>JAUCMX010000029.1:14157406-14259906 GCA_033459395.1 Hemibagrus guttatus | reverse complement strand
TCGTGTTACACGGCGTGTGTGTGTGTGTGTGTGTGTTTAATGCATTCAGGGAACTGAATACCGTGTTTCAGTGCAGGATTGTTAATTAGGAACAAACGCACACGTGTTTAACTGAGTGAATAAAAAACATCCTACAGCTTTATCGTCGTCTCTTCCGAAGCTTTGACACTGGAGACTCATTCCGTCGACGTGACATGAACGTCTATATGGAAACATCACGGTTGATAAGAGTGAGCCGTTACTGTAGAAACCATAACTGCTCGTTTCCAGACCCGGGGCTTTCCACCACGAATCTGTGATTAAATGTAACTCCGATTTTAATAGCAGGCAGTGAGGTGATTCGGACCGAAAGAAAGAGCATCCGACCCGTGATGTGAGATAAAAGTCACGCAGACGTGATTCACTTAAACGTCATTAAGCACAAATGTGGTGATACGAAGCTTAGATTTGGGGGAGGGGGTTGAGTGGGTGAGTAATGTGAATCTAAAAACACGTGGGAAAAAAAGCAGCTGTAGATTCTCCTCACGAGCGTATGCATATGCGCAGGCGTCAGAAGCTCCGTGTCAGAGTCCGGATTATCGGTTCTGGCTCCGTTTGTGAAATCGATGCGTGCGAATACAGGAGACGTGTTAACGCATGGCGATGACTCCGTGCTGGCAAAAGTCAAATCAATAACGTGGACACTGGTAAATAATGAACTCATTACCCAACCCCAGCACACTAACCCTGCTTATTAGAGACATGACGATGTTTTCTCCTGCACAGCTCCACTGCCATAATAACAGTAAACGCCGGCATTGTCGCCTCCTCGCTTCATTTTCGGGGACAGCGGCTCGGGCGATAGATCTGTCGCAGGTCCGTATTAATGCACACGTTTCTGTGTAAGCGCTGATCCGGTGATGTTCTCTGTAAGGAGATTTTTAAGATGGAAGGAGTCTCCAGTGTCAGGTTCTTCGTAACGTGACATGCTGTGCGTTTTTTGTTTGTTTATTTGTTTGTTTGTGTAAGATTAAAGATGGACATGGTTTTTTATATGACAGCCATGTGATGAGATGAGCATTCTTGGGCATTTTTGTCCCTCGTGTGTCTCTGCAGGTTCTAACGGTGAACTCGTCTACTCTCTGTTGGATTCGGCCGATGGAGCCTTCTCCATTGATGAGCACTCCGGCGTTCTCCGCTTGGCCACACCCCTCGACCGTGAGCTCCACCCCTCGTACACTCTCCGAGCCCGTGCCACAGACCGTGGCTGGCCCCGTCCCCTCTCTGCCGTCTGCTCGGTCACCGTGTCCGTGCTAGACCTCAACGACGACCCTCCTGTCTTCCAGCGCCGTGATTACGTCGCCACCATCCCCGAGGACGTTGCCACGGGAACCCAGGTACTGCGTGTACACGCGGCTAATCGTGACGCGGAAGCTCAGATCTCATACGCCATCGTGGATGGGAACGAGAGGGGTTCGTTTAGCGTGGACACACACACAGGTAAACATACAGGTTCTTACTGCACTGTGATAAGCTTCACTTCTGCTTCATCTAGATGTCAGAATGACTCGAGTTCTTGCCTGTGCAGGTGTCATTTTTGTGATCACGCCACTGGATTATGAGCTATCCCGCGAGTTCTCTCTGACGGTGGAGGCAATAGACGGAGAGACGCCGTCTCTAAGCGACAGAGCCATCGTCAGTATCAATGTGACGGACGTAAACGATAACAGCCCCATGTTCAGCCAGTCGGTTTACGCAGCCGTGGTGAGCGAAGACATCGAGCCAGGCAAGGCGGTGCTTACGGTGAGTCTCTGCCCCCTCACAGATCACATGGCCATGTAATATGGTAAAGTATGCAGACTATTAAAGCTGAATGCTAACAAGATGGGCTGTGTGTGTGTGTGTGTGTGTGTGTGTGTGTGTGTGTAGGTCATGGCTGAAGATGCAGACGGACCCTCGAATAACCAGGTGCGTTATTCCGTTGTCGGCGGCAACCAAGGAAGCCCCTTCTCCATCGACCCTTTAAAGGGAGAAGTGAAGGTCGCACGACATCTGGACAGAGAGAAGGTACTTACACACACACACAACACACACACACTCACACACACACAGACATGCATTTGATCAACCAGGCAGCAATTATCATCACTATTTAAAAAAAATTTTTCACTTTGTTTTACTGTGTGTGTGTGTGTGTGTGTGTGTGTGTGTGTGTGTGTGTAGGTGTCTGGTTACACTCTGACTGTCAGGGCGTCTGATAACGGGAGTCCAGCTCGTTTTAGCACCGCCAAAATCAACATTGACGTCTCTGACATCAACGACAATCCACCCGTGTTCTCCCAGAGCAACTACACACTTATCATCCAGGTACACACACACACACGCACACACACAGCAGGTCACGTAGAGGAACACTTTTTCAACAAAGTGAGTGTATTTAGGATGATTCCTGAATCATTCTGCCTGATTCTGAATCATTCATTGTCTACCGCTTATCCAAACTACTCTCTGGTCACGGGGAGCCTGTGCCTATGTCAGGCGTCATTGGGCATCAAGGCAGGATACACCCTGGACGGAGTGCCAACCCATCACAGGGTACACACACACTCTCATTCACACACTACAGACAATTTAGAGACGCCAATCAACCTACCATGCATGTCTTTGGACTGGGGGAGGAAACTGGAGTACCCGGAGGAAACCCCTAAGGCACGGGGAGAACATGCAAACCCCACACACACGGCGGAGGCGGGAATCGAACCCCCAACCCTGGAGGTGTGAGGCAAACATGCTAACCACTAAGCCACCGTGCCCCCTGATTCTGAATCATGATTCCTGAAATGATTGGTTCAGTGACTCAGCTGTGAATTTGAGTTCTCTCTCTGTTTTCTTTTTCCATTTTTTGACTCAGTTCCTTTTCTTTGTGATTTGATGATGATGCTGAATCAATACATTTGAAAAAAACCTTTTAAATTAATTTTATTAAAATGATTCATTTTTCCTTTAAACACTCATGTGAGTCATGAATTCTCCACAAATCTCAACGAATAGACCTCTGAGTTTTATTCTCCCTCTTCCAGATGAAATCTACATCGTAATTTGTTCGCTGTATCGATTCCTTTACCCTTATACGTGACTCGTGTCAAACCTTAAACCTTCTTTTGCAATTCAATTGAGTGAAACGTTTGATTTATCTTTTTAATTACTCAGCTCTGCTTCTGGATTAAAACCTTAATGAGCCGCCACCGGCTTTCTCATTTTCTCAGTGAATTACTCAGCGTGTAGTTCGGAATCTTTTGTATTAACAAATCAATGAATCCACCTTGTACCTGAATTTGGTGCTGAACTCTTAAACCCCGATCCTATAATTCAGTTTCTTGGATTAATGCATTGACCTGCAAAATCTGAACAAAAAACATTTAACGAGTGGGCAGAGATGCTCTATGTGAATCATAGTGTGTGTGTTAATCACTAGTTTGCGTCTTTCATCTCTAGGAGAACCGTCCAGTCGGGACCAGCGTCCTCCAACTGAGCGTATCGGACCGGGACGCTTCACACAACGGACCACCGTTCTCTTTCTCCGTCGTCAACGGTAACGAGGACCACACGTTTGACATCACGTCTCAGGGAGTGCTGGTGTCCATCGGCACGTTGAGTCGCCACAGCAAAGACAGCTATGTCTTGGAGATTCAGGTGAGACAGAGAAGCAGGCTACATATCTTTTTCAAGTTTTTCTCCATCGAGTCCAAGATGAGACGAAAACGTTGACGCGAATAAAGACGATACATGAGGGGTTTTTTTTCCCGAAGTCAGAATTCTGGGAATGCTTTGAAGCGCAGTGTGTACTGAGGTGCTCAAAGCTGCCGATTTGTCTGTTTTTTACACAAATAAACAGACACTCCGTTTCCTCAGCGTGCCGTGATATCGATGTGTTCCTGCACCGCCGCCACCGTTGCTGCTGCCAAGAGCACTGTAATGATCCACCTCAAAGACAATTACAGCTGCTAAAGCGTCAGCTACTTCTACACGTCTCTCACCCAGTTTACACTGACAAAAGAAAAGCTTGATAAATCTCTGTACTGGCAGCAGAAAGCTGCAGTAAATACTAACCGAGATCGAATTCTCTGTAGGAGCTCAGGCAGGTGTGTTAGAGCGAATGAGCGTCAGAACGAATCCACCATGCTGGCGCTTAAACAAGATCTGTTCATCAAATGTTAAAAGTTCACACTCAACTCTTGAAAGTGTTGCTGTTTTACTAAACAACCAGTTTTTCAGTTCCTCAAAAAAGAGGATTGGTGAGTTATGAGTCATTCTAAACTGTCGTTCATTTTTCCGAAATGTTTCATTTATCCTGTGACTCAGTGGGGTGTCTGAGTCTCTCTCTGTCTCTCTCTCTCTCTTTCTTTTAATATTATTTCCTTCTTCTGAATCTATTTTTGTTTGTTTCCTCCTTTAATGACTCACTGTTGACTGAATCACCTATCTTAAATTCATTTCAGGAAAATGATTCATTTATCCTAGAAACGACTCAGTAATGATTCTGAATCAAAATCCTGGATCTTTTCTCTGTAAATGACTCAAAGTCAAGTTTCTTTGTTTCTTCAATTGATTTACTTTGTAAGTGACTCAGTAGTGACTCTGAATCATGGATCAACTCTTGTTGAATTGATGAATTGTTTCTGTGTTTCAGGTGTCAGACTCCGGCCGGCCGCCACTCTCCTCCTCCGCAACCGTGTTCGTGCGTCTGATCGAGGAGAGCATCCATCCCCCTGTTATCCTCCCACTTGATGTTTTCGTCACCACCACGACTGCCGAGTATGTGGGAGGTGGAGTGCTTGGGAAAATCCACGCCACTGACCAAGATGTGCATGACACCCTCACCTACGGCATCAGCCCTGACCCTGCCCCTTCAGACAACTCCGCCCTCTTCTCCGTCTCACCTGCTGATGGACGACTTGTAGCACTGGGTGCCCTGGACTCCGGCCGCTACTCGCTCAACGTCACTGTAACAGACGGTCGCGTTACAACGTGGGCGCGTGTCACTGTGCATGTACGCCCCGCCCCTGCACTTATCAATCTCGTGAGCATTCGCCTGGGTACCATCGCGCCTGAAGAGTTTATTGGCGAGCATTGGCGCAATTTTGCTAGGGCGTTGCGTAACACAGCGGGCGTGCGGCGCAGCGACGTGCAGCTCGTCAGCCTGCAGCCCGATCACAGCGATCTGGAAGTGCTTATTGCACTCGACAAAACAGGAAGTCCGGAGCAGGCACAGGAAGTGGTGCTAAGGAAGCTGAATGCCTCGGCCAGCACTATTGAGGAGATAACAGGGGTGAGGATTGTCCGCGTGGGCAACAAACTTTGCCCTCATTTGGAATGTCCGGCTCGTCACTGCCAGGAAACGGTGGCCTTGGTGACAGGCGCTATGGCAACGTACAGCACAGCAAGGCTCAGCTTTGTCACTCCACGACACACGAGGACCGCTGACTGCCTCTGCCGCGGTAACACACACTCTACATTTCCTCTAGTACTAAATTTGACTTGGCTAATACATATTAATATAGGCTGTAGGTTAGTATTTGCATTGATTTGATTTATATTTTGTCCGTTTTTGAAGGTGCCGAGTGTTCTGAGTTGAGCAAGCTGTGCATAGGGAACCCATGTCCTGAGGGTACGGAGTGTGTAGAAGACTCGACACACACCACATTCAGCTGCATATGTTCAGACGAGAAACACGGACAATGTGCTGGTAAGGACATACTCGCACAAAACCTCAGCATAATTCACTGTATAAATAAATCCTATACGCTTCATTATAACTGTGTGTGTTTGTGTATTTTAGAAGGTCGCGCCCTGACATTCACCGGGAATGGCTACGTGCGCTACAGACTAATGGAGAATGACAATAAGGAAGAGATGAATCTCTCTCTCAGGCTGCGCACATTCTCTGACCACGCCACTATCATGTATGCCAAGGGCACTGACTACAGCATCCTGGAGGTGAACACACACACACACACACACGCGCATGATCACACAGAACTATAACACTCACAGTAAGGCTACGGCTCACAGTAAGGCCACGCCCCCTTATTTGGAACATGACTATTGCAGAGGCCACTATTTTGTACTGAAACTAATGCCTCCATGACCACGCCTCCATGACTAAGACTGACGGGAAACAACAACTTGTTTACCGCAAGGCCACACCCCCTTGACTATGACTGACAGGAGCGGAATCTTCAGCTCCTTTACTGCTATGCCACGCCCCCATGACTAAAACTGACAGGAGCTGAAACTAAAGCTCCTTTACCACTAGGCCACACCCCCTTGACTAATATTGACAGTAGCAGAATCTTCAACTCCTTTACTGATAGGCCACACCCCTTGACTAAAATTGACTGGAGTGGAAACTACACCTCCTTTACTGCCAGGTCACGCCCCCTTGACTAAAATTCACTGGAGCAGAGACCACACCTCCTTTATGCACATTGAAAAGCTATACCTTCTTTTTATCCTTCTCATAGCGATGAGTGAAAAAGCTACACCTTCTTCATTGAATGTAACAGGCAGAGGCCACACCTCTTTCACAGATAGGCCACACCTTCACTGACACTATATGCAACACTAAACAGAAATCACTTGGTGTAGTATTTTTTAGCATTTTCCCACACAGCATGTAGGAAAACCTCCCCTCTCTCTTCATTCTTTTCTGTCTGCCGCTCTTTCGTTTCTCTTACACTCTTTCCATCATTTCCTCAATATGGCTGCCTCAAGGGTCTCAAGAGAAAACAGAGAGCGGGTTATTTTGGTGGTGTGAGAGGGTGAGAGAGAGTGCTTTCTCACAGATTCCTTTCCAGCATTGAGAGAGAGAGAGATGGGCAAAGAGAGAAGCAGGGAGTGGTAGACTCTTATCAGCTATGCTATTCTAATTACAGCATCTTGCTATTTCTGCCTTGCACACACACACACACACACACACATGGCTACACTATGCTACATTTAGACTGTGAGAATATTACACGCACACACACACACATACACACTGAATTATACTTTATTTATCTTGTGAAAAGTTTTAAACACACATCCATAGTTGTGCCATAGTAAGACCTAATGTTAGCTAGCTTACTATTAAACTTTTCTAATGCAACACATTACATTATTATCTTGGCTGTTGGGCTAAATTATTAGAATGTTTAATGGTGATGTCATGGTAAAGTTTGTGATTTTTTTATAGTTGTTGGTGCAGCAGTAGTTGTGCATATCTTCAGTTGTGTTATTGTTGTAATAAATTAATGGAACTATATGCTAACGTGTATATTATTTTGTGTGTCTGTGTGTCTAGATTGTCAATGGGCGCCTGCAGTACAAGTTTGACTGTGGCAGTGGGCCTGGTGTCGTCTCCATCCACAGCCCACTAGTGAATGATGGTGAATGGCATACAGTTTTGCTTGAGGTGGATGGCAACTATGCTCGCCTAGTGCTGGACCGAACACACACTGCCTCAGGCAAAGCACAGGGCAACCTTCGCACGCTCAACCTCGATACCAGCGTCTTCTTCGGTGGGCATGTGTGGCAGGCAGGTGTGGCCAATGGTCTGAGGGGCTGCCTGCAGGAGGTTGTGTTGAACGGACGTGAGCTGCCACTGAGATCACAGCCACGTAGCGCCCACTCAGTGCTGGAGGAACTTGTGGAAGCTGTGCCTGGCTGTAGCCCACCTCCTCGGGTATCGAGCTGCAACAGTGAGCCCTGTGCCAATGGGGGAACCTGCACTGAGCTACCTAACGGAGGTACGGGGTCTGGGGTACTATTAGTCCCAAGGCTGGCATGCTAGATTATCAGAGTTAGCTTGTTATGTCAAAGTATATATAGATACAAAATGCAAATGTTTTGAAATGTTTCTGGCAACAAAACCCAACATTCAAACCAAAAATGTTTCCTTTTTCCACACTTTTACTCTGTTTTGTTGTAGGCTATTTCTGTAAGTGCAATGCTCTGTTTATGGGCAGCCACTGTGAGGTTAGCATCAGCCCCTGCTCATCTAATCCCTGCCTTTATGGTGGAACCTGTGTGCCACGTGGAGATGACTTCTACTGCCAGTGCCGAGGCCAGTACTCCGGCCAGTGGTAAGAGAGCACAAGATCATACACATTTTATGTAAAAGTTAGTTTAATGATCCCTACAATTGTTTCCGTGCTATAGGGTAGGCTTAGTGTGGGGACTGCTAATGCCTCTAATGACTGGTCAAAATTCTTTTGGGATAGGGAATCAAAAAAAAAAGAAATGTCCTGTGCAAACCTCAACACTCAGTACACCTACAGTGTGTAACTCCTTAAAGTGTGACGCTGGCCAAAATAAAAGACTTCACCATTGATAGATCTGTTGTGAATTGGCTGACTTGTCTCCTACAAGCGTATATAGTCTATATAGAGCAAGTGTTTGAGATGGCCAGATAGCAAACTTTCTTGGTAATTTTACTCTGGCTTGTTCAGAGTTACCTCTTCTGAGTGACTTTCCGTTATATGTCCATGTGGCCCATGTGGTCAGATTGGATCACATTGTCAGCTTGATGGGGGACAGCAGGGAACTCTCTTGCAATAAAAGAAATGGACTTATTATAAATTTGACCCGAAATGAATGTGGTATCTCTGAGCTGAAGTTTGAAATTTCTGATAAATCTGAATTTGCAAAAGTTGTGGTTGCTTTCTTGGGTAAGATGGGTAAGGCATGGTTATTTGATTCATAGGATTTAACAAGTTAGCAAAGTAGTTCATGCTCCTGCTTATGTTATTAATTTGTCTTGGATGTGTGACAGGTGTCAGCTTGGTCCGTACTGCACAGAGAACCCCTGCAAGAACAATGGCCGGTGCATCGGCAGCCTAGATGGCCCAGTGTGCGAGTGCGAACCTGGCTTCCAAGGAGACAGGTATGTTAGACAGGAAGTTCTATCCCTTTAGAGATTTTGAAGGTAATTTCAGTAATATTAGAACAGGACACCATTTTTTTGGCATGTCTGTTATATACATTGACCAAATGTCTATATGTATGGCCAGGTGCCTGAATGATGTGGACGAGTGTTTGAAAAACCCATGCACCAACGGTGGCCAATGCCAGAACACGTACGGCTCATACAACTGCAATTGCTCACTTGGCTATGGAGGTCACCACTGTGAACAGCACGCCCAGATCAGCAACCAGGTGGTCTCTACATCCTGGAACATTGGCCTGGAGGAGGTCATCGGCATTGCCGTCTTCTTCGCTGTGATCTTTATCATGGCTCTGCTATTTGTCGTGATTCGTAAGCGCGTATGTCGACGCACCAAACCCCAGTCACATGATGATGACAAGCGCCTGCCCACGTCCTTCCTGCAGCGTCCATATTACGACTCAAAGTTGGGCAGGAACGTCTACTCTGATGTGCCTCCCCAAGTGCCAGTGCGACCCATCTCGTACACTCCCAGCGTGCCAAGTGACTCTCGAAACAACCTGGACCGCAGCTCATTTGAAGGCTCAACTGTTCCCGAGCACACAGAGTTCAGCACATTCAACCCTGACCCTGTAGGCCATGGGCACCGCAAGGCTGTTGCTGTGTGCAGTGTGGCGCCCAACCTGCCCCCGCCACCACCCTCCAACTCTGCCTCGGACAGCGACTCGATTCAGAAACCCAGCTGGGACTATGATTATGACAGTAAGGGCAGAGCTGACATTCCATTTTCTTTAAGGTTTCTTTTCACGGACTTAACTAATTAATGTAGCTGCATGCTCATCGTGTGCATTCTTCTTCTTTACTTTCAGCTAAAGTCGTAGATCTGGACCCATGTTTCAGTAAGAAGGCAGTGGAGGACAGCGCATGTCAACCCTATAATGCCCGGGGCAGCATGTCCGAGGTGCAGTCGCTCAGCTCTTTCCAGTCCGAGTCCTGCGATGACAATGGTATGTGTGTTTTTTATGCTAACTGGTACTTGATTCTTTAGGGGTTATCATTATTAGCATCATTCATGAGCTAACGTATATCATCCTTAACAATTTTATAATTAGCAAAAGATTTAGATCTTTAGTAAATGTAAACGTTCTATACTTTTGATGATAGCTTTTGTGCAAAATCTGAACATTTTTATTTAAATTAAGTGAAATTATACAAATACTTCATCCAGAAGAAGCTAGTTTACAAAAAACTAACTATCTGGGGTATATCTTCAATCATTTCTGATGGAAAATATTACCATGGCTGAATGCTAATTTGCCTGCTTCGTCATTACCAGTGTTAGCATTTTCTGGTTAATTATACCATTTATGAGTTAAGTTTAACATCTAATATGTGGCTAATAAAAAAGCTTGTGGTCTTGTAGGTTAGCTTTGTGTATTTTTGCTGTTAGTCATATTTTTACCCCAAAATATTGTATGCACTTGCATGTTTACAGCAAACTGAACTTCTTTTGTGATCTACAGTTTTATCTTTTCCATCAAAGCACCTTAGTGTTGTTAGCATTAGCATGAATACTAACCAGCCTTGTTCTTTCTTTCACTTCTTGTAACCTTGAGTAAAGGGTTTGCGGTTTGAGGGTCATGTTGCTGTGTTATGTTTCTCTCCCCCTCTTTAACTCGCTGCTTTGGGACTTTAGCTCCTATTTGGATCAAACCGCACCAAAGACGCAGGGCGAGGTTTTAGCTAAACTCGTAAGTCAAACATGGTGACACGGCGAAGGAAGGGATCGGCTCACAAAAATGTGCTTGGTGTGATTCTCAGGGAATAAAAAAGAAGCATATTTATTTATTATTTTGTCTATTTGTCCATCTAATGTTTGACTTTGTGATCATTTGGTTAATTTGTTTACTACCTTTTATGTTTTGCTTCTTTTATGGATTTTTTTTGCATCCAAGCTACAAAGGATAGTTGACGTCCTCAGTGGTACAAATAAAATAATTAAAAATATTTTAATCCATTTATTTTGGCCTTATACATTAATTTTCCCCCAACCTCAGGGACCTCAAAGTACCCCAATTCCTGTTTCCTCCTGGAATCCCTTTTTTATCCTTGAGAATTCTCCTGATCCTGATCCCGATCCTTCCTTCTGCTCGTCTCTTACCGTACTGTCAGTGTCAGTGGAACCATCAGTCACTCGCTTTGTTCTTCGTCCCAACTCCACCACGATACATCCAGAACCCCTTTGCAGATAGGAACCAGACTCATGCCATTCTTTCACCAACTTTCAGACCATGTTGCATTTAAAGAGTTTTCATTCTGCTGGAGATAACTTTACACTGTTTTATTTCCAAAACATATCCCACCCTTCGATGAATGAAATACTGTGGAGCTACTTCACCCTTTTGAGTTAAAGCAATACTTCTAAGCCATTTATTTGGGTTTAATCTGGAAGATACAGATTGCTGCACTCTAACTTGCTGAAGTTTTAACTCATAAAGTGAGCTGGCTAGAGTTTTGCTTTTGGAGATTATACCAAGCAAACTAGACACGTGATTTGATGGAGGTAGCCATGTTTGGTCCCAATTTGTAGGTTGAACCCAAGGAGGCTAAAAAATATGTCATTCAGAGCTCGATTGCTGAATTACGTGGAATGCAACATAAGTCCAAGAAGTAGAGGACTATGCAACCTTACCATCCTCGTCTCTATACAAAACAACACAATACTACAAACATTCCTACTTAGCACTGACCTCTTGCCATCAGTCCACCACACCCCAAAAAAAAAAAAAATGTTTTATTAGTCTGCATAGTTTTGTAGCCTTTGACACAGCAGTGTGAAATAAACACATAACAGGTGGGCACAAATAGGTAACTAGCCAATGACAGGACAGGGGGCAGAGACAGGACACAAACCTAATTCCAGGTGCATTTTACTATTTCTAAGCTTTAAATGTTTTTGTTTAAAAGTTCTTGGTAGATGATTTTATATTCATTTCTAGAAAGAAGCAAAATTAGCTGCTAATTTAACAAAAAAATTTAAGAAATAGGTTTAATCATCTATTTTATTGTAATCTTAAAACAACAGTTTTGTTCATATTTAAGATATTTTAACTTTGCTGTGAGCTGAGATTAGCTTTTAAGCTAAGATAAAAGATAAGGCTGTGGTGTAAGAGGAATAACTTTTGACTTTGGGACATTCTGTTATAGGAAAATAATCAACAAAACTAGTGTTTTATCTCTCACTAGTAGCACAGCAGCCGAGCACAGGGGCGTGGTCTGGATTTTCCATCAATGTTGGCTTGCAGTCAGTGCTTTGATTCTCCTTGTTTATTCAAAACGAGCCACAAAACCTTTTGATTTATCTGCAACACAATAAACGAATCTCTCATCCGTCTCAAATACGTCTCTCCAAAAGTGATGAAAGGAAACAGCGTCCTGGATGGGGGGAAGGTCAAGCATCACGGTGTCACCATCATCATGTCATCGTAATCGCCGTAACTCTCCATATTCCTCACACTAACATTACGCTCTCTCTCATCTGCTCCCTTCCTCCATCCATCCCTTCCTCCTTTTCCTTCCCTTCCCTTGAAGCCTCCATAGTGACTGTAATCCACCTGGTCAGCTCGCCGGCTGGCTCGGTGGAGACAAAAGGTACCGTGTGTTTGATTGTCTCATCGTCTCCATGGGTGTAGTGTTGTGTGGGAGATTAAAACAGATGCATGGATGGCGTGTTGATTTAATCCGGCGTGTCTCATCAGTAAAAAGGCTTCACATTTGATTAGGAATATTGCACTGAGCCATTATTCGATTAGGAATATTACACTTCGCGCTCAGTCAGAAATGCCAATCAATATCTGAGACACGTCTGATGAAGCAAACGGCATGCCTGTAGTCCTAGAGACTAGTCCTGCTCATATATTTCTAGATATACTTCCTTCTTTATTTACTTCCTCTCTGTGTAGATTTTAATATTTAACCTTTTCTTTCCTCTGTATCTGCTGCTTGCTTTCATCTAAAGAGTCACTCCCGTCTCATGAACTCAAGAACCCGAGAGGTGAATTGAATTATTTTCCGTATTTGCCTGAAGCCCTGTGATTTCTCCCTGAACCTGCATGCCGTGTGAGAGAAAAAAAAAGGAAGAAAAAAAAACCCCACCGGTTTAATAAAAAAAAAAAAAAAAAAACAAAAGCTAACACAAAAATGAAATCGTGCTAACATGTCCTGAATGTTGTGTTATTAACCATATTTGTATTTTCTTTAATTATTCTTCTTAATACTGTTTTTGTCCTAGCACAATAACTTGTATAGCAGTTTTGGTTTCCTGAATCCACCTTGCGTCAGGATCAGTGTTTTATTAAGATTTATTTTATTTTCATTTACTTTGTTTTGTGTATAATGTGTGGATCCTTGTCTAAAGTGTTAACCGTGTGATTACATTTGGTTTACTGCATGACGTTTTTGTTTTTTATTTATTTATTTGCTAAGAAAAAAAAGTGGTCACTTGCAGGATTTGATTTCAGTTCAGCTAATCCAAACTTTTTATTTTTAGATTTGGAATAACTATTCCACACCAGTAAACTTGTGTAACATTTGATCCGACCCTAATCTAAACCAGTCTTGGAATGAATTTGAATTTATTGCATTGATGATAATAATAATAATAATAATAATAACGTAAATCTTAACAACACTAATGAATTCTAACCTGAATTAGCCGAACTGAAAATGTGTGTTTAAAAAAATTTTTAAAAAAAAAGCCAATTTCCCCTTAACGTAACAGTATTATTGTCACACTTTGACGTTATAATGTGGTTGACATTTGTCCTTTCATCCTAAAGGGTATCATTGGGACACATCTGATTGGATGCCGAGTGTTCAGCTTCCTGGAATCCAGGAGTTTCCTCAGTATGAGATGGTGGAATCTCCGCCCACCCTGTACAATGACCCCGCCTTACTAGACACGGACTATTATGCGGGTGGCTACGACATCGAGAGCGATTTCCCGCCTCCGCCTGATGACTTCCCCAACCATGACGACCTGCCTCCTCCTCCGCCTCCGCCCGCACAGTACGACACGCTCGGCCACACCCCCTCTAGTCCCGGAGGATCGTGGGTACGCCAGCGGCCACCTTTACCCCAGCTCTACGCGCTCAGCCATTACCTCCCGCACCACCAGTACCCTTCATCCGACCCAGAGGCGCCGAAAAGCGGCAGCATCGCGGCCGACGACATTTCGCTGTCGCTGTACGCGTCCACGGTGTCGTGCTCGGACGTGGAGGAGTCGGAGGCGCCGATGAGCGACTGTGAGAGTGGTGCCGAGGACGGGGCGCAGTTTCGACGGCTCCTCGTAGCACCACAACCGCAACAACAACCACAACAACAACACACCGAAGTCTGACACTGGATCCATAAAGAGCAGAAAACAAAAAGTGCCTGAAAATTAAACCTTATGCAGGAAACTGTAATCACACACACACACACACACACACACACACACACACACAAGATGTACGACCACACAATAAATTCTCTTAGACATGGACATATTTAAGGACAGTTTATTCTCTGCAGCGCAGCAGCTAATTTCAGCAGGAGTTGAGCGGACCTGAGTGTGTACATTTGTGTATCTGCCTTCACTTCGTGTCTGATATAAAATTCACACCAACTTGTTCATGAAAGAAAAAAGAAGAAGAAAAAAAAAAGTCATTTCAAAGCGATAGCTGTCTGTATTTGTATAGATCAAACCATGCAACCTGTTTTTGTTTTTTTGTTTGTTTTTGTTTTTTTTAATGATTACAAAGGCTCATCCATTTGTAATGTAAATGGTACTGTACAGTTTTGATTTTAAGGGTTGGCTAGTTCTTTTTGTAGATATTTTATCATTTTTATTTTTCAAAAAAGAAACAACGTGGGGGGAAAAAACAAAAGAGTGTGTCATCAGCTTTTACTGCACAGAAAAGATATACACAGTGGTAAAAGAAAAATGTGTGTGTGATCGTCGCCACACTTCCTGCTCGGCTCTGACGGGCGCCTGCATATTATTGTGATGTCAGTTTCATTTTTTGTGTTTTTTTTTTTTGTTTGTTTTTTTTTTTTGGTAAAACTTTTGAAACTTCTTTATTTTTCCACCAAGAAAAGAAGACAACCAAACGGGACCCAGTATATTTATATTGCGAGATCAAGTGTGGACTCGTGACTTTTTTCAAGCAAGCTCTCCGGTGTGGGCAATGCTTTGGTCTTGTTTATGATTTGTTTTTGTTTGGGTTTTTTTTTTAATACTGCCACTAGCTTAATCGCTTTACTACTGGCAATAAATTATTCTTAAAAATACTAGTGCTTGTCTTTTTTTTTTTTTTTTTGGACATAATTCAGAGACAGTTTTTGGGGGAAATATGTCTCGAAGGCTGTGATGGAGCAGTGAATTTGGTGTTCTGGTGTGTGAGTTATTCAATACTGTACTGCTGGGGAAAATGGTGAAGTGTCACATCCTAAAGTTGTTTGGTTTGTCCCTTATTTAAGAGGCTGGATGACTTAACCTTTAACAAATCTTGAATTTCTCAAAAAGTTTCACACACAGCAGTCTTTGGAGTTTTAGAGAAGGGAAGAGGAGGAATGTTGTAGCTTAGTGGTAAAGGTGTTGGACTACTGATCGGAAGGTTATGAGTTCAAATACCAGGTCCACCAAGCTGCCACTGCTGGGCCCTTAAGGTCTGGACCCTTAACCCTCAAGTGTTCAGTTGTATAAAATGTAAGTCTCTCTGGATAAGGACGTCTGCCAGATGCCCGAAATGTAAACAAGAATCTGAGGCAATTGTGGACACACAGACTCACCAAAAATTGTACAGTGGAAGATTCTTTTTGGGGAAATCATCTGGTCTTTTTCCATCCAGTCTTTATCTGTCAAGTTTGGGTGAGTCTGTGCCTATAATAGACTCAGATTCCTGTTCTTGGAGGACAAGAGTGAAACCTGATGTGGTCTTCTGCTGACGTTTCTCATCCACCTCAAGGTTTGATGTGTTGTGTGTTCTGAGACACTTTTCCACTCACTGCAGCTGTAAAGAGTGATTATTCGAGTTACTACAGACTTCTTGTCTCCTCCACTGTAGCCATGTTCGTAGCTGATGTGAAAATCTGTAGTCTAGAAGCCTTTATTATTATTGCCACGCATACATTACAGCACAGTGGAATTCTTTTCTTTGCATATCCCAGCTAAGGAGTTTGGGGTCAGAGCACAGGGGCAGCTAAGATACAGTGCCCCCGGAGCAGAGAGGATTAAGGGTCTTGCTCAATTGCCCAACGGTGGCAGTGCTGTGGCTTGAACCCTGATCTTCAGAATCAACAACCCAGAGCCTTAACAGTGTCCGTTTGGGACACCTTTCACTTCACCTGCCCCGCCCCCTAGCCACATAAGGTCACCATGACTGTGTGCTGCTGTGTGAAAGTGTAGGAATTACAATATTATACCGCATTATATCAGTTTACAATCTTAGCTGCACCACCATAGTGACCCTACAGCATTTTTATATTGTTTTGTATAAAACAATTCTCACATCCTGAAAAGAAAATGAGATTTTTTATTAAAAACAGCTACCTTGTTTATGCATTTTGTTTTAAATCATTTGATCAGATATATTTCAAAAGTGATACTTAGATGACTGCATTAGTTAGTTATATATCAATCAGCAAGCCTATGGGTAAAACGCTTAATGAGCAAATTATTCCTCTGCTAAAAAGCTAATTCAGTCAGAATGTCAGTGTAATGTGCGCTGGGTATCTGTAACGAGTTTGTAATGAGTTTGTAATGCACTCTAATGAGTTGTGTGTTAATCAATTACACAAGGGGGGGAAAAAGTCATTTGAGACGTTACAGATTGCGTTTAGTGTGCGTGTAAATCAACTCCTCTTTCCTGAAGAGGGTGATGTAAGCTAATCACAAATCAAAGTCATTTTAATCTCATTTTATTGATTTATTTGGTACAAGCATTCATATAAATGTCATGTCAAATGATATTTATAAAAAGGCTTAGACAAGGAAAGTAATTAATGTTTGTAAGTGGAGTAAACTGAGACTTTGCTATTAGGATCTATACATACTAGTAATATAATGTTATTAGCTATATTTGTTCAACACACTCATCTAATAAATGTATAAAAATGTTATGCCAATGCACCACTCACAGCCTTAATCAAATTTCATTCAGGTTATTCATTTATGATTACCACCTTAGTGCTGTCCAGTGGGTCAACAGGTTAGTAACAACTAACCTGTCCTTACAAGAACCCTCTCTCTTCCAGCACTCTTACCTTTATATCACAGCATCAATTATTTTCTAGAACAGAAAATATAGTTTTAACCAAGATTACCAGAACCACTTGTTATGAAGCAAGTACCGATGCCAGAAGCCTTCAAGACTAAGATACTTCTAATACAATGGACTGCAATACATTTCAGCAGGAAGTTCAGGATTAGATGAATGTTATACAGCAGAAATGACTCTAACAAACCAGCCGGTGTTACCATTTATTAGACTGGAAGGTCAGTTTTTAACAGCCATCAGACGGATGGTTTCCATTTGGTGCTATTCCTAGACTCCTGGCAAGACATTTCATCTATAAAACTGTTAATTTGGAGTCAAGATAATTGGTTGGTTAATACTATAAAGTACATTGCATAAGAGTTCTGTAAAGACAAAAATGGATTGTCTCGGTTTTACAAACATGCTAAATCCTTAATTTGACCTGAAACAGCTAGAGTATTTCAGATATCGAGAAAGCCACGGGTTATGAGTAAGCACAGAAACACATATGACGAGGAATGTTAATGTTCAGGTAAAATAGGACAAACAGATCAGCATCTAGAAAAACTAGCTCTTGTCTGAAAGCTGTGTATTCTTCGAAAGGAACGAATGGTTAAAAAAAAAACAGTCCTAGAAGTCTGGCTATTTTTAACCCTAAAGGGCCCCGAAGAAAATTTAGACCTAGTATTTTAGCTGGTGTTTAAAGGATAACTTTTTACCAAGACACAAAAGTTAGTAGTAAAAAGAAATTCTAAAAGGTTTAAGCTGTTGTCTAATGGTTATTATTTACAAAGAATAGGCTTTCTATTCTAGAAAACTGAATCACTGAGGTTGTGTTGTTTCTTTTTATTGTTTAAAGGCTGACTATTTTTGATGAAAAAATACTAGGAAGTGAAATTTAGTTATTTTAAATACTCTCTAAAATGCGATGGTTGGTATGTTTATGCTCTAAAGACCAAAGGACTAGAAAAACTTCTGTTGTCTAAAATGTGACCTTTTTTATAGACGAGCGTAGATGTAATTGTGAACCTAGCCTTAGAAGTTAAAAAATGATTATTTGTCCTCAAGAGATAATAATCTAGAAAGCTTAGAACTAGAAAGTCTATGATTGTTTAAAAGGCACAGAGACTAAAGGTTTAGAAAAACTAGATAAGCTTGTCCAGCTATTATCTGAAAATCAACTATTCCTCCCAGGGTGCAGTTCGAGCCTTCTCACTACCATAATGTGAGGTCAACATAAATCGAGCCTGGACTCCAAGGCCAATATGTACACTGGATTCATACTGATAGATCTCATAATCCAAAGGGCAGTCATCTTTTGGACTCTTCTCAAAGTTTATACTCCATTCGTACTCTTTATACTTTGCATTATCATCTGTCTTGCTAGCATAGATTGCCACCCAAGCATTGTTAAAGACATTTTTCCAATTCATGAAGGACTTCTTGATGTAGAGTCTGGCACATGCATAGCCATTTTTAGTAT
The DNA here is from genome assembly GCA_033459395.1 of Hemibagrus guttatus. Classification (NCBI taxonomy): domain Eukaryota; kingdom Metazoa; phylum Chordata; class Actinopteri; order Siluriformes; family Bagridae; genus Hemibagrus; species Hemibagrus guttatus. The sequence goes on along the minus strand of JAUCMX010000029.1, from coordinate 14,241,221 downwards.
AGAGCTGTAGGCTGCTCTGATAACCTCTAATATTAACTGGAGGAATCCCGTTGGCTTCATCAAGCTCTGGACCTTTCCAGATCATGGTGTAGTATGTGGTCCTGAAAAAAAAGTAGTAAGGAATCTTTTCACTTTGTAGAAGCTGTACGTGAAGCCCAGGATTCAGAGGTACTGTAGTGTCTATGGATCCATATGTTCTATCCTTTAGTGGATATTCTTTCAAAGGGTCAGTGTTGGTTCTGCCCTTATAAATTCCTATTTTCAGCTTCATTCTTGCAACATTCTCTGGTATTCCACTCCATGTGATCTTTGCATACCCTCCTGAAGTGGATTTCACCTCTAGTTTTACATTGTTGTGCATGACGTCACTGATACCATTGGAAGGTGGAGAGCAATTATCATTTGGATTAGTGGTTTGGTTAAATGCACAAAATGATGCTTGTAAAAATATATTCAATCTTGGGTCAATGTTGTAACCAGCCAGAGTCAAAAACCATTCAAGACCTGGAACCTGGGGATATACCATTAATACTTTAGCAGCTTTTTGTTGATGATTCAAGTACTCACACAGGCTAAAGTCTAGCCTAGGATCATATGTTTCACATGCTATATCCGTACCAAGTGCTCGAATTTGAATCAGAAGCTTAACACTGATCTCATAGGTCTCATCTGGATTGTAGCTCCTTCCTTGGCTCTGGTCTTTATGGTACTCTGTCATATACACTTTCTCTACTTTTCTTGGGTTGCTCTTCTGAACTTGAAGCAGTACTCGGTCTACATTTTTCTGAGGTGATTCCCCTGAATGGTGGAAATCTTGCAGAACGTAAAACGGTAACATTCGAGCACTTCTTCGATCGAGGTCACCCAAAGAGTAATAGAGACTTTCAGAAGCATCGAAAGGCGCTCTTTTATCGGTATCTTCATAGCAGTGTAATCCATAGCTGCCTTGCCCTGGATCAAAATGAAGTTCCATGTCTCCACCTGAATCGACGTCGACAGTGTTAGCAAACCAGTGCAGAAGCATGAGGCCGTGTCGTGGGAATTCTTTCATAGAGGTTGTTGTGTTTTCCAAGTCCTTAATATCTTGCAGGGTCTGGATGGCAGCAGCACTGGTCAAGATCATGTTGAAAAGGAAACCGCAAAATAGATTTTGCCTCTCCATTTTTAAACCTACAAAAACAAGGAAGAAGTGAATTACTAATACCACATGGTTAAAGGACTAAATGATATTTGGACTCAAAGACTGATGATGCTTTGGTCTAGCGCAGAGCATCCCATTTCCAAACTGTGGTTTGTTAGCTACCTATTCCATATGCCATTAGAAGAACCATGATCAGTCCTGCTTATTTTAAATGTATTCAATTATTCTACCATAATATAACACGTAGGCTCTGCAGAAATAAGAGTGTATTTTAACGGCGTGCTTTCAAAACTCTCACCAATTCAACGCAAACAGCTGAATGTTAATAACTAATTATAAATCAATCCATCAACCAATTGGAAAAAATGCTCTTTATAAACTATTACATCTTACTCTAAGAGCTCCAAAGAATAAACATCACGCTCCTTGACTAACAGGACCAGTATCTGGGTATTTGGATTACAACCGGCAAAAGGTTTGAGTACAATATTGATATTAAAAAAAAGACTAAAAATTCATTGCGGATAAACGAAAAACATGTCCAGGGTGTTTTTGCCGTGACATTTGCAGAGGTTATGCATCCTTTAAATATTTATGAACGTGAATAATTCGCAACTGCACATGCGCACTAACAATTAACGCTGGAATAAAATCACACGATGATTCCATGTAGCAGCGCAATAATACACAAAAACTCCTCCTCCTCCTCCTCCTCCTCCTCCTACTACTACTACTACTATTATTATACTAGTACTACATTCATTGTTACTAATCCTACTCCTATTGCTAATACTATTAATATTACTATACTACTATACACCTATACTCTTACTACCGTGTAAACTTACTTTATAGTGTAAACAAACCCGATTAAATGGCACCAAACAAAGGGAGTTATCCACTCCAAAGGCATAACCCCAAATCCCCCCTTTTATAATTGAAAACATGAAATAAAATAATACTAATGATAGTACTATAATATAGAAATAACACATACCTGACCCACAGGATAAACAACACTGAGGTCAGCAGTTCGGTATCTTCTAGTCTTTTCTCCAAACTGTTGCATAACTGGGATTCAGAGGGTAAAACAACCCAATAACCGGAAACACCGTCACCTGGTTTGTTTATCAGTCTGTAAACAGACTATGTTAAAGAATAACTCCACTGCTTCTTCTTCTTCTTCTTCTTCTTCTTCTTCTTTACTACAACTACTACTACTACTACTATTATTATTATTATTATTATTATTTTCAATATGTCAATATGTGGATAAATTGAAGAAATATAGTAAAAATGTTACTATTACAAATATAAAAATAAAACATTTTAACTTGTTTCGTGAATCCTCAAAGTCAATAAATTAATAAAAAATAAATTGTATATAACTTTTTTGTTTATGTGCCAATTGTATTTCCTAGGAGGAAATGAATAAATAAATAAATAAATAAATAAATAAATAAATAAATAAATAAATAAATAAATAAAGAAGAGATAGATTTTCAAAGTATCGTATCAACTGTTCAACATATTTTGTATTGCTATATATTGGCAATATTTGTATTATTTTTTAGACTCACATGGTTTGTACCCGAACTCTGGTGCTGCATATCTGCAGGAGGTGAATGAACTTTCCGTCTGTTTTTCCCCCTAAAGACTACAACTCCCATAATCCTCTGTCCACACACACACACACACACACACACACACACACACACACACACACACAGAGCCCTCCTTACATGACCTCCAGGATCCTAACCTCGTTCCCTCCCCTGATTTCTAATGACACACACCTGTTCATACAAACTGCCTTAAACTACTCGTGTGTTACTTTATGGAAGTCTCGTTCTAGCAGTATGAAGTTTTATAAAAAGAGCTATAAGATTCAATCGTATAGGTAGGTTAATTTATTTATTTTATTTTTTTAATGTCACAAAGTGTGCCAGAAAGCATGTGTTTTTATTATTATTATTTGTTATTATTATTATTATTATTATTATTATTATTATTATTATTATTATTATTATTTGTTTGTTTGTTTTGCCTTTACGTGCACTTGGGGAGGAAATCTGAGAATTAAAAACTTAACAAATGAAATGTTCTATATCTTAATATTCACCTTTTAAGATTTTGCACTAATTTTGGAAATCACTAATTAAATGTAAGCAAAATAAAAGTCTATAATCTTTATTTATCATTAATATTTCGTCTTGTATAAAGCATGCAGTTGTATTCTCTTTTGCATGCAGCTTTCGAGCACTTTAATAATAAATAGATCATAAATAATGTAAAGCCCTGTGTTGTTAAATAACCATGGTGAGACAGGAGAGGGAGCCAAAGTCATGGTAAAGAAGTATATTAACCCTACATTTGGTACTGACTCCTTGCCTCCTGGGGAATTCTTATTTACGAGATGGGAAGTCGTATTTACGAGGTCAGGTGCGTTGGAGTAACTTTGATCGGAGCAAGATGGAGGTGTATGTGCTCTTAATTAAATACATAATAAAAAAAATGTAATAAATTTTTTAGAAAGGTGGAACAGTGAATGCGCATCACGTGTATGTTGCTTTTTTTTTATTATTATATATTTTTAATCAATTTGTAAAGCTGCTGTAAACTTTACTGTTAAATATTATATCAATATTATATAAATTTTGTACAATGCTCCTGTATTTTCAGCAGGCAGTTTGCTTGTTTTATTGCAAATACCTAAATTGTTGATTCTATGTCAATAACTTGCTGCATAAAACAAACTCAAATGAAATTGGTGTCTGAGTCGAGTAAACATTCAGTTTCACACACAAATTTACAGATTTCAAATTTAGGCTTACCTTTTCACTGTTAGCCGCATCACGAGCATTTTAGGTCCAGTGAAAAACCTTTACATCACACGAATATTTTATATTAAGTCAAGTTTACACAATTACCCCCGCAACTGCAACCAGAACCGTGGGACTTACAGTCATCCCCTCCCAAGCCCAGATCACAGCTGGAAAATAAACAACACTATCTAGGTACTGGGGTATAATTTTTATTTATTTTATACAGTATGTGACAAATTAACACACATTTTGTTTGCAGTACCATCAAAATAAACCACGTTTTTATTTTGTTAAAATGAAAATTCCATTTATCATCTCTGCGTAAGTTCATTTCATTTGAATTAAGCCTCAACAGAGTCTTTTTGCTAATGATCTTTGCAGCTAAACATATTTTTCAATTAGTTTCCAATATAAGGTTTTCCTCCACCTTTTTTTGTTCACTTTGCTTTAGTTATCTGCACTCTCCCAAGGAATAGTGCGAGCTTTTACTTTTGCAGAAGCATGGAAAATACGAGAGAAAGTGTTACCGCTAGAGAATATAAAGCGAGCTTGGACACCAGGTCCAATACTCATGGATGACATGTACTCGTAGATTAGATATTCTTCAGTGTTATCAGCCTTATTGAAACTGGTAACCCACTGATAGTGTTCATAATTCTGGTCCAGATCTTTAGCACTGCTATAAAACGACACCCATGAGTTGGCAAACTTTCTTCTCCAATCAGTGAACGACTTTCTGATGTATATCCGAGCACATGCATAGCCACCCACAGTGTAAAGTTGAAGGCTTGCTTTGTAGCCAGTAATTTCGGTAGGAATCACTCTGTTAGCTTCGTCAAACTGTGACCCTCTCCAAATGACTGAGTAATGGAGGCCAAAGAAACCATGGTCGAAGACAAAATTGAACACGACCAGTCGTGGATGAATTCCGTGATTCAGCGCCAAGTAGGTCTCATAGGATCCTGAAGTTTGGCCTCTGATTTCTGTGAACCTCATAAGCTCACTAGACGTGTCGCTACTGAAAAGAACAATAGTAGAGTTCTTTTCTATGATGTTCTTTGGTAAACCACTCCAAAGGATTTTTGCATAGCCATCTTCTGTGGACTTCACCTCTATCTTGACCGTACTGTGGCCTTCGCACAGTGTCTCGGGATCCCTGGAGATTTGGTCATGTCGGATTGGTTCATCGGCTGAGCAGGACCAAGTTTTCTTATGAATGTTGTACCTGTTGTCGATGTCATATCCAGCCAGAATCAAAAGCCACCTGATGCCTGGGTCTTCAAAAATAGTTTGAAGACGTTTGTCAGAATTCTTCAAGTGGTAAAGAAGTTGGTCTTTAGAGAGGACTAGTCTAGGATCATCTGAGTTTTGAGCACCAATCGCATGTGATTCAAGAATTTGTATTATATCAAGTGGGCTTTTAAGAATCTGTATTTGTGTCAAGAGATTAGGATTGATCTCAAAGGTTTCGTCTGGGTCATAGTCTGCGTCTTGCTCATTGCTCACTGCTTGTGTGATGTACACCTTGTCTGCTCGGCTTGGGTTGGTCCTGTACACTCGGAGGACTATGCGATCCAGGTCTCTCTTGGGGTCCTCAAAGGCATTATAGTAGTCTTGAGTGACATACGGCGGGAGCTTGGTTCGGACAGCTTTCGAACTGAGACTGCCCAAAGAGTAGTACGCTCTGTCGCTTGAGTCATCCAAGTACGGAAGTGGACTGCTGGTTTCGTTGCTGCTTTCATAGTAGCGGAAACCGTAGTCCTGCCGTGCCGGAACAAAATGAAGCAGGATATCTTCTGATTGGCTGATGGAGATGTGGTTAGCCAGCCAGTGCAGCAGGAGAAGACCATGGCGTGGGTACTCCTGGCCAAACGCTTTGGTTTTTAGATCATCGATTTTGTCTAAGGTCTCGATCGTGGACGCACTAGCGCTGAGAAAGAACAGAGCGAGGCAGCAGAGGAACCTCGTCCACTCCATGATGAATGCTGCACACAAGCTGAAATTTTTAAAAATCAATCAGTTTTGTTCAGTTTTTACATCTTGTATATTAAGGATTTTCTTCTCTTTTGTTTTCAATTTTGTGTGTGTCATATATCATTCCAAATAAACATGAAGTAATACCTTTTAGTTTGTCTTAGTTTTCTAAGTATACTTTATAGTAAATAATGTGCTAAAGAGGCATGTGACATTATAGTTTCAGTGAACTTTTGGCCATTGAGCGTATACACTTAAATATTTCATTTCAAATCCACAAGAAGGAAAATGATAAAGCGACCATACAAGAGCAAGTTGTTAAATGTATAGTTAAGCCTTAATGCCGTGTTCAGTGACAAGCAGTCAATTCTAAATGTTTCTAAATGTTTTTCGCAAGATGGCCTACTTAGTCAAAAATCATAAAATTAAAATGACTTTTTTCAGCTTCAGAAATGAATATAACGATCTTACCTGATGTGTAAGTGGTGGAAGTAGCTTTTCAAGCTGTTCACAAACGGTAATTTATACAAGCTAGTTTGATTTTCCCAAATCAAACCCCTCTAAGAACAGTTAATATATTTAGTCAGTATACTAGTAAATATTTAATCAGGCTTGCTGTGTACTTAACCCTGATGTTTTTAACTCCACAGATTGACGTAAATTCTCCGGACCATGATTTAAGGTAAGAGTTGTTTTGCAAGTTTGAAAACATGAACTGGATTGTGGAATTGGATTGGGAATATTTGACTTAATCCATGGAGGTACAGCTCTGGGTGTGGGGACAGTAAATGTAGTAATCACACGTGAATCAGCAACATCACTGTAAACTATCGAGAACAATGAGGCTTTAATAAAAACAAAGAAAGAATGCTTGAGGGTGTAAAAAAAAAAAAAAGGTCTTCATAAATTGTGTAATTATGTGTGTTTTTTGGGGGATGATGTCAGGTTAAGGAAACACAGGTCTGCATCAGTGTTTTTCCAGTAGATTCATATATTTTATTGGTATAAATTCTGTTCCAGTGCATATTATTTGCAAGTGCATTACATTTACATTGTCATTCGTTTAACAGCTGCTCTTATTTGAAGCGACTTAGAAAATAGTTGGATACCTTCATAATTGAATACTTTTATCATTAATACATCATTTATCATGTAATTCTTTTCTAAATTGTCATGCATTTAAATGAAAAAATATTTGCATAAACACACATTCATACAGTTTCCAGTGTAAGAGTGAAAACGTGAAATAAAAAAAAAAAGATTTAATTATGTGTTGGATTAATCACAGTTGCAAATGTGTTTTCAAGTCTCAAGCAGGGAGGATTCAAAAATACTGTAAATGCAATCCTGCTAAATGAATCATCCTGTAATTACTAACACATTTAAGTTATTTACCAAGTAGAAACCAAGCAGAAAACCTTGATTGTTGTTAAATGGTGAATACTAAATATGATTCTACTGAATACTACATCGCAAGTCTTCATTTAAACCTGTGTGAACAAAATCAAAAACAATAATAATAATTTCTTCATATAAATGTTGGTTTGAAAAATGTCTGAGTGCTGATTTGGTCACATGATCGCGTGTGTGTGTGTGTGTGTATGTATGTATATATATATATATATGAAGTTGCTTTCGGCTGCTCCCTGTTCGGGGTCGCCACAGCGGACCAACTGTTCCACCCAACAACTTGGCACAGGTCTTACGCCGGATGCCCTTCCTGACGCAACCCTCCCATTTTTCCGGGCTTGGGACCGGCACTGCATCCAGTGGCTGGGGTATGTTAATTAAAAACACACAGATTATACTACATTATATATATATACAATTAAAAACACACAGATTATACTACATTTTATATATATATATATATATATATATAATGTAGTATAATCTGTGTGTTTCTAATTAACATACAGTGGATATAAAAGGTCTACACACCCCATTATAATGGCAAGTTTTTGTGATGTAATAAAAATGCAGCCAGGATAAATCATATCAGACCTTTTTCCACCATCCATGTGAAATTACAGCGCATTAATATTAAGGAAAAAACAAGCAGGAATATTTGAGGGATGTCCACTCCAAATTTTTTTTCAATTCAAGTTTGTTTGTTTTAAATGTCTCCAGTAATATGATGGAGCTTTCTCAGTGCCAGAGAACGTAATTCCTGAAATTTTCACTGACGGAACACACTAGGTTCAAGTCAACATTATTTCATTAATATGAGTTTTGAAGTTTGGCCAGTAGTCTATAGTGCTAAAGTGCAATATAATACTAGAAATGTGAGAATTTTGATCTAAAGAATCTAAAGTTTTTATATTTTTCAGAGAAACTTATGCATATTATGCGTGCTCTAGTAAATCTTATTCCTAATGAAGCAACATTATGTACATTATTGAGATTTGGAGACCTCTTTGGCTGCAATGTGTATCTTCAAGCTCCAAATAATAACTGCGGCCTAAGGTAGAAATGTGATTGGGGCTGATTTCCTTCTTGCCCATGCAGCTCATCATTGACATTTGTGTCAGGTAATTAGAGCGACATTAATAATTTAATAATCATTTAGCTTCTGGGTCCTAGTTAATAATCAGACTGATGCATAATTATTCAAGAAATCTTTACAGCATGTTGTCCGAGTTTTTCTACTCATGATGCTACCACATCAATCATAGTTGCTTTAAATTTGGGTCATAATGGGGGAAAAAATAGTTTCAGAAACCCGGCCTACCATGCGTCACTCTCACAAAGTGAGGCTCGGCTCTCGGTATGGATTCAGTCACTCCAGAAATCACACGTCTAACAACTGCAATTACCACAAAACTTAGCAGCACCATAAACAGTGAGTCCAAACTGCTGACAGGATAGAGGACCAGAGAAAACAAATTGCTGAAGGTAAAGAATGACACCTCCACAGCTTTAGGTACTGTATGGTCACTTTCACGCTCATCATTTTCCAAGGATTCAAAAGTGGTGATGGGTTGAAGACGAACTTCAAGGTCAGGACTTGAAATCAAGTGAGTCTCTTTGTGGATACTCCACCAAAGGCTTGTGTGAATCTTTGCCTTTATAAACACATATTTTCATCTCCCTTTCCATCATTTCAATTGGGATCCAATCCCACACAATCGTCACCTGCCCATTTGGTGAGGATCAGCTCAAGCATTAGTCTGTGTGAATTGGCTTGATTTGGTGTTTCATATTCTCTGATATTTGTATCAGGATCATAGCCTGCATGGTACAAAGACAAGTGGACGTATGGAATATCTGGAAACCGTTGTTGTATTTTCTGAAATTTTTCGTCATCAGGATCATTTTGATCATGTTTCCAATTACTGCCATCCTTATCATGCTGACATAACTCTGCGATTTCTTTGAGCAGCCGTTTGCTGATCTTGTAGGTAAGAGCTTTAACATAATCTTTGCCTAGTTCTTTGTCCTCATGGTGCTGTGTAATAAACACTTCATCCACTAATGGTCGGTCATTCTTATGAGTTTAAATCAGAACTCGGTCAATGTTGCTTTGGGTGTGATTCCTTATGTTGTAGAACATCTTAGTAATAGATTTAGGTAATTGTTTGTACGCTTCACTTTTATAGAGGTTGCCCAAACTAAAATACTCTAAATCTGTATTAGACAGGTCTGGTAAGGTATGATCAGTGTTTTTATACTTATGAAAGCCATATTTTTTTGCTGGATTGAAATTGAGGCGTAGTTTTTACTATGTCGATTTTACCTTCGCCAAGAAGAAGCACAAGCCCTTGTCTTGGATAATGTTTACCAAAGTCTGTATGTTCTTTTAGATCCTTCATGTTTTCCAAGACCTTTATGCTGTAGATCTGAACCAAGACCAGACACACAACAAGGCAAAACAGGAGTCCTCTAATCCCCATTTTCAAACCTACAGGAAGTAACAAAAATATATATTACTTATCATGTTAAGTCACACATTTTATGAACTAATTACCATTTAATTGTCAAAACCATTTCCGTTTTAAAGAAAACTATCTTGATTTCCCTGAAAATGCAACTCGCATATGTAAATGTGATTCTGTGTACATGCGGTAATTGCCAGATTACCTGAATAACACTTTTACCCCTTCAAACTGCCAGGGGTGGAGTGAATCAACCGGATAACATGCACTATATGGCTAAAAGTAAGTGGACACCTGACCATCACATCCACTTTCTCAAACTGTTGCCCAAATGTTTAATGCACATAGTTTATACATTTGGCAGCTGCCCTTATCCAGAGCACCTTACATTTATCTCATTTATGCAGCTGAGGGTGAAGGGCCTCGCTCAAGAGTTCAGCAGTGGCAGCTTAGTGGTCCTAGGATTTCTTATCAGTAATCCAACATTTTAGCACTGAGCTACCACTCTTTCCCTTCAATGGTACTAAGAGGCTTAAACTTTGTTCACTGTAGGTTAGTGCTGGTGTGGAAGAACCACTCAAGTGTCCTGTAAGGAACTCTGACCTTAACCCCAATGAACTCCTTTAGGATAAGGTGGAACACTGAACCTCTATGCTAACAAGCGACAGTATGTGTTCTGGTTGGAGAAAAGGCATTTAAACACATTAAGGCCTGCTGGATGTGGAAAACCAGTGACTTGTGAGGAGAATGAGTAGAACGGATCAACTCGACCAAAATAGAGAAAGCTAATGCCAGCCCCAATGGTGTGTTTTAGCAGAACCAGCTAACATAAGCAGACTTACCAGCAAAGAGCACACGGTGCAGTGAGTGAAATTCGTGACCATGTTGTTACAACAGTGTTGAAGCAGGAGATTGGAGTAGAGGATGCAGGAAAAACAGATTCCAGATAAAGAAGATGCTGAAGAATGAAAAGTTAGGGCCACCTGTACACAAGAACACAGTATTGCAAGACCAACAGACCAAAACAAAAAAAAACTCAGTGTATTATAATAATCTGTTATTATTAGCATCTTTAATTTGTACAGGTAGAGACCATTTGGATTCTGCTTTGTAAGATATTACAGCTTCTTAGCTTTATTAGGGCTTTTCACACTGTGCTTAACCATGGGCAGAGAAAACTTTCATGCTTGTAATTTAGAAGCACGGTTACAGAAATATCAGGAAAAGAAACCGGAAGCTGACGGGCAATCAGCAATAATGCCAGCAGGGATAATCCCAAACACAGAGGAGCAGAAACCAGAACAAAACCAGGACGTAGCAACAGGCTCAGTATCTTAACATCACGGAAATGTGGAAGTTGGATATCAAGAATCATGTGCGATTACTGATGTGAAAGCATGAGACAAGCTGTTATTTAAAGTAGCTGTATTTATCTAATCATAGCTGTTGGCACAACAATAATCCAGGGTTTAGGTATGCACAGTGTGAAACGTCAGATTAGGAATTCCCAGGATTAATTATTAACCCCGTGGAAATTATCAGTGAAACAAGATAAGAGGTTTCCGGTGTTCCTTTCTAGCCACGCCCCTGTCCAAACAAACGTTCACAAAAAGCTCGCCCCCGACATCCTGGGCGTGTAACATTGAGGTACTAAGAGTGTGCTAAGACTCAAGACAAACGTTCCTAACGATCTGCAAAAATGTCGTATTCTTGAAGTGTAAAGGCAAATGTATACAAGTAATGTTATATTTGTGAGTGATTTTCATTTTGAATATTGTAAACATTTGAAAAAAGGCGCGCTGTGGAGGAGGCGGAGCTAACACGAAATGAAAGAAGTTTAGCTGAAATCCATGAAACTAACTTGATGTATTTATAAATGTTTGTACAGAGATACTTTTTTTCATGAGCAAAAAAGGGTGTGTGTGTGTGTGTGTGTGTGTGTAATAGGGCATGATTAATCAAAGAAATGTTAATAGCATTAACCTAGTTTTAAACTTTTACAATAAATTAACAGATTTATGTTGAGGACTTCTTTTCAATTACATCTCTTTGTTAAGAAAATATTGCTCAGACTTTATAGTTATATTTTAGTTAAGCACCAAAGAAATAAAAAAGAGTTAAGGGATACTGGGAAAAATTAAAGGTAATAAGCATGTAATACACAGACATCCCGTTTAATCTAGCCATGGGGGTCACAGTCCAGTGACTTCTGTGCCGGTCCCAAGCCCGGATAAATAGAAAGGGTTGCGTCAGGAAGAGTATCCGGCGTAAAACATTGCCAAATTTAACCATGCGAATCGTCAGTACGAATTTCATACCGGATCAGTCGAGGACCGGGTTAACAACGACCGCCATCGGCGCCGTTGACCTACAGGGCGCCGGTGGAAATTGGGCTACTGTTGGTCGAAGAAGTAGAGGAGGGAGGAGAGTGCGCAGACAGAGAGAGAAGAGGAAAGGTAAGAGTGTAGGACTGAGAATAGGAACTCTGAATGTTGGTACTATGACAGGGAAAGGTAGAGAGCTGGCTGATATGATGGAGAGAAGGAAGGTGGATATACTGTGTGTACAGGAGACCAGGTGGAAGGGTAGCAAGGCTCGTAGTATAGGAGCAGGATTCAAGCTGTTTTATTATGGTGTGGATAGTAAGAGAAATGGGGTAGGTGTGGTCCTGAAGGAGGAGTTTGTGAGGAATGTTCTGGAGGTGAAGAGAGTGTCAGACAGGGTGATGAGTCTGAAGTTAGAGATTGAAGGGGTGATGTTGAATGTTGTTAGTGGTTATGCCCCACAGGTAGGTTGTGAGTTAGAGGAGAAAGAGAGATTCTGGAGTGAATTAGATGAGGTGATGGAGAGTATTCCCACGGGTGAGAGAGTGGTGATAGGAGCGGATTTTAATGGGCATGTTGGTGAGGGGAACACAGGTGATGAGGAGGTGATGGGCAAGTTTGGAGTTAAGGAAAGGAACCTAGAAGGACAGATGGTAGTGGACTTTGCTAAGAGGATGGACATGGCTGTGGTTAACACTTATTTTCAGAAGAGGGAGGAGCATAGAGTGATTTCTTAACTCAGTAAACTTATCAAAATCAAACTACCAAACTTAGCCAAAATAACGAGCGGTCAGTCAGCCGATGGGGACGAACAAATTTATTCAGCAGACACACCTGTCAGATGTACATTGCTGAAGAGAGCAGCTGGTCTGAAGTCCTTTGAAGAATTCCTTACCATTTATACATCCAATTCTATTTTAACATTTCATCCCCTTCAATTGAGCCCCTCCTTACCCAATTTGCATACAGACATATCTGTGACCTTTTATGGCTATCTCTTCAGCTCCTTTGGTCTTCCTTTTTTTTGTTTGATTCTTCGAACATGATGTTCTCCTCACCTCCTTGTGACTTCTGACATAGTATTGACCCTGAACACTATGTTCTAGACGTTTGCAAGTTTGCAAAGTCAGCATTGTTCCCTGCTCCTCAGCAATTTTATTCATAGCATGGTACAAAGCAAGTTATTTCCAATCGTACTGTCTAGTTTTGTTTCCTTCTGTCTAGTTCTTATTGTTTTGTCCTCTCAGCTTTTAAGTGTGTCAGGACCTGCATTTTAAGATCGAATAACCTGCGTTTTAAGGTCAAACAACCACATGATATTCACCTTACTCATCCTATGTTCCACTAGCTCTATTGGATGGTCAGCCACTCCAATGATCCCATTGAAGTGGACAGCCTGACTGACTAAACCGCAACACTAAGCTGTGAGCTTCACTGGTTTACACAATCTCAGCGTGGTTACTGTTCGTAGATCCCATTTGTATAATTTTATTATTACTGCACATACATACTATCAGATGTTATACTATACTGATTGTCATAAGCTTAGCCGTTAGGTAGATGATAGGATAATAGATACCACTGCTCTTAAATGAATTATTACTATTTTGGAGATAAGCATGAATTCCCCCTGCATATTGCCATTGCAATATAGGCATGTACCATTAGTTTAGTGAATATTAATTAATTAATTATTAATTGTTAAGTAATTTTACCATTGAATTTCCCTAACATTACTGTCATTACCTTTACGCTGACCCTACAGATCTTACAGATCATCTTGACCTCGCAGTTGATACCTTTTGTCACAAGTCTATGTCAGCCTGTGTAAGTCTGTCTTCAAGCCACTGATGTATTATTAGATGATTATTTTAGAGTTAGTTGCACTTCTTCTTATTTTGTTTTTGCCAGACACTATGCAAGCCTCCACATCCTCTGTATTATCTGTGTCTGCACTTATCGTTTTTATGTTACAGATAACACTGTCTAGGCTTTAAGCCTTTAAGCATTATCGTTTTATTATTGTTATGCCTTTATGTTACTTTATTTTAAGCTATGCCTGGTATTTATGAAGATTACGTAATCACGTGATATACTATGCTATTATACTGGTGCATTAATACGTTATGATTATGATTAATTATGATTATGCTTGATTACCATTTTGTCTCGGGTTAGGTTATACTTGAATACTATAAGATTAATATACTTGAATACTGTAAGAATATACTATTTTAAGCAGAGTATTATGTTAAAAGTAAGCATAAAATTAACCTTAAAATTTCTCCGACAACTTACAAGAGTGGAGGTAGGAGAACACAGGTAGACTACATCCTATGTAGAAGAGGCAATCTGAAAGAGATTAGTGACTGTAAAGTGGTAGTGGGAGAGAGTGTAGCCAGACAGCATAGGATGTGGAATTTGTGAGCAGCAGTATGGCTTCATGCCCAGAAAGAGCACAACAGATGCAATTTTTGCTCTGAGAATTTTGATGGAGAAGTATAGGGATGGTCAGAGGGAGTTGCACTGTGTGTTTGTAGACTTGGAGAAAGCGTATGACAGGGTGCCAAGAGAAGAGCTGTGGTACTGTATGAGGAAGTCAGGAGTAGCAGAGAAGTATGTCAGAGTGGTGCAGGACATGTATGAGAGGAGCAGGACAGTGGTGAGGTGTGCTGTAGGTCAGACAGAGGAGTTCAAAGTGGAGGTGGGACTGCCTCAGGGATCGGCTCTGAGCCCCTTCCTGTTTGCTATAGTGATGGACCAGTTGTCAGAGGAGGTCAGATAGGAGTCTCCTTGGACAATGATGTTTGCAGATGACATTGTGATCTGTAGTGAGAGCAGGGAGCAGGTGGGGGAAAACCTGGAGAGGTGGAGGTTTGCGCTGGAGAGAAGAGGAATGAAAGTCAGTCGTAGTAAGACTGAGTACATGTGTGTGAATGAAAGGGAGGGAAGTGGAACAGTAAGGTTACAGGGTGAAGAGGTGAAGAAGGTACAGGAGTTTAAGTACTTGGGGTCAACAGTCCAGAGTAATGGAGAGTGTGGGAAAGAGGTAAAGAAGCGAGTGCAGGCAGGTTGGAATGGGTGGAGAAAGGTGTCGGGAGTTCTGTGTGATAGGAAAATATCAGTGAGAATCAAGGGGAAGGTGTACAGGACAGTGGTGAGACCGGCCATGCTGTATGGTTTAGAGACAGTGTCACTGAGGAAGAGACAGGAGTCAGAGCTAGAGGTAGCAGAGCTGAAGATGTTGAGGTTCTCTTTGGGAGTGACAAGATTGGACAGGATTAGGAACGAGTACCTCAGAGGGACAGCTCATGTTGGACGTTTGGGGGACAAAGTTAGGGAGACCAGATTAAGATGGTTTGGACATGTTCAGAGGAGGGAGAGTGAGTATATTGGTAGGAGAATGTTGGACATGGAGCTGCCAGGCAGGAGGCAAAGAGGAAGGCCAAAGAGGAGGTATATGGATGGAATTAATGAGGATATGAAGCTAGTGGGTGGAAGTGTTGAGGATGCAGAAGATAGGGATAGGTGGAGAGAGATGATTCGCTGTGGAGACCCCTGAAGGGAAAAGCCGAAAGAAGAAGAAGACACAGACATCCTGTTTATAAAGTAGCATGTAGCCTCCTTTGCTCATCTCAGAGATCTTAATAATGTATCATTTTTAATGCTGTGCAAGAAACATGAAATACGTAAATAATGATCTTCTTAAATGCTTTTAATCTGAATCTGCTAAATAATTAGTCACATGACATTTGTGAAATACAATAGAATAGAATGTCTTTGCTGTCATTGTAAAATGTACAACGAAATTAAAAAAAGAAGATAGAAGTTCATTTCATTTTATTGCAGAAGAATATTTTGCAGGTAGTACATTTGAGTACACTTTTCTGTTGCTTGAAGCTAACACATGAATTGTTCCCTTTTTGATTCAATGGAATCTGTGTACTGATCATTAGCTCGTGCTTCTTTCTCAGTGACGTGGTTCTAGGTATCATTAAACAGGATCTACATATTTCTACACAGTCAAATTTCTAAAGCAAATCAAATCTGTTCAAAAGTAATAGCTAGGTAGGTAGCTAGCAGAAGTTTAGAAGTTAAATCATTGTTTGGAAATCGACAGCTTAGGTTGGTTTAATCACAGTTTTGTCCATGACTAACAGTAATGTTGCCATAGCTCACATCCACAAAAACCCTGGCACGGCGGACGAAGCTCTCGTTGAAGGCTCTATGGACGTATCTGTCTGGAATGTCTTCATTCTGTGGTATTAGCACCTGGGCCACTATGTTGCTCATTCCTTTTGGACGATGCATATCCACCTGAATTTGGAGGTTGTAGTAGTTCTGATTATTCTTTTCCTTTAGCCCTTGTATGTCAGTGTGTAGTTTTACTGTAGTATTGAGATTGGACGTGGTCTGGTTGCACAGGGAACTGTTATCCCACTGTGTAATTATGTCCGTTATCTCATTCTTCCAGTTGCTTCCATCTGCCATTGCTTCAGGATTCATCTCTGCAGTGATCGTGGTCACCCTTCTGTTACCAAGGTCAATCTGAGTGCAGATCTCAACTGTATTATTAGGTTGTGTTTTCGGATGTCCATTGGTTTCGTTAACCTTGCTGGTCTTAACAAGGCCGCAGTAGTCCCAGCTTGAGGCTGTCCTGCACCAGGAGTAGTAATAACCATGGGTTTCACACCAGTGATCAGATCGACATGGCTCGTTCCTGTATGTGACATCTTTTGCTGGAGAGCAGTAGTCCCACCCTTTATCTGTGTAGCACCAGTAGTAATACCTTGACTCATCGTAGGAACACTCATCCCTGCACTCGCTCTGATAAATCGCACTTCTATACAGCACTGTTCTGGGCTCCACTTTTCCACAGTAATTGTTTTCCCCAACCTTGTTATAGCACCAGTAGTAATTTTCATCATAAAGGTCACAGGGATGGTCATCTCTACACTTGAAGCCTTTATAATCGGTGTTCGGATTTATCGAGCAGTAATCCCAGCCCTTTTTAGTGTTGCACCCGTAGTAGTCGTTATTGTGCAGGCGGCAGCCATCATAGCACAGCAGCCTATACTTGGAAGTGTAATGATTTAGATACGTGCTCTTTTCCTGTGTCCAGCAGAGCTGGCCAAGGAAAATGACTGAAATGAAGATCAGGGTGATTTTTTGCCCTTCGCCCATTTTGATGTTTTACTGCAGAAAAGAAGAGAAAAAAAAACACATCATGCATTTACCTTCTGACCTTCCAGTAAATATTAAAATAATAATGTCTTCTTGTCATATAATCAAATGATTTGATTTACATGTCACCATTCACCAACCCGGTGAATGAGCTGTTGCTATAGAAATGATAGTTAGTGATAACGAGTGCATATAAAGCAGTGATTTGCAGCTCGTGTCAGAGCTGCTGTTTTAGAAAATGAACTAAGGATCGTTTCAGAAGCTGAACTGGTAAAAGATCATCTAGAATTACACTTTTACTTACACTTATTACACTGCATCTAAAATCTGATTTCTGCTCATTAACACTCACCTGCTGGATGTAGAAGCACAAACGTTAGTGTTGTCTCCTGAAGACAGAGAAAGAGCTCTTTTTATAGCAGGCTATCCGAAGAGGGAGCATCTCACTCGGCTATTCCTGGAACCAGATTCTGTGTTTATTTATTTAATCTTTTACTTGGAATTGGGTGTGGGGACAGTTTGATAAACCTCACTTACGATAAATCCAGAGCTATGGGCTGAAATCCAGGTGTTTATCAGTGCTGTGTAAATGCTATCATTCATCCAACCTACCATGTGATGGTAAAAAATAAGAATTTTTTTTCATTTTGAGGGAAAATGTCATAACCAAAAATGCTTACATTTTAAAAAGCAGAACAAACTAGAAACATGGGAGATTATGCTTTGTTGTTTTTTCTTTATTTTTTCTTTGTTTATTTTGTTGAAATAACATAACTATTTGCATTTTCTTAACAGCAAAAAAGGTGAAGGAATGATTGTTTATAGCTGTGCAAACATACAAACATATATAATGTGGATTTTCAAAAGAAACATGATCCATTATACTGGTATAAAAGCAATAAACCAGTAGAGGAGCTGTTGTGGTGGCAGGATAATCAACTATGAGGAGATAATCAACACAAGCCTCCGATCAATCCCACCACTCTGCTGTTGATAACATGGCTTCAGCACAAGTGCATTAGTTGACTGAAAACTTGATTGGAAAACTACTTCATTTAAGTCCTGCATATGGCTTCATTCACAGACGTGATGCTCTTCACAAATGGGCTCTCTGTAATACTAGAACATGTTACAAACTAGAACAATCCTTTATTATTACTTATATTTCTGAAACGTTTAGCATTTACATAATTCACAAGTGAAGAAGAAGACCGTAATCAAGACGTAAGCTGAGTCTTTAACGTCTCTCTCTCTCACACACAAATAACTTGATGACGTTTGCAGTGTTTCTTAAAACTTTTGCAGTAATTAATGTAATGTTAATTCTAACCCTAACATTTCTCCATGGCTGTTTTTAGGATTTGTTCCTATATTAATGAGCTGGTCTGTCTCTTATCAGCATCAGACCAGAGTGTTACAGCATGCTTCTACCTCCCTTGGATTTCACTTACTTTATTTTCTTTCATCATACACAGCTCTGTAAAAAAAATAACAAGACCACTGCAAAACGATGAGTTTCTCTGATTCTACCATTTTTTGGTATGTGTTTGAATAATATGAACAATTTTGTTTCATTCTATAAGATAGCATTTCTCCCAAATTTCAATTAAACATATTCTCATTTAGAGCATTTATTTGCAGAGAAAGACAACTGTCCAAAATGAAAAAATTGCAGTGTTTTCAGACCTCAGATAATGCATAGAAAACAAGCTTATATTCACTTTTTTAACAAAATACTAATATTTTAACTTTAATAATATTTTAACCATCCATCTTCCTCTTAATCACATCGAGGAATAAATCAAAAAGCTCCTGGTCTTGACATGAACTGGGTCCCCCGGTCCAATGCGATATCTTCTGGTATGCCATAGTTGCAGAAGATGTTGTGGAACAGGGCCATGGCTGTCTCCATTGCTGTCGGAAGCCCTTGATTGTCACCGGTCGTAGTGATGTACTGGAACAGGGTGAGGTTCATGTCCTTGCAGGCCATCTTAGCCTGGAGAGCACGGTTGAGGTCCTCCTGGAACACAGCATGTATCGCATACATTCTTATAAAAAGAAGCACCTTGGGGTTTTATATAGAAGCCTGGGGCTTTGTACTTGGCCACTAGAACCTTTTCCCAAACAATGAGATTCCTTGGAGAGCACTGACTTTATGAACCGAAAACTGTATTTGACTTCTTTATTAGTAAACAGTGAAATCATTGCAGTTTACCTGTTTCCCGCCCAGATGGCTCCTAAAACCAATTATGTTTTAGTAATTTTTTTTGTAATTTATGTTTTTTTAATTATGTTTGTAATACAGCTTGAGGTTACATTTAACCCTAGACTAAAGCTATGTCCCAAATGATGTACTACACACTACGTACTTATGTACGTACTTGCACTATGTACACTAATGTCTAGTGTATGAATGTTAGAAGCGTTCTCAAATGGGAAAACTTGCGGTTTTTAACTGGAAGTATAAGTTCCTCAGTCGACAACATGATCAAAATGTTGCAATCCTACAATTGGCTAATTTTAAAAACATTTATAAGACGTCTTCTCCAACATTGTGTCCTCAGCTGTCTTGAAAATTCTCACCCCTTTCCTGCTACAGAAGCAAAGCTACAGCCGCTGAGTGCATAAAATGTCCGACATTCCATACTTTGTATTTTTTCCCACTTATGTTATTTATATTTGAGTAGTAGGGATATTCAGAAGTCGATATGGATAGGTGAAAGGTAATAAACATGTAATACATAGACATCCTGTGTATAAAGTAGCATGTAGCCTCCCTAGTTCATATTAGAGATTTTAATAATGTATCATTCAAAATGCTGTGGAAGAAACATAAATCACCTAAATATCTAAAATGCTATCATCTTGAATGCTTTTAATCTAAACCTGCTAAATAATCAGCTACGAGAAAGTTGTTAAAGAACGTCTCAACAGTTCTTGCTAATGCTAACTGTGGTAACTCTTTGCTAACTCTTGCTAATGCTAACTCTCTCATAAAACCTAGAGCTAGTTGCAACCAGAACTACAAAAAGGAGTCATATGCAACCAGAACGACAAAAAATTCACTGAAGAAGATTCAATTATAGAAGTTCATTTCAAAAGAATCATATAGAAATCAGTGGTGTCAGTAACGAAGTAAATGTAATTCATTACTGTGCTTAATTATCTTTTTCCAGTAACGGTATTTTAGTAAAGTATATCGTTTTTTTTAGACTTTTTACTTTCTCTCCATTACATTTTTTCAATTCAATTCAATTCAATTTTATTTGTATAGCGCTTTTAACAAAGAGCATTGTCTCAAAGCAGCTTTACAGAACATAAGAAACAATAAACATACAAACAAACAGTCCTAGATGTTAGACAAAATTTTCCCTAGTGAGCGAGCCTGAAGTGACTCAGGCGACTGTGGCAAGGAAAAACTCCCTTAGATGGTATGGGGAAGAAACCTTGAGAGGAACCAGACTCAAAAGGGAACCCATCCTCATCTGGGTGACACCGGAGAGTGTGATATGAACAATGTCCTTTCCGCATTAGTTGTGTGATGCAGATACAGCATGTGGAGAAAGTTATGTGTAAAATGTCCACATAGGGTTGGCAGTGCTGCTTTGAATACTCCAGTCCTCAGAAAGCAGAACCCAGCTGGAGCTGGTCCATCTCTGGATGCCACCGGAGCTGGTACAATCTCTGTGTGACTCGGGGATGGGTAGAAGAAGGGAAACAAATGGAAAGGAATTAGCGTAGCTGCTATTCATAGTATTAGCAGGCACTAGATGATGATGTGCATTTAATCAGATGTATTGGAGCACAAAGTTATGGGATATATTACGTGTATGCCTGGCTAAAGAGATATGTCTTTAGTCTATAAGTATAATAAGTAGAAAGTAGAAGTAGAATGCAGTAGAAAGTATAATATACTTTCTACTTCACTAGATTATGCCACATCTCTCATTTCTGGTGGAAATAAAATTGTCCAATTCCAGCACAGCAAGCAAACCTAGGCACAGCGCGTGCATTATGTTTAACCTACATAGCTTTTTTCATGAAATACAGCAAGCGCAAACGATTTGGTAGAGCATTAAAACTGCAGTGTCACAGCCTCAAATACTGTAGCTTACGATGGAAGAAAGCCCTGACCACATACCACACCTACTGTACACACCCATGTCCTTACCTGCAGGATTTGTTTCAAGTTGTAGAACAGAAGAAAGAGTCTTTCATATTCAGATAATGCTCTGTCTCAGGAACATACGATTTCGTCGTACAAGAATTCAACATATTTGAGAAAACATGTAGAAGTGAGCACGTCCTGTGAAAATGGTCATTTTCTTTAATATGAATCTAATGTTAGCTGATGACAATGAAGCATTTTATTGTGTATATGAATAAATCTGTCATTGTCTTAATTATGTCGTGCATGGCTAGTTATGCTTTAGTTAGTTAAGTAAGCTAACACAATCAGTAACTCTTGAGCAACAGTCTATTTTAACGTTAATGATGATAAACAGCAACCCAATAACCCAGTATGTCAACGTTTGTTGTTAGTTGACCAAGTCAAATAACTTTTTCATAGTCTTTTGACTGTAATTGTAATTGTCCATCACACACTAAAGCATAAGTTAAATAAATACTGAAATATTGACTGTGCTGAATTTGAAATTGTTCTTGTATTAACCTTGAATTAATAGACCTTGTATTAACAGGCATGTGTGAGTGGTGTGACAGAGTCTTCTAATATAAAAATGAATAGTTAATTATATACATATTTCTCCACAGTCAAATCTAATGTAAATCAAATCTGTTCAAAAGTAATGGCATGCTGTGGTTCTGCAGCTTCAGGCAGCTAAAAATGCAAATGTCATTTTATATATAGGTGAACATTGACTGCAAATCAGAAGCTTAGTCTCATAAAGGCACAGTGTTCATCACTAGGTGGATTGCTAACAGAGCTCACAAAAACACTGGCACGGTTGCAGAAGCTCTCAATAATGGCCCTAGTGACGTATTTTTCTGGAATGACATCTTCTGGCAAGAACACCTGGGCCACTGTGGTGCTCTTTCCTTCTGGACGATGCATGTTCAATTGAATTTGAAGGCCATTATAACGCATATTATTCCTTAGCACCAACCCCTGCAGGTCAATGCGAAGATTTTTTTGCAGTGATGACACTGGACTTGGCCCTGTTGGCCATGTATAGAAACGATAGTGATAACAAGCACATTAATATAAATCAATGATTTGCTGCCTGAGCTTGTGTCAGAGCTGCTGTTATAGAAAATGAACTAAATACTTTTACTGCATCTAATCTGATTTCTGCTCATTAACACTCACCTGCTGGATGTAGAAGCACAAACGTTAGTGTTGTCTCCTGAAGACAGAGAAAGAGCTCTTTTTATAGCAGGTTATCAGAAGAGGGAGCATCACACTCGGCTATTCCTGGAACCAGATTCTGTGTTTATTTATTTAATGTTTTCCTTTTGGGATGAGCGGCATTGGTGGCTCAGTGGTAGGTTTCTCGCCTATCGTGTGGAATGCAGTGCCGGTCCCAAGCCCGGAAAAATGGGAGGGTTGCGTCAGGAAGGGCATCCGGCGTAAAACATTTGCCAAGTTGTTGTGCGGACCAGTTGGTCCGCTGTGGTGACCCCGAACAGGGAGCAGCCGAAAGCAACTACTTTTCCTTTTGGGATGAGGTGAGAGGTATTGGGGCGTTGGGGACAGTTTGTTCAGGATTTTAGGATAATGACATAATGTTAATTATAAGTCCACATATGTAACCATTTACGTTGTTCAGAAAAATGTTCAGAAAATGCCATTTGTCTTGTTTTGTCTCACAAGGAAGCTTTTTTAATGCTTTTCTTGCTTTCACTAAGTAAACTCAAACTGAATTTTTTTTTCTGGCAAAAATCCAATTAAGTCCAGACCTCTGGTTGAGTTCCAGGTGTTTATCACTGCTGTGTAAATATTATCGCTTGTCCAAGCTTCCATGTCATGGTCACAATAAGAGATTTAAATCATATGTATCAGAAGTGTCAGCAATTTTTATAGTAAAATAATTAAATGCACATTTTTTCTCATTTTGGGGGAAAATGTCATAACCTTAAATGCTTACATTTAAAAAAGAAAAACAAACTAGAAACATGGTAAAAGAGATGCTTTATTTTAAGGTGCATTTTCTTAACTTGGACAAAAAAAGGTGAAGGAACAACATGCATGCTAGATATATTGAATATTTATAGTTCACCATTTAAATACTGAATGTGAACATAAATTTTATTTGTTTTCAGAGACCCAGAGCTATTATGTCCACATTGACTGGCAAAAATTCAAGTTAAACCTCAGTTACCGTAAGTCCACACCAACCTGCCAAGCACTAGATGTTTATTAACGGTGTGCAAATAATAGAGCATGATGATGAAAAGAGAAGAAAAAATTAAAATTGTACATATTGAATATTTCAAAGATTTAAAATGAGTTAAATCCATGTTTTTGTGTTTAATTTCTATTCATATCGGTTCAGGAAATATAGCTGTTTTGGGTAGAAAATTTCCTAACCAAAAATGCTTACATTTAAAAAGGCAAAAACCCAGATTAGACATTATGCTGTCAGGAGTAGCTGGACAGTTCCCTGCCAGGCCTGGAGAGGGTGCTGGCAGGTGAATCCTGGAAGCCTGCTCGTGTGTCTGTGTGTTTTCCTGTCTATTGTTCTCTATGCTGTTGTGTCACCTGCCCCTAATTACTGTAAAGTGTAACCCTATAAAGAGGGATCCTGGTGTGCATGTCTTTGTCAGTTCTCCAAGTGGGACTGATCAATATGGAAAAAACTTCATGATGTCATCCCCTTGATCCCCCTATCATTCTGGGATTTCCATGGCTTCATGTGCACAACCCCTAGTTTTCCTGGCAAGAGAAAGAAATTACCCACTGATCACCATTCTGCATCACCCATTGTTTCCACCTTTCCTACCCATGCCACAGGTCTGTATGGTACTCTCCTGACAACAACATCATCAGCTGCCAGGAATCCTTTGATCGCCTCAAGTAAAGCTTCACGACCATTCTTATCATCAAACACCCTGAACCCAGCTTCCTATTTGTGATCGAGTTTGACGCCTCCCATTATGGGCCGTATTATCCCAGCATCACGGCAACCCAGGCAGACTCTTCCTGTGCGCCTACTACTCAAGGAACTTAACCCAAACATAAACCAATTACAAGATATGCAATCATGTACTTTTTTTTCAATCAAAGACACACTTGAGGAAAGGAGGCACTGGCTGGAGGAAGCCGACCATTAGAAACTGAATATATTAAAAAAAATAGCAAAACATCAGAACACCCATCAAGCCCAGTGGGCACTGTTTTTTACATGTTTTACTCTTATGGTCACATAAAGGTCAGAAACTAAAAATTAAATGGATGAAATCCAGTGAGCACAATACACTGAGAATCCTTCTCTTGAATTTCCACCCAACTTCGGCAAAGAACCATCCAGTGTGTGCACACCTCTCACAGCTCCAGCAATCCTGCTATCCACCAGACAACTATTCTTTGTGCAGAACACTTTCTGGTGCCCCATGATGTCAAGAACTAGGTTCTGGCCTGCAACTTTTGTACACAGTCTAGTTTGCAAATTACCATAAGGGCTCATTGAACCTCTCCCTACACCACAACGCCCATGGTCTCATATCGCTATAGATGAGGTTGTTCCTTCCTTTCCATTCTCCCTTTGTTTTCCGATTTCCAGCATGTTCTCTTCCCCTTTAACTCTTTTTCTTTTGAAGTTGAAAGAAGTTGAAGTTTAGCGGCGCTCCTGATTGGTCCACCGGGGTTAGGCACGCTTTCTCCTGTTCCGCCCTGCACTCAAATTTAGCAGCGCTGGCCAGGGTGCTGATTCTCTTCCGCTCTATGTCGGTGCGGCTCTCCAAGGTGCTGGACCACCGCTGCTTGTGTCTTAAAGGGGAAGAAAGAGGGCGACGAGCGGTTTTCTTCGGCCTACGTGCGGTGGTGTGTGCAGCGTCGTCACAATGGATAAAATTACCTACAGGTGTATCAAATCATGTGCAAATTATTAGAAGATTGTTCCAGAGCATTTTCAAGGAGGCTTGCCTTATTTAAACCTCAGACATTTAGCTTGCTTTGCTCTTAATTTTTGAAGTGAGAGGTATCACCATGGTGAGATCCAAAGAGCTCTCTGAGGCCTTGTTGATGCTTATGAGTCGGGTAATGGATATGAAAAGATCTCAAAGGAATTTGTAATAAGCCATTCCATGGACCAGAAAATCAGTCACAAGTGGTGAACATTTAAAACAAGTGCAAACATGGCCAGCTCAGGCCGTCCAAGCAAATTCACTCCAAGAGCAGACCGCAAGATGCTTACAGACATCAAAAACCATAAAATATCATCACGGGACCTACAGCAAGCTTCTGCTACAGTTTATGTCAAAGTGCATGAATCTCCACTCAGAAAGAGACTACACAACTTTAATTATTATGGGATGTGTGCAAGAAGGAAACCTTTGCTGTCTAAAAAAACATGAAGGCAAGACTGAAGTGTCCCAAAGAACACAGAGACAAAGGCCAAGACTTCTGGAATAATGTGCTTCGGACAAATGAGTCTGAAATGTAATTATTTGGACACTATAACAGGGCATGTTTGGTGTAACCAAATTTCAGCAAATGAAACTCATACAAACATGGAGGTGGACGTGTTCTGGTTTGGGGATGCTTTGCTGCTGCAGGACCTGGCCAGATCACCATCATAGAATCCATGATGAATTCTACATTGCATGAGGTGCATGAGGTGCATGAGGAACATGTGAGACCATCTGTCAAAAAATTGAAGCTAAAGTAGCACTGAACCTTGCAACATGACAATGACCCAAAACATACCAGTAAATCCACCAAGGACTGGCTGAAAAGTAAAAAATGGAGAATTCTGGAATGGCCGAGTCAAAGTCCAGATCTAAATCCAATTGAGATCCTGTGGGGTGATTTGAAACAGACTGTGCGTGCAAGAAACCCCCCAAACATCACACAACTGAAAGAGTTCTGCATTTCTGCATTCCCCCTGAGTGGGGGAAACTTTCTTCCAGTCCATGTCAGAAACTGGTAGATGTCTACAAGAAACGTTTCACTGAGGTTATTTCAGCCAATGTGGGAAACACTTGCTATTAGGGCATAGGGTGTCCTAACTTTTTCTTCAGGTGAAATACTCATTTTTGTTGATGTCTTATGTTTAATAAGCAAAAACAAAGTGATATTTTGTTGTTTAACTCCAATTACATCACTTTCAATCTACAGGTACAAATTAAAACAAGATCAGAAATTGACATGTTGACATTTCTTAATAAAGAACTGAATATTCAATGGGGTGTCCTATTTTTTTCACATGACTGTATGTATATGTGGGAATGATGTGTGTGTGTGTGTGTGTGTATACAGTATTATAATTATAGAGCAAAAGCCAACAGCAACCAATCCTACAGCTCTACAGTCTACCTAGCAACAGCTCATAGAATCACTCCGATTCACACCTATTGGTGCACACTCTCTTCTCATTTTTTTCCTTTTTTATTTTTATTTTTTTTTGAGAAGCTGATTGTCTTCTATATAATGAGCTTACACAATCATACTGTCTCCAAACTAACTTTGGAGCTCATCATTCATACTGTGCCTACTTATTTATGGAGCTGATTTATTTACTCAGTCATACTTAATTTTCTCATACCAATCTTCGTCTGAAAATGAACTAAACTAAATGACCTGTACAGCATATGTATCATAACTACAGTCATCAACCATTTAACAACGCAGTTACACACACAAGAAGCCTTTCCCGCTCCTTACAGTGAGTAAGCCGTCACATCCCTACCATGTTCTATATCTGAACAGTGCTATCTAAGGCAATCTTTTCCTGTCCACCTGCCCGTGCAGTCCTGGTATGTAAGGGTTTCCAGCCCACTCACCAGCCGTATCCGCAGGAATTTTCTTAACCGGATCCTTAACACACTCGCCCGTTCAGACCTATTCACTGAATCATATCTGGTCATGCTTTTAACATCTATGAATAGCGGTATCCACAAGACTTCATTTCACTCAATTACACACACACACACACACACACAAAATATGCTCCCCCAAACTACAGGTAGGAGCATGTAACATGTAACTCTTTCATAAAAGCAAGGAAGGAAAATATATACACTTAATTGTTTAAAAATATTTGTTCCCTTTCTTTGACCAAACTTTTAAAAACAGTGACCTTATATTTGAATAATTGATGCTATAGCCTTCTCTTTCTCTCTCTCTCTCTCTCTCTCTCTCCTCTCTCTCTCTCTCTCTCTCTCTCTCCATTTTCTCTCTGTCACTCTCTCAAGCTCCAGTAAGTTAATCAAGATAAAGTACAGTGCTAAGTTTAGCATTAATCTTTCTTAAATTGCATTTATCCAATGATCACAAAAATATCAGCTATCAAAATTATCAACAGATACAAGGCCATAGTTTTAACACAAACTGTATTTAACTGCATTTTACTTTTAGGAAAAAAGATCTGTAATCTAATTGATTAATCAACGAAGAGTGAGAGAGACCTCTTCCTAGGAACACAATGTCTAGCACACATCCTCAGTCAGACTGGTTACTGCTGTCTAACATGTAAAAATCATGACTTCTCTGGAGCAATTCAAAATAATGCCACAGGAGTTTCTGGCTCTAAGTTTCTCTGTTGATCGCACACGATGTTAAGAATGTGCAAAAAGAAAATCCTACAATGTGTGCTAATTCTAAAAAAGCATCTCGGAGCCTGTTTTGAACTGTGCACTTCACCCCAGCTGTGGTTTGCCATTCTTTTTGTAGGTCACTTGACGTCATCCTATGGTCATTGAGTGTCATTTGAATGAGTTGGTGGTCATCCCGGGCAGTGGAGAGTCATTTTTGCCTGTTGCTGTCTCCAATGTCTGTAGCTTGATCTTGTTCTTATGAACATTTACTGAAAATTTTAAGAATGGAAGCAACATGACACTCTGCGAGTAAAGCCAGAATTGAACCCTACTTTTCCTCACTCAAAATTTTTCTTTTCAACTCTTTTGGCATGGTCAACAGTTATTTGACTCCAAGTACTTTCAAGGTACCTAATAGCACTGTTTTTGCCATTCAGCTGGCTCTATTGGAGGAGGATAGTGACGACAACAGCAAGGGTTTTTATACTTGTTCTTGTCCTTTTTCCTGCTATGGAAGCAAAGCTGCAACCAATGAATCCTTGAAGTGTCCGACATTCCACACTTTGTATTTCCCCACACTTACGTTATTATTGGTATTTGAATAGTAGGGATATTCAGAAGTCAGTCTGAACACGAGATGTTATAAACATGTAATACGCAGACATACTTGTGTATAAAGTAGCATGTAGCCTCCTTAGATCATCGTAGAGCTCTTAATAATGTAGCATTTGTAATGCTGTGCAAGAAAGATGAATCACCTAAATATCTAAATAACGATCTTCTTAAATGCTTTTAATCTAAATCTGCTATTTTTTTCAATTTGTGAAAGAACAACAATTCTTGCTAATGCTAACTTTCTGACCATCACAGGACCTGAAGTCAGTTGTAAAAAATAAATTAAAAAAAATATTTTTTTTCCTTTTGTTTTATTGAAGAATGATATAGTAATTGCACATTTTGAACAATATTTTGCAAGTAGCCAACATTAACAAAAAAGATTTTTATTTACAGATAATCATTCAGTACATTTACCTGTTGCTTGAATTGTTTCTATTTGCCTTTTGTCTTGTTTTGTCTCATAAGGAAGCTTTTTAATGCTTTAACTGAGTAAACTAGCAGACTTTTCTCTGGCAAATATTCAATTAAACCTCAGTTACTGTAAATCCAGACCCACAGGCTGGGTTGCAGGTGTTTATCAGTGCTGTGTGAATACTATTACTCATCCAACCTGCCTTGTCATGGTCAAAATAATAGCTTTAAATCATATGTATCATATGTGTCAGCAATTACTTTCGTAAAAGAATTAAATACACACTCCTTTTTCTCAAAATAACCTAAAATGCTTGCTTAAAAAAATTATTATAATAAGCAAATCAAACTAGAAACATGGCGGAGAAGATTACGCTTCGTGCGTTTTTTTTTTGTTTGTTTGTTTGTTTTGCATCATAACTTCAAGATGGAGGAAAAAATATGTACAAAACAGAATGACTTCTAGTGTCGGATTCTCTAGATCAAATTTGGTACGTTTCTCTGACGCTTGAAGCTAACACGAATTGTTTCTCTTTGATTCAGTGGAATCTGTGTACTGATCATCAGCTCATGCTTCTTTCTCAGTGATGTGGTTCTAGGTATCATTAAACAGGTAAATTAGGTCATTAAATATCTATATATTTCTACACAGTCAAATTTCTAAAGCAGATCAAATCTGGTCAAAGGTAATAGCATGCTGTGGTTCTGAGCTTCATGCAGTTAGCAGAAATTCAAATGTTAAATGTTTCACAAGCAAATTTCATTGTAAATATTAGGTGAACATTGACTGAATCAACAGTTTAAATTGAGATTAAGACGCAATTTTCATCACTTTGAGGATCGCTGTCAGAGCTCACTGTCACAAAAATCTTGGCACGGTTGCAAAAGCTCTCAATAATGGCCCTGTTGATGTGTTTTTCTGGAATGACATCCTCTGGCAAGAACACCTGGGCCACTGTGACGCTTAGTCTGTGTGGTTGATCCGTTTTCCTCTGAATTTCAAGGCAATTATATTTCACATTATTCATTTGCACCCATCCCTGCAGGTCAAGGTGAAGGTTTGTCGTGGTGATGACATTGGACTTGCTGTGATTGTCTAGATATTCATTGTTCCAGTTTGAAATTATCTGTGAGATTTCGTTACTCCATTTTCTTCCCTCTGCTATTGCTTTAGGATCATACTCTTGCTTCAGCTTGGTTATCTTTCCATTAAAGTTGTCACGCAAACAGATCTCATATGTATCAGATTCTCTCTTCGGAACTGCCACGCTATCACAGATCTCGCTTTTCTCAATAATGCCACAGTAGCCCCAGCCTGAGTCTGTCCAGCACCAGGTGTACTTATAGCCATGGCTTTTACACGAATGATCAAATCGGCACAGCTCGTTCTTGTACGTGACATCAGGTGATGGAGAGCAGTAGTCCCACCCTTTATTTGTGTTGCAACCGTAGTGCAACGTAGAGTTATCATAGGAACACTTGTCCTTGCACTCCATCTGAAAAGTCGAACTTTTATACAGGTCTTTATTATTCACTTTTCTTGGCTGCACATTTCCACAGTAACCCCACTCCCCAGCCTTGTTATAGCACCAGTAGTAATATTTACCATACAGGTCACAAGGATGTTCAATTTTGCACTCTTTGCCTTTATAATCGGTGTTCTGCTTTACCGAGCAGTAATCCCAGCCCTTTTTAGTGTTGCACCAGTAGTAACTCTTTCCGTTCTGGTGGCAGGTGTCGTAACACAACAGCCCATAATTGGAAGTGTAATGGTATTGAAAGTCTCCCTCGTCCTGTGTCCAGCAGAGTTGGCAGAGGAAAATGATGGATATGAGGACCGGGGCAATTTTTTGTCCTTCGCCCATTTTGGTGTTTTACTGAAATGAAAAAAAAAGAGACCAAAAAAAAACCTACATCATATGTTTACCTCCTGACCTTACTCTAAACTTACTGTTATTACATTAAAATAATAAATAACGTCTTCTTATCCTATCAAATAATACATTAATGATAGTGTTAACGAGCGCATTCATATAAAGCAGTGATTTGCAGCTGAGCTCGTGTCAGAGCTGTTATAGAAAATGAGCTAAATAAATTGCAGGATAGATTCAGAAGCTGAACTGATAAAGGAAGATCATCTAGAATTACACTTATTACACTGCATCTAAAATCTGATTTCTTCTCATTAACACTCACCTGCTGGATGTAGAAGCACAAACGTTAGTGTTGTCTCCTGAAGACAGAGAAAGAGCTCTTTTTATAGCAGGTTATCAGAAGAGGGAGCGTCACACTCGGCTATTCCTAGAACCAGATTCTGTGGTGTTTATTCATTTTTTTTCTTTTGGGGTGGCGGGAGGGGCAATTTGTTTAGGACTTTGGGATTGTGACTTGCTGATGTTAATAATAAAGTCACATATACACACATTAAGTTGTTCAGAAAAATGCCTTTTGTCTTTTTATTGCCTCATGAAGCTTTTTTTTGACGTTTTTCTTGCTTTAACTGAGTGAACTCAAATTGGGTTTTTTGGGTTTTTTTCCGTCAGAGATCCAAGTTAAATTTCAGTTAGGGTAAAATCCAGAGCTATGGGCTGAATTCCAGGTGTTTATCAGCCAGCGCTGTGTCAATACTATCGCTAGTCCAACCTGCCATGTGAAGGTGAAAATAAGAGATTTTTTTCATTTTGAGAGGAAAATATCATAAACTAAAATGCTTACATTCAAAAAAAAACAATTGATGCTAATGCTAACTCTATAACCATTATAGGACCTGGAGTTAGTTGTAAGAACAAATTAGAAACATGGAAGACTATGCTTTGTGTTTATTTTTTGTTTTTTGGGGGGTTTTTTTTGGTTTTAATATTTTATTGATGTTTCCAATATATATATCATTTAACAAACCCCAACTCTGTCCTCCAAGAACAGTCAATAATAGGGCTTTGTTTAAAATGGAAAACATATTCAGTGAAAGTGTGCCACATCTTAAAGAAGTGTTTTCTGATCCTCTTAATCAGTACCTAAAGATTGTCTAGAAAGGTTCGAGGTAGAGGCAAGACATCATTTCTTTAATCCACTGAATATGTGTGGGTGAGAGGGGATTTTTCCACTTTAATAGGATGGCTCTACGTGCTAACAAATAAGAGAAGCCGACTGATTTTGCGCATTGATGCTGACAATCATGACTCCTCTGGAGCAACTCAAAATGATTCCACAAGAGTTTCTGGCTCTAAGTTTCTTTGGTGATAGCAGATGATGTAAATGCTAATTTTAAAAGCATTTGTAAGACATTTTGCCCACTGGTGTGTCCACAGCCATTTTGCAAATTCACACCTTTTTCCTGCTACGGAAGCAAAGCTACAACCACTGAGAGTGCACGAAGTGTCCGACATTCCACACTTTGTATTTTTTTACTCGTGTTATTATTGATATTCGAATAGTAGGGATATTTAGAAGTTGAGCTGGAAAAATGAAATGTAATAAACATGTAATACACACAAATCATGTATATAAAGTAGCATGTAGCCTCCTTAGTTCATTGTAGAAATTTTAATGATGTATGATTTGTAATGCTGGGCAAGAAAC
Source organism: Hemibagrus guttatus (assembly GCA_033459395.1). Lineage (NCBI taxonomy): Eukaryota > Metazoa > Chordata > Actinopteri > Siluriformes > Bagridae > Hemibagrus > Hemibagrus guttatus. Next base: position 14,208,574 of record JAUCMX010000029.1, on the reverse strand, counting down.
ATGAACAATCTTCTTAAATGCTTTTAATCTAAATTTGCTTTTTTTTTTTTTTTTTGTGAAAGGACATCTCAACAGTTCTTGCTAATGCTAATTCTGTGCTAAATCGACAGCTTAGGTTGGTTTAATCACAGTTTTGTCCACGCCTTCCAGGAATGTTGCCATAGCTCACATCCACAGAAACCTTAGCACGACGAGTGAAGCTCTCATTGAAGGCTCTGCGGACGTATCTGTCGGGAATGTCTTCATTCTGTGGTATTAGCACCTGGGCCACTGTGGTGCTCCCTCCTTTCTGGCGAGGCATGTTCACCTGAATTTGGAGGTTGTAGTAATACTGATTATTCCTTTTAAGCCGCCCCTGTATGTCAATGCGAAGGCTGTCTGTTTTTAAGATATTGGACTTGGCCTGGTCGCGCAGGTAACTGTTATTATACTTTGAAATTATCTGCTCTATCTCGTTCTTCCAGTTCCTTCCATCTGCTATCGTTTTAACCTTCTGAGCGGTGATCGTGGTCACCTTATTGTTGGCAGGGTCAGTCTTCCTACAGATCTCTACTATATCATTAGCTTGTCTTTTCTGACGTCCGATGGTTTCATAAATCCCGCTGGTCTCAATAAGACTGCAGTAGCCCCAGGATGAATCTGTCCAGCACCAGGAGTAGTCATAGCCATGAGTGTCACACCAGTGATCAGATCGGCACGGCACGTCCTGGTATGTGACATCTTTTGCTGGAGAGCAGTAGTCCCACCCTTTATCTGTGTTGCACCAGTAATATAAACGTGACTCATCATAGGAACACTCGTCAATGCACTCACTCTGATAAGTGGAACTTTTATACAGCACTGTTCTGGGCTCCACTTTTCCACAGTAACTGCTGTGCCCAACCTTGTTATAGCACCAGTGGTAATCTTCACCATGCAGGTCACAGGGATGGTCATCTTTACACTCGTAGCCTTTATAATCAATGTTTGGATTTAACGAGCAGTAATCCCAGCCCTTTTTAGTGTTGCACCAGTAGTAGTCGTTTTCGTACAGGCGGCAGTTGTCGTAACACAGCAGCCCATATGTGGAAGTGTAATGTTTTAGAATGGTGTCCTCTCCCTGCGTCAGGAAGAGTTGGCCGAGGAAAATGACTGAAATGAAAACCAGGGTGATTTTTTGTCCCATTTTGGTGTTTTACTGCAGAGAAAAAAGAGACCAAAAAACACATCATACATTTACCTCCTGACCTTCCAGTCAATATTAAAATAATAAATAACATCTTATATCAAATACATGAATTTGATTGCATGCCATAGTTCACCAACACTGTGAATGAGCTGTTTATAGAAACGATAGTTAGTGGTAATGAGCACATTAATATAAATCAGTGATTTGAAGCTGAGCTCGTGTCAGAGCTGCTGTTTTAGAAAATGAACTAAATATTTTGCAGGATCGTTTCAGAAGCTGAACTGGTAAAGGACGATCATCTAGAATTACACTTTTACTTACACTTATTACACTGCATCTAAAATCTGATTTCTGCTCATTAACACTCACTTGCTGGATGTAGAAGCACAAACGTTAGTGTTGTCTCCTGAAGACAGAGAAAGAGCTCTTTTTATAGCAGGTTATCCGAAGAGGGAGCATCTCACTCGGCTATTCCTGGAACCAGATTCTTTGTTTATTTATTTCATCTTTTACTTGGAATTGGGTGTGGGGACAGTTTGATAAACCTCACTTACGATAAATCCAGAGCTACGGGCTGAAATCCAGGTGTTTATCAGTGTTGTGTAAATGCTACCACTCGTCCAACTTGCCCTGTTGGATTTTTTTTTTCATTTTGGAGGGATAATGTCAAAGTCTAAAATGCTTACATTTTAAGAAGCAGAGCAAACTAGAAACATGGGAGATTATGCTTTGTGCTGGTTTTTATTTTATTTTATTTTATTAAAATAACATAACTAGCTGAAAAAACTAGCTGTGAAGGAATGATTGTTTATAGCTGTGCAAATGTAAGTGAGAACAGGAACTAACCTTTTTCTTGCATGGATGTTGTGTAAGTACAAACATATATAATGTGGATTTTCAAAAGAAACATGATCCATTATACTGGTATAAAAGCAATAAACCAGTAGAGGAACTGTTCTGGTGGCAGGATAATCAACTATGAGGAGATAATCAACACAAGCCTCCGATCAATCCCACCACTCCGCTGTTGATGCCATGGCTTCAGCACAAGTGCATTAGTTGACTGAAAACTTGATTGGAAAACTACTTCATTTAAGTCCTGCATATGGCTTCATTCACAGACGTGATGCTCTTCACAAATGGGCTCTCTGTAATACTAGAACATGTTACAAACTAGAACAATCCTTTATTATTACTTATATTTCTGAAACGTTTAGCATTTACATAATTCACAAGTGAAGAAGAAGACCGTAATCAAGACGTAAGCTGAGTCTTTAACGTCTCTCTCTCTCACACACAAATAACTTGATGACGTTTGCAGTGTTTCTTAAAACTTTTGCAGTAATTAATGTAATGTTAATTCTAACCCTAACATTTCTCCATGGCTGTTTTTAGGATTTGTTCCTATATTAATGAGCTGGTCTGTCTCTTATCAGCATCAGACCAATCAGGCGCGGCCTGGTACAGAGTGTTACAGCATGCTTCTACCTCCCTATCTACCTACCGAGCCATTCAGTATTTCATTATGCAGAATGAGGTGTGCCTGTGTTGGCATTGAACAGACACTGGAATTCAAACCAACAGCATGGACTCGGTTTGACCTACTGAGTGGTGAATATCAACAACACCTTGTTTGCAGTGATACAAGTGATTAAAAAATAAGACTGAATCAACCCAAACGGACTAATCAGTGAATGGGATTTGGCAGGTGTTGCTTTTAAAGAAATCCTGGTTTGAAAGAATCTCTGATCCCGGAAACTCTATACATTCCTATAAAAAGTAGCACCTTTTTTTTTTTATAGATTTTATATAGGTTTTTATCAAGAAGCCTGGGGCTACAACACCCCTGTTAAAATGCCAGGTTTCAACACTGCACCTCACCGAAAGAACACCACACCCACAGTGAAGCATGGTGGGGGCAGCATGAGAGGGCAAAATATGTAATTCTGATGTTTATTTGGACTTACTCTCCCCTCTCCCCCTTTTGAGGTGTCCTTTTTTTGAGGGCTGACATGTAAAAGGTATTGTTATTCTTCATTCATTGTTATTCAGTTTTTCTTCAGCTGGAACTGGGGCCAAGGTGGAGGGAATTCTGAACAGTTCCAAATACCAGACAATCTTGGCACAAAACCTTTGGGCTTCTGCTCAAAATCTGAAGATGAAAAGGAACTCCATTTTTCAGCATGACAATGACCCAAAGCATACATCTAAATCAACAGAAGAATGGCTTCACCAGAAGAGTAAAGTTTTGGAATGGCAAGAACAAATCAATGAAATCAAATGAAATTAGAAATAATGAATGTGAACATAATTTTTTGCTTTTCAGAGACCCAGAGCTATTATATCCACAGTGAGTGGCAAAAATTCAAGTTAAATCTCAGTTACCGTAAGTCCACACCAACCCACCAAGCGCCAGGTGTTTATTTACACTGCGTAAATAACAGAGCATGATGATGAAAAGAGGAGAAAAATTAAAATGGTATGTTTTGGTTATTTTCATAGATAGTTGAATTAAATCCATGTTCTTGTGTTCGATTTGTATTCATATCAGTTCAGGAAATATATCTGTTTTGGGTAGAAAATTTCATAACCCAAAGGGTGTCACGTAATCGCTGAGCTAAAGACGAGGACTAGCAAACAAACTCAGACAGACGGCCACTATAAATAAAGAACATGATTAAGACACATTGGGAACAGGTGAACGAAGGCGGGAACACATTAGGGATAGGCGTGGCTAAAACAAACACATGGCAAAATAAACACAACCCCACCGTAACAAAGGGCTTACATTTAAAAAGGCAAAACCCAGATTAGAGATTATGCTTTGTGAGTTTTTTTGGTTTTGGTAACACAATTAGCTCCACATAACTATCATCATACCTTCGAGACAGTGAAAATGTGAAGGAACGAATGTATATAGCTGTTTACATATATAACTTCAAACAATCCTCAATTCCCACTAACTGATCAGTTATAACCAGTGTACATGCACTAAACTGTGATGAAAACAAGATTTAACAAATATTTTTATAAACTCTGTTTAATAAGACTGAAGGTGAGATTCAAGTTCACATTGTTTTATCTGTCAATCTGATCCCGGTCTCTCTTTCTCATCTTGCTCTTCCCATCGGAGTTCACACAAGGCCTTTGTGGCAGGTTTTAGGGTCCAGAAGACTCCTGAGCTGATAAAAGAGAAATGGACTGAAGTGTAATATATCAGAGTCTTACATAACTGAGAAACAGTCCTGTTTTCAATAAACTCCAGCCAGCACATGCAGCTCCCACACAGGACTTACATCTGAGGTAAGACCTATCAACAGCATCACAGGAACACAGGGATGAACAGAGCACTGGTCTTCTGCAGTCCGGCCTTCCACTGATCCACGGTCTATTCGACTTCCCCAATTCCAACTGGACTGACTGGGATGTCAATGAGTCCAGCAGCAGAATCCTGTTTTACCTGTCACTGTCGCAGGAGTGAGGTGTTCTGAAAAATATTGAAAATACAACCACAACCACAGCAGCAAGCATCTGCTATAGCATGATCTCGTGCTTCAACAGTGGAGCACTAAGACAGCTACGGTACCTAAGGTACAGTGACAGCAAATGTACAGATGCTCCTTTCCCCTTCCTCCACCAACTTTCCGGCGTAACGTCAGAAAACCCCTAGACGCCATATGTCAATCTTACATGAACTTACATTCATGATCACCACATTCACTCTCATCGTGAGAATAAACAGCGGCGTCATCATTAACGATGAGAGGATGGTGATTTGAGGTATTTGAATGTGAACGTCCCAATCGCTATGACGACACTAGCTTGGAAGATCTTTGCATATGCTGTTGGGATCTGCACCAGATGTCACTAATGTATTATTATTTATCTGTCGATTTTTAACTAGTGTTTGCTTGTGTGTGTGTGTGTGTGTGTGTGTGTGTGTGTGTGTGTGTGTGTGTGTGTTAGCATGTTATGAGATCTTCGGTTTCAGGAGGCATCTGCAAAGCAAAATAAAACAGATATTAGAATAGAAAAGGAGAGAAAACATTTTTGTTGGGCAAGCAAGTTGTCTTTACTGAATCACTATTGAGCTCTGTATCTCACAATATAGACTATTACCGCATTATAGCACGTCTAAGATCATATTATTTACGTCTGTTGCATCCTTGCTGTCTAACCTGGACTTTGTCCTGAACTGCCCCCAGTAAACCAGTCATGCCTGGCCAAGTGCTCGAAAGTTGGGCGTGTTTCCGGGTTGAAATCCAGGCACCACATTAGTAGCTCGAAGCACTCTGTCGAGATAAAAATTGAAAGAGAGGAATATAATATAATATGATTTGAGTTTTGCAGCTTTACTGTATATGTGATGTTTCATTAACTCACCTCGAGATAAGTCAGGGCTTAATTCCAGGTCCCCGATATCGTATTCAAAGTCTGAGTTAAAGGGGAATTGTCCATAGAGCAACTGAAACAGAAATATGCCCAGACCCCAGATGGTAGCAGGAACACCCATGTACTCTCCAATGACCAGCCACTCAAGAGGTATAAATTGGTCAGTGCCTGAGTGTAAAAGAGAGAAAGAGCACCGATAGCAGTCACAAAAACATTAAAAAAAAAAAAAATTAATTCTCCACTTCATTCCCTTTGAATTTATTTTGTGTAATTACCAAAAAAATCTGTGTAGGCGGTGTCCTTCAGCAATTCCCCACAGCCAAAGTCAATCAGTTTGACTTCTAAAGTGTCAGGGTTGATGATGAGATTCTCGGCCTTGATGTCACGGTGTAACACTCCACGGTCACAGCAGTGACGAGCCGCCCGAATCACCTGCGCCATGATGTATCGAGCCTGTGCTTCAGGCATGCAACAATGCTGAAGTGCAATGAAGTCACTGAGGTCCATACAGGGACTGGGCCGTTCCATGATCATGACGATCTGATGGCTCATGTCAAACCACTCCAGTAGCTCCACAATGTTGCTACAGAGAGGTGGCTTGGACACCATCATCATTAGCGCCACCTCTGAGGGCAGTTCCTCCGTCTGTCCGGGCTAAAATTACAACAGATAAACATCATTGAATCCCGAGTGAAATATGTCGTCATCTAACATCAGTTTACGGACACCTTACTGTCTGTGGTGCGAACAGAAACACCATACTAGCGTTAAACAAGCTTATATCTTATTTATCTAATAATCCAGCAATATTCAGATGAATAAATTATATGATGAAACAGGCCAGTGGTCTATAAAGTGTTTTACTATTTTACTTCATCTCTCATAAGTTAATTAAATTTACTTACAATGATAATGGTATCGTTGGAGTCGGTGTCCTTGTCAGCAACTTTTATGGCAACCTGTCCACATGTACAAAACATGATTAGAACAGTCTTAATTAGTACCAATCCCCAGGCATTATATTATGTGTAACTAGCAAGGGTCTAGATCCTTTCCCAAATGTTTCTCAGTAATTATGTTCAGGTTAATGAGTCTACATCTTGGAGAGGGAATGAGACGCATACAGTGTGTTTATATGGGAGAACGTTTACCTTTTTCCCGTCTGCGATCCGAGTTCCTTCATAGACATCACCGTAGCCGCCCTTCCCCAGCAGCTTTCCCTTGATGTACCGCGGACGTAATGCCTCTGTTCAACAGACAAACATTCAGTTAATTAAAAGTGAATAAGGAGTGAAAAAGCATCGTGCTTGGTGTATGCTCTTGCATTAAAGAATGAGACTTCTTATTTGTAGCTATTATATTAGAGAATCCTTATTATGGTATTGTGCTTTAAATATGGCAAAACACTCATGAACTTGAATATGAGTATCTAATAAAGTAGTACAATCTTGACATTAAAAATAGATTTAAAAAAAAAATGAAATGATCAGGACATCATTTTTTGTTACCCAAAAGGGTACCTACAGTTCACACAATACAAATTGTGTATAAGGTTCAGTTTAGTTTTTGTCCACATGGTGGAGTGTAACGTACCTTCCAGTTCAGCAAGCTGCTCCGGACCAGGAGGCTGGAGTTGAGTGATCGGCACTTTCAGTGATTTATCTTTTGACTCCTGAATCTCAGAAACTGAGACGTCATGACTAGTAGATGCCACGTGCTGCTCTAGGACATCACTAATATTAGCGTTTGCTAATTTAGTTCTGTGCAGTTGCCGGAGCTCTCGCAGCCACTCGGGTTCTTCTGCATTTTTATCTTGCAGTTTGCAAGACAGCTACAAGACAGACAAGAAAAGTACATTGGTGATGAGGGCGACGCTTTGCATTTAAAACCTAGAAACTGTTTCACGATGAGTAAATAATCTTATTTACCAAAAGAAGCCATTCGATGAAGCTCCTTGTGATTCTGTCGGGGAAAGTGATGACTGCCCTCGTGATGACCTCACAGTATTCAGAGTCATGAGCAGAAAAATTTAATCGAACCAGATGTTCATTGGCCAGCCTGGTAGCCTGGCATAACTTGAAGATCTAAGAGAGACAAGAAATTCATTTATTCTCAGTCTATTAGTTAGTTTTGACTGATCAGTGCCCATGAAAAACAAAAGAGGATAAATTCCAACCTGGAAGCTTGGCTGGGCCTGTCCTGAGGTCAGCCACAGCACGTATTCATACGTCTCAGTTCTCTTAACAGCTTTAGCCAGGACTGACATGCCAAGTGGCACACTGGAGCAAACAGAACAATGTGTCAGTAGCGAGTCAGGAAAAAAAAACATCTCTCTCTCACACACACATGTACAATACCTGTAGTTTCCGATCAATTCAAAGTGTCTACGCGACCCCAGCTCCACTTTCGCCACCACGTAGCAGATATGCGCCGCGTAGGTCAGTTTTCTGGAGGCTGCAGATGCATGTGAGGATCAGGTCACAGTGCAGTTACACGCACGACACATCATAAAATAATAATTCTAGAAAAATACTATTATTGCGTATCCATACCGAGATCATCTCCCATCTTAATCACAGCCTCTCTGTGCTCGTCATCCGGTGCAGCGGAGCACAGAAGTCGAGCCAGAGGAAGGCACCACGCCTTCCATGTCTGAGCATCTTTGACCTGTAGCAGACGTTGTCATGATAGTCAGCATGATACTAGCAAAAACACTGCAAAATTATACAGTCACATACAGACAGATGCTGATGCTGGTGTGTGATCTGCTTACTTTTGCTAGTTTCGCCCAAAGCAACCCGTAGCCTTTCAAGAGGAGGGCTGCGACTTCACACATCATCACCTTCTGTAAAAGAAATATCATTAGCTAACGTGTCTATTGTAGGTATTGGGGATGTAGCTTAACGAACTACGACACTTACTCCATTTTGACGGCAGAACAAATCCATTATCTTCCAGAAGAAATAGCTTTCCACTTTGTTGCAATTAAGACTATTCTGTATTTTCCACTGGATAAACTGAAGCAGTTCCCCCTTCTGCATGCATTTGCTGCAACACACGTTGAAACAGCTGCGTTATTTGGATTACTGTGCACACGTATTAACCTCCTGATGATATGGTTTACTGCTTACAATTAATGTTCAACTTCTGTGTGCTTTAAGAAAGGAGAAGGAGAGTCTCACCTCATAAGGGGGCCAGGAAACAAGGGTTTCTTGTTTTCTTGTTGCATGTTGTCGTTTTCTGCAGTTAGAGATACAGAGTAATTACACAGCTCAGTGCTTATGTAAAATTTTGCAGTATTGTACTGTTTCTATTTATGAGGAAAGACTACAACCTTCCTCAGAACTTAACACTGTGCCTCAAATGATTAATGATTTATTTTTTGTTCATCTGGTGTCTGTAGTATATTGAGTTTTTCAAATTAATCTGAAGGTCTGAGATTTGTGCCTTAGGTTGTATGCTCGCTCAATATTATTTTATTTTTTATCTTACTCGTGTGTGTGTGTGTGTGTGTGTGTGTGTGTGTGTGTGTGTGTGTGATGAGAATCTGTCATGTTCAGTCACATTCTGACAAAATGTGCAACATTAGCCATTTTTATGGCTGTTTCGTGTACATTTTCTAACCTTTCTAAGTGTTCGGGACAGATAAAGCAATACCGGTTATCACCACCAGAGGTGACTTTCACCAGGATGTAAATGAGTTTGTTAAAAATGAGTGTGTTATGGTGTGTTATTTGCGGTGGTCTAATCTTCCTCTATTTTACTCCATTTTACAGGCAGCCTACGCGTTATAGCGAAATGTCACAAAATGGCGGCGGGGAAATCAAAATGGCGGTAGGATCGCGGAACCATAGTAACGCTGTAAACCTCGCTGTGAGAGCTTTTGCGCTCTCGTAATTGTGTTACAAAACTACTATTTATCTAGTCGTTTTTCTTACATGTCCGATCTTATCTATAACGTTTTTCCTGCTGCTCGTTAAAGTTATGAAAGCAGTTATTTAGCCTAGACGCTGTAAAATCCCACGGAAATTAGCATTAGCTCACCGGATAAACACAACGTACTCGACAATGACAGCCAGCGTGGGGTCCGTGAAAGAGAAACTTACCGTTAGAGGAGAAGAAACAGCTCGATCTTTTGTGTGTATTCAGTTATAAACACAATTTTACTCAAGACTTATATAATATATTTAATCAGACAACCCGAAAAGTCAACTTACCTCTAGCTTGGAAACTGTGTCCAAATTCTAGAATATGGAACTTTTTTAAACTTCGATGACGAAACGCTCGCTGTGACGTCATAGGTCTCTACAGCAAGCGTAGATTAAATCCCTGTTCTGTTTTTGTTTTTGTTTTTTTGGAAGAAAGACAGTAGAATAAATGTATGACATGAACAATAAGTGCACACTTTATAGTACCATAATAATAATAATAGAAAAATATCATTCAGATTCGTTGTCACAGAGAATGTTACAGGAGATCATTCATACCACTTGCATTAGCATTATACAATAGTTCAGGTGATAACACTCTCACACTGCACTATTACTACTGTTAACACTTTTTTCTAGACTCACAAGGTTCTTCATATTTACTATATACTTCCAATTTGCACATTTAATGTAAATACTGCTGATCCTGATGCTGATGGTGAAATCCACAGCTGTTTCATATTTGCACTGCTACCTATAATTTAACATATTATATTTGATATTTAAGGGTTTCTTCTTTCTTATTAGTCATGTCATTATTATTAGCCAAACTACTGCCATTAAAAAAAATGGCTCAAGAGGTATGTTGGTTGGCCAAATATTAAGTACATACTGTAAATATGTAGAATTTGAAGAAAGAATACGTATTTCATTTAATTGTATTCACAACCAGTAGAATTTTTTGTTTCTTCTGTGTATAATAATAATAATAATAATAATAATAATAATAATAATAATAATAATAATAAATGTTCCTAAATTAATCACATGTTTGCAGGTGTTTGTGTTCCTCATACAGATTATTATCACTTATTCAAATGCCTTACATATAAATATTTACTCTATGATTAAATTCTGACTTTTTTTTTTGTTTTATTTTCCTTTCGTCGGAATGTTAGTCACTTTTTGGTTTCCTACATTACCCACAATGACATTCGACTAACTCGGGGTATCATCATTTAGAGCCGCAACGAGGAAGTAGCTGTAGCAGGAATTATGGGTAATGTAGTCTGCGACGTGAGTCTACCTTGTAGACTTCCGCGATAGACAACACACTAACGCTAAACGGTTCTATTTAGCAGCTTTACGACCCGGGAGGCATTTTAAAGCTGAAACGCTTTGGAGTAAACGGTAGGTGAACTCTAGTTTTCTGTAGAAGTTAGGAAAAAGTTTACTTTTTTGTTGGGCTGGGTTTGTTTCGTGATGCCATCTTCAACAAAGACAAAGAAACACTGGATGTAGCTGGCTCTGTAGCTTCCTTAGGCACTGAATAAACTGTTTTAACCTGGGGCGCACTTTATAAAGGTATGAAGTTGACTAGCCGATTGTTTATGCCTATTAATCATCCGTTAACTAGTAGAAAAAGGTGCCGTTCATATGATAGTTTCTAACTAGTAAAAATGTGTTTGTTGTTTATGCTTAGTGACGTCACCCATCTTGTCTTTCTCCCGGAAGTTTTTATTGGCCAAGCGCCGAAACAAAGGAATAACGGTGAGGGAGACGAAGCTGTTGGTCAAGTTTGACGGATAAAAAGGTTTCACACCACTGCGTTAATCTGAAGCCTGGTTTCATCTTGAGACAGAGTAAATCTTTTTAAACATGTCTGAGAACCTGGGGAAGGAAGCGTCGAACGGAGACTGCGCATGCGCACTGGACACACCGGAGTAAGACCTGGACTACTGTTGCTAAGCAACGTTTAACTCTTAATTTATAGGGGTTTTATTATTTCTTTATTTTCAGTGTTATATATTAGTTTTAGTTCCCATGGATTATATTTAATATATATAGTTTATATGTATATATATATATATATATATATATATATATATATATATATATATATATATATATATATAAACTATATATATTAAATATAATCCAGTATAATATAAGACTATAATTGTATTACGTTCTGAACTTATCTTTAGCAGATAAGCTCTGAAAAAACCTGCACACAATGCTAACAAAGATATGAACCCACATCAATCCAATATAAAGATAACACACACTGTAAGTAAAGATATGAAGCTTAAACAAACACACACAATATTTAATAAAAATCTATGTATTAATAAATACAGTGTGATGGTCTGACTATTCAGTGATCTTTAAAAAAAAAAAAAAAAAAAAAAATATATATATATATATATATATATATATATATATTTTATTTTTTTTTAAAGATCACTGAATAGTCAGACCATCACACTGTATTTATTAATACATAGATTTTATTTACAGTGTGTTATCTTTATTTGGATTGATGTGGGTTCATATCTTTGTTAGCAGTGTGTGCAGGTTTTTTCAGAGCTTATCTGCTAAAGATAAGTTCAGAACGTAATACAATTATAGTCTTATATATATAGTTACATCTATTTATAGTTACATTTTCCAGTTAAAGCTTGTGACATTACGGAGAAAGTATAAAAGTGTAAAAGAAAGTTACAGCCTGTTGCAAAGTAGTGACCGTGGAAATTCCTTCCATAAAAGTTTTGCTTTGTTTCCAATCCTTCAGTGCTAGAGGAGTCGAGGCTGGAGGAGGAGAGCCCATGCAAGTGGATGCAAGAAGCCATGCACACACATACAAATACAGCCTGAATTATCCCTCTATCGGTCACTGCATCATCATCAACAATAAGAACTTCCACCAGCGCACTGGTAACACACTCCCCGCTCCTAACGCCAAGCTTCAGACTTCTCTATCTTCGTCACATCTTCATCCTGCTTATACATATGGTTCACATTTGATTAACATAATAATAAAAACTATTTATATAGCATCATCATTCAGGCTGCTATTTACCTGAAATAAGCACTAGGGAGATGATTTAGACGCACCAAAGTGTTGTAAGTGTTCTAATCTCTGTTTTCCATCAACAACAAGGCATGAACCAGCGCAACGGTACGGACGTTGACGCCGGAAATGCCATGAAGACTTTTGGGAAGCTGGGCTACAAAGTGAAGGTGTTCAACGACCAGACTGTAGATCAGATCAAGCAGCTTTTGACTGCAGGTAAACTATTCTTGCAGCTGTGTCACATCATACACTGTAGTCAACATCAAGATGCTTATTTTGGGCTTTTTTTGTTCTCAAAGGTGGCAATCCTTAATTTATTTGGATTTTTGTTTGTGTTTGTGTGTGTGCTAGTTGCCAAGGATGATCACAGCAACTGTGCCTCATTTGTTTGCGTGTTGCTGAGTCATGGAGACGAGGGTGTGTTCTTTGGAACAGACGGTGCTTTGGAGCTGAAGGCCTTGACAAGTCTGTTCAGAGGAGACCGCTGCAGGTCACTAGCGGGCAAACCCAAACTTTTCTTCATCCAGGTGTGTGTGTGTTTGGTTTGGGGTGCACATACTGTGTAATGTGATGTATTTCTGGCCGCATGTGTTTATACCCCCTTTTCCCCCCAGGGGTATGATGCATGACAAATATGGCCTTGTAGGGACATTTGGCTGGTCTCCACAAAGCAAACTGCTTTTCAGTCCCAAAGTTAACTTTAACAAGCTAAATGTTTTCCTTTTAAGGATAGTTATATTTAGTTGTAGGCGTAATATTAAACTGCTGCATTAATCGTTATCCGATGAGAAGGCCCTCATAAGAAGAAGACGAATCTTGTGTATTGTGTTACCAGGCCTGCCGAGGCACAGACCTGGACCCTGGTATCGAGGTCGACAGTGGCACAGATGATTCGATGAAAATCCCAGTGGAGGCTGATTTCCTTTATGCATATTCTACAGCACCAGGTACCCAGAAACACACATATATAAATGATGTCCTTCTAATGTCTTTACCTGAATAAAGTGTAACCCCCACACTGTGCTGTAGGGTACTACTCATGGAGGAACACGATGACTGGTTCGTGGTTCATGCAGTCCCTGTGCGAGATGCTGAGTAGATACGGCCGAGAGCTGGAGCTTATTCATGTCCTGACCCGTGTCAACCACAAGGTGGCGCTGGACTTCGAGTCTGCATCCAACATGCCTGGCTTCCATGCCAAGAAGCAAATTCCCTGCATTGTGTCCATGCTCACCAAAGAGATGTACTTCACTCTCTGAATGCAAACATGCACTTGAGTAATGGGGATCAGGCCCCAATCAGGCATGTTTATTATTATTATTATTGTTGTTGTTGTTGTTTATATATGTAAGATGAATGGGAATCTGGTGTGGTGATGTGAAATACGTTATAATTTTGGTACATATCGTTACACTGTGCTAAACTTGGAATGTTACAGGCAGCAAGGTAAAATCCGTTAGAATTCGTCTGCTTATTTTCCTTCTTGGTTTACTTTAAAGTATGACCATCAGTCAATCAACCTCAGTGGGCGGGATTAGCTCTCCTAAATTTCATTTCATTCTCATGGCAAATTTCAGCCTTATTTTTGAAATCAAACCAAAAAGGAAATTAAACTGCAATTAGGGTCTGATAAAAAACATTTGATCCTTTTGAAATAGATTTTTTTATATAGTTAAGGGGTTCTAGTGGTCTGTACTAAACCTTTAAGGTGCTAGATGTTCAAATCCCCTGCTGTGGCTTTTTGGCGACGTTCTAGATAGTTCAGTGTCACTTTAGGAAGAAGCTCCGTATGCTAGCATTTTTTTGGGATGATAGATGACTTGAATATTTCTCTAATTGGTCAAAATTTCACTTCATCTCCTGCCGGTCATAGTTTGGGATGAGGTTGTTTTTTTTGTTTTCAACATACGTGTATTGGATTCATTACACAAATGTTTAAGCAAGTTACTATTGGGCATTGTAAAAAAAAAAAAAAAAAAATGTTTGCTACAGTAGATAAGATGTTTTTTGTTTTCTTGGTTGCTTTCCTCACAGCAAAACTTTGATTGCAGATACACGAAAAACCACAGTAGACATTTTTTTTCTAATATAATTTATGCTACAGTACACAAGTGTGTAAGTTATACTACAGTACACAAGTGTTTGTTTGTTTTTTTACACACATCAGTGACGTTCTTCAATCAACTACGCTCAATGTTATCCTGGATAAACCTGTCAGAACACTGTTGTTAGGAAACTGGCAAAAACAACCAACTAATAACTAAAGACACTGTTACCTACGTAGCACATGAAGGTTTTATATAGAAAATGTAAAGGCAGAGTGATTGAAAATAAGATAAAACTGTTAAAAATATTCACTTTTTCCTCAGATTTTCAAGTGTAACGTACTGGACGTTAACAAAAATATGAGTTTTCACATCGAATTTTCTGACAAATGTAAACTTGTCTGTGGTTTTGTTATATAATAGGAAGGCAGTATTTTGCCACAGGACGGTTTTTGAGGTCTATCCAGGTTCTGTTACAAGTCTTCAGGTTTCTCTCATCTACCCTCAAAACGTTTTTTAAGAAATCCACATGGTCAGTCTGGGCTAAACGTCTGTTTATTTCATTTGACTTGCATCTGAGCCATTATCAGATACGTTATAATGCGAGAAAACCTGAATGACTGAAACATGTTTTTTTCATTATGTAGCATTTATTGTGGTGTTTTCCACCCACAGCATTTAGATGGGAGATTTGTGTGCGTCTGTGTTGTGTATGTATTGTTAGATGCTGAACATCATATCGCAAATCTGCAGCTTTATTCACCTGTATTAGAATTTCAGCAACCTTTACTATCGTGATTAATAAAACCAGCTATTAACAGGGCTAAAACTAATCACATCAGGGAACTAGCAAATTTGCCAACTGTGTAGTTACAATTGCACTAACATGAAGCTTTTGACTGAAGCTGCCTGTAGGCAAGAGCTGATATTTCATGCATTTTGTCCCGGATTTGCCTTTATACTTCTGACGTGTTGTTTCGTGTGTTTTTATATAATCCATAGCATTTGATGATGATGATGAGGCGCCATAGGCTGTCAGCCACTTGAATTCAATCAGGTAGTGTTTTTAAGGATCATTCCCTTAGAACAATCAGACAAAACTTCAAGTGTCCCTTTACTTAGCCAGGAGTGTTTGCATGCACACACTATCTTATGAACCATACAATATAATGTTCAGTCCAGACTGGTTTAACCAGCAGGCAGTGTAAACATTTACATTAATAGATCTCCAGTCCACAAATTTGCTTTCACTTCCTGAGAATCTTTGTTGTACTGCCTGTGTTTGTTCTATGTAAAGGAAACCTTACATGAAATAAACAATCTGAATTTCTATTGTACAACGGCTGTCGATCTTAGTAAAATAAAAAAATTTCTACATTTGCATTGGTGGCCAGGTTTTAGGCTAACTATCCATCCTGGAGTTACACTATAGCATTTTCTATTTTACTATGGGTATATTTTAAAGACTTCCAAGTTGATGAATGCATGTGTGTGTATATATATATATATATATATATAAGGAACATCATGAAACAGATTTCCTAACGGAGTAAAGCAAGTCGTGGAGGAGGGTTTGAGCTAGACCTCACAGTTTTAGTTAAAGGAAATCATAATGCTGCATCATACAAAGATATTTTAGAGAATTGTACACCTCCAAATTTTTGGCAATGGCCGTTTCCTGTTCCAGCATGACAATGCCCCTGTGCACAAAGCAAGGACTAAAGCTGACGAAAACATTTCCACATTATATTTCCACTCACAGTACATTTATAAATGTGTATATAAAATAAATGGATTTTTAAACAGAGGTAAGCATCCTTCACAACAGCTTCACTTTACATTATTAAAAGCTACTGAATCTACAGCACTTAAAACATTTTTCCCAGTCCCAGCCTGCTATAAATTTAAAATATATACTCCTTAAAGCACTTTATGAATAAAAAGATATTGATTTTGCGTTAGTGTGTGAATTTATTTAACATCTGTGCTGAAAACGTCACCAAAGCGACTCTTCGGATCCACGAGTCGGCTCCGTTCGATCACCACAAACAGTTCCCTCAAAGAATCGAATCAAGGAACCGGCTCCTTCATAAAAGCATGTACCTTGTCAGAGAAAACTCGGCGTGCGTGAATGTGGTAAGAATGTTTTTTTGGGGTTTTTTTTAAAGCTCATTACTTTTGCTTTTCACTATGTCAGTTTTAAACTTAACTGTTAATTATTTATATGTCTACGAGATAATTAATGGACTTTTTAAAGTAAGAGTTTAACAAAGATGTTATTGTGTTGCGTTAGCAGAGGTGAGCTAAGTGTCTAATGTTAGCCACATTGTTTATTTAAAGTGGGTTTTAGCCTTTAGAAACGTTTAAACTACTACAGTCTGGTGATTATAAATGCTGCTCATTTTCATAAATAAATACATCTTAAATAATTGACTTTTTATACTGTGCAATTAATCTGAAAATCTCAGATCTGCGAATCGATTATCTATGGAACCTCTGAAGGAACCGACTCTTTCACGAACCGACACATCACTGCTCGTTAATCTTACCTCACGAAAACTGGTAAGAAAGTTTTTCTACTGAATACCGAATTTCAAAAATGAGCTCTTAGGTTAATTTCTGATGTTTAGGTGAGGAAACCATGGGTCATTTTTGTGCACTTTCGCAACAACAGGAGGTTTAATTTCAGTAACTCAATGTTCAACTCAATATTCAAAATGGTGTCCATTTAAGGTGGAACATTTAAGGTGGCCCTGAAATTAAAATTGGTGTAATAGCGTTTTGTGTACTTCCCGTTCCTTTAGTGTTATACACAGCAACATGTGTTTTCGCTATAGTTTGTCACTTATGGGTGAATTCTATGGCGTCAAATCACCGCCATAAGTATCGTACTCCTATAAAAAAAAAAAAAAAAAATACAACACGAATCGTAAAGTTGCTATTCCAAAAAATACGCGTAGAGTTTTATGCAGATTAGGGGGCGTGGTAAAAGTCTCCATTGGTCCACTGCTTCTCAACCTACTGCCCTTCTCTAGCCAATCAGAAAAGTGACGTCACTGACGCGCGACCCGATTAGTGCTTGAACCTGTCTTGAGCAAGTGAGAAAATTTAATTAATACACTTAAAGCTTCTTGTATGTTTGGATATTGTAGTATCGTGTCAAACCTCCTCATATTATGCTAAAGAGTATTTTAATGAACTGGACAAATGTATCATTATACAATCATTAGCTTCATAGCATAGCGTTATTGTTGCTCAAACAGCAGAGTAGTGTGCTAGCAGCACTAAGCTCATGTGTTCAGTTTCATCATGATGATATGTATACCTTTAAAGTAATGTCATTCGCTTTGTGTTTGCTAGAGAGAATATTTCGAGGTGGTTTCTTATCTCTGTATTAACCCAGACTCTTAATCCAAGTCCTGTATCACTGTGTCCACAGGCTCAGGTCAGTCAGATACAGGGTCACGGGCAGCAGGGTCAGAGACGGACACATGAACGCACTGACCAGGACATGGCCAAGTGCATGCTGGTGGTGTAATGAAGCATAGATTCCCCATGCAATGTTTTTAAGATGACCTTTAATAAAAGCTAGATGTGCAGATGAGTATATGAAAGTCTGCTGCATTACTCTTTGACATTTTTAGCTCTTTCCCCGATATTTTCAGGTGGCAGGCTGCCTGTGGGAAAGAAGAATAAACACTGCTTCCAGAAACCAGGAAAGATAATAGCTTTAGTCTGAATGTTCAGGGTTGCCATTACAGCAGTGTTGTTGCTGATACGAGATGTACTTGTTTGATTTGTAAAATACAGTTGTTTTTTTTGCTTAATGATTTAAAAGTATTGGACTCTGCACTGTTTCTGCCCATTTCAGTAGTTTTATTAATTCTGTGTCGAGGGCTGTTACTGCTATAGTTCTGTCCTATATTGCAAAAAAGAAAGAAAGAAAATAGTTTTAATAAAGCAGTTTTACTGTTTTATATTAATTTATATATTTTACTGTTTTATATTAAGGCCAGAGAGAGAGAGAGAGAGAGAGAAAGAGCTGTTTATTCATATTAGAACAATGGCTTCTTGTCAGAGTAGAAAAACTGTCATCTCAAAATAACTCTTTAAATTAGAATTTATTCCTAGACTCTTTTATTTCTGTCTGTGTGTTAGAGATAGATCAACATCTTTATGGAGTTGCATGCCACCATAAAAGCTGCAGAAGGATTTAGGGTTATTAGATGTAAGCATTGTAGAGTGATGCTATAAATGTAATTAAAACACATTTATTCTACAATTTGCTGCACGTAGTTTAAAACTAATAAGTACAGATCTGGTCCAAAGTCTCGGGAGTTTGGTTCAATGTCTGTCCTAAACTGTGCCTGTGGCCACAGCATCCACTCAGTCTCTGTAAGCACAACCCCAGTACTCTGCTCCTCTAGGAAGAAAGCAATGTCATCCACACCTGCACAAAACAACTAGAACATTTAAGAGCCATTTCAGACACATTACACCTGATTCAGTGGACAATTAAGGCATCTAACTAACGTATACATTGATATCGATTACATGTAGCTGTGTGGAATCGCCCGTCTTCTCACTTGATCAAGACAGGGTGAAACACTAACTGGCAGAGTCGCGCGTCAGTGACGTCACTTTTCTGATTGGCTAGAGAAGGGCAGTAGGTTGAGAAGCAGTGGGCCAATGGAGACTTTTACCCCGCCCCCTAATCTGCATAAAACTCTACATGCATAAATCTCTACTATTTGTGTGTTGTATTTTCTTTTTACGAGTACGCTACTTTTTTATACGAGTATGATATTTTTTTTTACCGGTACGATACTTATGGTGGTCATTTGACGCCATAGAATTCCTTTGTCCAATTAAGTTCTCTCAAAAACTTGATGATTCCTCTGGTGCTAGTTCATTCAATTCAGTTCTCTCCTGAATATACAGGGAAGGGTGAAATTTGTGCAAGTTGTTGCTTTTTCTGTTGTGCTTCACCCATTTAGGTGGAGAATATCTTTATTCTGTTTTTTTCCGAGTAGCATGAAACTGAACTAACCCGAATCCATGAACCGTGCACATGAACCCGTCTGTTCTAGCAAACTCTTGCGGATGAAACATGACAAGGTTGTTTTCAATTAATTAATTGATTGATTAATTATAAGATCCTCATGGGTTCAGTGGGAATGTCTTGAAGGTTAGACAGAAGGTTTGGGTATCTTGTGTAGGTTGAGATTTGGAGGATGATGGTCATGTCAGGAAATATAATGGTGCTTCAGGTGATTGCAGTTCAAAACTAATTGTAGTGAATGTTAAAGTTGCCATATAACTACATTTTCACTCATTTTCATTCCCATCCAAAATCAAAAAATCAGCAATATCTGGCGGTGGTTTTCCCTATGCAGGGAAAAAAAACTTTTTTGTTGTGTCTAAAGGAAAATGATACTATAGTACATCATTTGACATCTACACCGATCAGCCATAACATTATGACCACCTGTCTAACATTGTGTTGGTCCCCATTTTGCTGCCAAAACAGCCCTGACCCACCAAGGCATGGACTCCACTAGATCCCTGAAGGTGTGCTGTGGTATCTGGCACCAAGATGTTAGCAGCAGATACTTTGAGTACTGTAAATTGTGAGGTAGGGCCTCCATTGGTCCTAAAGGATACTTTTGATAGATACTGACCACTGCAGACCGGGAACACCCCAGAAGAGCTGCAGTTTTGGAGATGTTCTGATCCAGTGGTCTAGCCATCACAATTCGTCCCTTCTGGTCAAACTCGCTCAAATCCTTACGCTTGTCCATTTTTCCTGCTTCTAACACATCAACTTTGAGGACAAAATGTTCACCTGCCTGATCGTGTATATTAACTGGTGAGATAGTACATAGCACAATATTTGACACGCAATTAGTCTTCATTTCTGAGCTCTTTTCAAAACTGTAAAGTTTTTTAAAAAAAACCACAACGTTCCCCATAAATAATCCTCACGCTGATATACAATCCATTTATTTCACCCACAATGACATTCAGTACTGCAATAATTGTACACAAAAATACATGTATTTAAAACAAATAAATCTGTACAGAATTTTCTCAAATAGGAGTGGCAGTGGTTATTTAGAAGTACTTTTTTTCCAACCAATGGAGATCTTAAATAAAATTAATTTAAAACACAAAAATAAAAACATTTTCTGTGCTTAGGTAAACTTGTCAGCATGATAAATGTGATACAAGTGTTTTATTAAAGCAACATGAAATTAGTTTAATAACAGCAGTGCAGCTGTGAATCACAGGTTTATATTAATGCACTCTTTCTAATGATGAAACTGCTGTTGTATAAGAGGAATAAAACATGATATAGGAAAATCGTCAACTTCAGGACGGTAACTGTAACTCTTCTTGGATTATTTTCCTATAACAGCACGATGTTGTTTTTCTTTTTCATTTTAAATATACACCGATCAGGCATAACATTATGAGCAGTGACTGATGGATATATTCGGCAGCAAGTGAACATTTTGTCCTCAAAGTTGATGTGTTAGAAGCAGGAAAAATGGACGAGCGAGTTTGACAAAGGGACGAATTGTGATGGCTAGACCACTGGATCAGAACATCTCCAAAACTGCAGCTCTTCTGGGGTGTTCCCGGTCTGCAGTGGTCAGTATCTATCAAAAGTATCCTTTAAGTCTATAGAGGCCTCACCTCACAACTTGGAGGACTTAAAGGATCTGCTGCTAACATCTTGGTACCAGATACTACAGCACACCTTCAGGGATCTAGTGGAGTCGGGGCTGTTTTGGCAGCAGAAGTGGGACGGACACAATATTAGTCATAATGTTATGCGTGATCAGTGTATCTTGTGTATTGGGCTATAAAATCAAGATCAAGGGTTTAAACCAAAAACTATTTGTATAAATTCATAAAAAGATTTGCTTCAAAGCTAGAAACGTAACCAGACTTGGCAAGCTGTCTTTGGCACTAAACAGAAATAATTCATAGAGAAAGGTACAGAAAGCAGCGTACAGAAGCTAGCAACAACCACACATTTAAATAAATAAAGTTACTTTACTTAAATTTAAGAAACGAAACCCTGTTCTCCATGTTGGGCAAGAATCCCCCCAAAAAAATGTTCACTTCAAACATTTGATTAGTCAGGATATGTTTGGGTTATACGTTTTTATATTAAATGGAAGGTGAGGTGCTACATATTTTTATAGTTCTTTCCTAAACTGTTTCTATTAAAATGATTGGTATTGACAGAAGGCATTTACTGGCCTGAATGCATTGAATAGATCACCCCGGTTACCTAAATATGTTTAGGCAAAAAGCTCATGCGCCACCAGGTGGACATCATCGTAACTGCACTTTATTTACACAGAGGATGTTCGTTAGAGAGATAACATCACACTCTCCATCGTTTTCTCCATCTTCTTTTCTCTCCTGCTCTGTTTGTGCTTACATCTTGATCTTGGCGTAGAGCTGATTGATTTGTTCTTTGAAGTGGTTCCTCAGCTCTGCTCTCTTGGCCTTCAGGGTGGGTGTGAGGAGGCCGTTCTGCACGGAGAACATCTCGGGGGTCAGGGTGATGTCTCTCACCTGGGCAGACACAGGTAAGAGTGAACATGAAACCTGGATGAATTGCAAAATTAGTTGTACTCTTCAATCACTTACAATGGTTAAAAATGATGCGGACCCCGGAAAATTTCGGAACAAAATCTATGAATGTTGTTATGGAGTTGACTCAAATGCCACTGAGCATCTCATGTGTATACTTCTGTCTTTAGTGATGGAGTGCATGATCTTTTTAGCATATCTGATCACGTGGCCTTGGCTTATTTGTTTCAGTGCTAGAGCTGCCTGCTAGGTTTTGATCTCAAACTCTTAAAAACCACAACTTGGATAAATTTTGGCCGCATTTATTTGTTGTTTTGAGAAATGTAACATGCACAAAATATAGAAAATTCCTCAAAACTCTGATAATTGCTTCTTTAGTTTTGCTTTGGAACAAATGTCAAGTAATCCAGTTCTTTACAGTTCAAAGTCTTTTCCGTAAATGCATGCTTTATCCGAACAGCTGAGACATCGAGGCATGGACTCCAATAATACTGCTGAAGGTGTGCTGTGGTATCTGGCACCACAGGTCCTTTAAGCTGTGAGGTGGATACTCCATGGTTCGGACTCGTTTTTTCCAGAACGTCCCACAGATACCTGTCAAGATGGAGATCTGGAGAATTTGAGGCAGCACGTCGAACACTTTGTCATGTCTCAAAGCATTCCTGAACAATTTTTGCAGTGTGGTAGGGGAGCATGATCCTTCTGAAAGAGGACACTGTCATTAGGGAACACCATTGCCATGAAGGGGTGTACTCGGTCTGCAACAAGTGGTATGTGTCAAAGTAACATCCAAATGAATGCTCAGACCCAAGGCTTCCCAGCAAAACCTTGCCCAGAGCATCACACTGCATCTGCTGGCTCAGCTTCTTCCATAGTGCATCCTGGTGCCATTGCCTCATAGTCCACGCTGTAGGAGCTTTCAGTGGTGGACAGGAGTCAGCATGGGCACTGACCGGTCTGCAGCTCCAAATGCAGCAAGCTGTGATGAGTTCTGACACCTTTTGATCAACTTTTTCTGCAGTTTGTGCTACAAAAGGTCCTCTATGGGTTCGGACCAGTCACGCTAGCCTTCATTTTTCACACACATCAGTGACACCTGGCTGCCCATGTTGACCCTGTTGCTGGTTCACCAGTTGTCCTTCCTTGGACCACTTTTGTTAGCATATATTAGGTAGCAGGTAAACATCACTGTTGATGAGTTGGAATCAGGTGCTTAGCTGCAAGTGATTTTGACAAGGACCAAATTGTGAAGGCTACACAACATCTCCAAAGCAACAAATCTTGTTGGATAATATGCAATGATTAGCCAGTCTGGTCTGATCCCACAAAAGAGGAACTGTATAGCTTGCTGTGTATGGAGCTGTGTAGCTGCAGACTGGTCAGAGTGCCCATGCTTCTGTCCACCTCTGAGAGCTCCTACACTAGGTGCATGTGAGTCATTTACCTGAAGAAGAGATTGTACCCTGATGCACTATGAGAAGGAGCTGAAGTGTGGATGTTCTGGGCAGTGTTCTGCTGGGGAAAATTTGGGTCCTGGCATTTATGGTGATGTTGCGTTGATATATACCACTTACCTAAACATTGTTGCAGACCAAGTACACCCCTTCATGGCCACGGTATTCCCTAATGGCAGGGTCCTCTTTCAACAGGATGATGATCCCAGCTACAGTGCAAAAATTGTTCAGGAGTGGTTTGAGGAATATGACAAAATTCAAGGTGCTGACATGGTCCCCAAATTCCCTAGCTCTCCATCTGATCGAGCATGTGTGGGATGTTCTAGATAAACAAGTCTGAACCATTGAGGCCCCACCTCACAACTTACAAGATGTAAAGGAACTGCTGCTAACATCATGGTGCTAGATACCACTGCACAACGTCAGGGGTCTAGTACTGTTTTGGTGGGAGAAGTAAACCTACACAATATTAGACAGATGTGTAATTGATGTGTATAAATCTGCTGTTAACCAGAAGAGAATGGACTCTGAGTTTTTCATCTCATGCTTTCTTCATGTTGTCTTAATGTGTTGTAGATCTAGAGCCAGGTTCTGACACAATGGCTATTGCACTATATATGTCTATAGTGCAATACTGATACAACTTGAATAAGTAGTTTTACATCTATCATGTTCTCTACACTCTTAGGAGAGAGGAATTAGGGAAGGCTGTCTGCCCACAGAGCTGACCACCACCATCACCTGACCTGCTCAAAGGCTTTCAGACCGCCCTCTTTCCCCAACCGAACAATGTCCTCCAGAATGGCATTTTTCACTTCCTGTTGAAATGGGCAAAAAAAAAAAGAGGAAGTCTCACTTGTAAGCATAAAAACAGTAACATTCCACTCTATATAGTATAAAATGGTGCTATATAGATAAATTTGCTTTTAGATTAATTCATCAAAAGTAGCTTTAATGTAGAATGAAAGATCTGACGTATGTGACCTTGCCATGAACAAATTGTTACACTGTGTGTGTCACCTTGCTCTTGCACAGGTCGAGATAGGAGCCCACAAGACCTCGTTTCTTTGTCCATCCTGGGAGGATGTCAGGGTCTGGTACCACGATGCCGACTAAACACGCCTACACACACACACACACACACACACACACAATAATTAAATGTTTGTTCACGTGCGTGCACACACCCCCCTATATTTCACCAGCGTCATTGTGTACTAATGGTGTGTGTTTGTAGGACCTTCAGACTGTCTCCGTGAATGAAGATCTGAGCCACGGGGTCACTGTGGATGTAGATGTTCTCGATCTTCTCTGGAGCGATGTACTCGCCTTGAGCCAGCTTAAAGATGTGCTTCTTCCTGTCTATGATCTTCAGAGTGCCGTTCTGTGACAAGATATGATTAAAGATCCTGCTTCCTGGCATCTGAACACGTATGTTTGAATCTAGGCTAACACAAATATTTTTCCGATTAATTTCTAAAATAAAAACAAGACTAAATCCTGTCTTGGCGTACAAGTTTTTTATAAAAGCTCTAAGTCTGGGTGGCCAAAAATAAACCAAGTGAGTGAAGAAGGTCTAATTTACTGGAAGCCATTTGCCGATATCACCCGTGTGCAGCCAGCCGTTGCTATCGATGGCCTCCGCCGTCTTCTCTGGATCTTTCAGGTAGCCCTGGAACACGTTTGGTCCTTTCACACACACCTGAACAGGAAAAAAAATCCAACATCTACACACATTCCAATTTAGGTAGGTCACACTCAGGACTGGATATGAGGAGTTGAACGCAGTAGTGACTCACCTCCCCTTCCCCATTGGCTGCAGAGTAGCTCATCTCTGCCACATCCACCAGTTTAACATAATTACAGGGTAAAGGAGGACCTACATGACCTAAAACACACACACACACACACACACACACCACAGCAAGTCTGTGTCATTCTGCAGGTATATTTGTGAGGTTTGACTTTGTGATGGTGAGAGTGTGTGTGGCGTTAGTGTTACCTGCCGTCCAATCTCCCGGCAGTGACATGGAGCATCCTGCAGTACATTCTGTCTGTCCATAACCTTCATAAAACTGCCACACAGAGAACAGGGAGATCAATCAGTCCAGTTAGGAAGCTGTAAATGATTGTGAATCAGTTTTAGCTCAGTACTACATAGCAGTGTTGGCAGCACTTGTTCACTATATCATTTATTGATGGCGAGGAGAAAATTATGCGATGTAATGAAGTAGGTGTAATATTTCACCTGGCAGCCAAGAGCAGCTCGCAGGAACGTCAGCACTGTGGGGGATACTGGAGCAGCACCAGTGATCATCAGCCTCACATGCCCACCCAGACTCACCTACACATAATGGTGTTACTGGTATTTAGTTTTATGGAATAGATGTAATATTTAGTACTTTAACCTGTCATAAAATGTCCAGATGCCAATGAAATGTGATGTATTCAGGTATCAAATTCCAGTAGGTTCTCTATAAAGTTATCGAGCGTGCAGGAAGTACAAAGCCATGGGAGCTGATCTACATAAGTCCAGCTTGTCCACATCATATAACTGTGCATTTTTCATCCCAAATTATAATTTAGTTTCATCAGGAACCTTTCTGATTTGTTTGCGTGAATTTATACTGAATACTAAAACTTTGATGCGGTTTCCTCGTTAGTTTGTGCTCTGTGTTACCTGGACTTTGTTGAAGATGAGTTTGTCCCACATGCTGTCCTTCCTCACGATGCCACTGCGCAGCTCTGACTCTTTCCTCCGGGTGGCGAAGTCGAGCAGCCAGCGCTTCAGCGGAGTGTTCGCCTGCCCAAAGATCTGAACACGGCATATTAATCACTTTGAGGGGTTTTATATTTTTTATGGTCTTCATTTATATATACACTTTTGAGGAAAAAATAATCATGCATCACAGTTTGCTAACAAAAGGCAAACACGAAGGCATCCATGGTTTTATTTCTCATTTTTAGCTAGAATCACAAGCGAGCGCGTACATGATTACACACAGGTGTGTGTATCGAATGCGTGTGTGTGTGGTCACCTTGTCGAACATGCGGTTGAGGAGTCGGGGTACGACGGGGAACACTGTGGGTTTGAGAGTCTTCAGATCGTCCATCAGTGTACGAATGTCACCCTGAAAGTAGCCGATCTTCGCTCCGTGCACCAGGATCACGCTCTATACACAAATCAACATTTTATTTAAAAGGTCACACACAACATATGGCCTGGTTAGCGACTGGAGAACACTACCAGCAGATCTGTGCGTAAACTGCACAAACATGCATACAGTCCAATTTATTCACATTCAGTTGTTAAGCTAAATACAACAACTGTAGCAGTTCTGACAAAATATTTTCACCCAAGTGCTAGCTAGCTAGCTTAAGACAGTTCATGAAAGGTAATCTAGAGGTTTTTTCGCTATAAACATCAAAAGTCTGATTAATGGGAAATGTTAGGCGTGTTAAAAATGCCATCTTTTCTTCTCTTTCTTTGCTAATATGCTAATTTAACATTTTGGCATATGATTAAGTTTAAGTGATTTATCTACACTTAAAATTGCTTGTTTTTCTGACACTGCCTTTTTATCGCCGCTTCTAATTGGCTAAGCTTTCCTCAGTCATTAGCTAGTTTACACTCGGAATAAGATGATCGACCTTTCTCCTGAAGCGTGTTCTGTTAGAGGATTAGTTCTTTTTTTTCCACTGTACACCAGACCTCTGTGTGCAGATTTATTACAACACCAGTGTAGCTCTTGCAGTGTCATACGTACCTCTACCACCCTCTCGAACATGTGAGCGAGGGGAAGGAAAGATATGTGGATATCAGTGTGGTTGAGCATGCAGTGTATCTGTAAAAAACACACACACACACGCACACACACACACACACATGCAGGGTAAATCACACTACCTCCATCACTCTCTCAAACATGTGAGCAAGAGGCAAGAAGGAGATGATCGTGTCGCGACGATTCAGCCTTATCTTTGCCTACTCTCACACACACACGCAGATCACGCAGCAGGAAAGGAAGCAGGTGGATAATAAAACAGGAAATGAGACAAAAACATAAGTCAAGACAAAAATAGCACATTTTTCACCAAATGTAATTAAGCAATAAGAAAACAAATGTTTGTTGTCTGAGGTTTGCTTCTTGAGGAGTTGTGAGGCTAATCTCAGCTAACAATAATACAAACTGCCTTGTTTTGAGAGAGAATAGAGTGGCCGGTGAGGGAATGTCTGATTGCGGCTGCTATTATGTAACCAGCTACAAATGTGACGTTAATTAATAAAGCTGTAGTCTCATAAAACTGTGATGTCACAGTGACATTGTCACGTCGTTATGAGGTCATAATAAAACGTATAAAATTAGTAAGCCTTCCTTTCTTTCTTTTTTTTTTTTTTTTTTTTTTTAAGATACGACCCCAACGCTTGGTATGTGGTGATTGTGGTACGATTTCATATTTAAGTGTCGAGAAGAACAAGTGAACATTATTGTAAACTTCAAAACATCAATATCTGAAAGTTTGTCGTAAAATAAATCCACACTAATCAAACGAATTGCGTCTTTTAAGACAAAGACGTCTGAGCGTGAAACAGCTCAGAAAGATGATGTGCAAATACGCTAAGGTTACGGTTTTATTCATCAGGTTGGAAGTGTTAAAACATGCTAATGAATTCCCGGTGGCTTTAACCTGTGTGTGCTGTCAGAAACCTGTCAGTTGTACCTGAGTGATGCGGATGAAGGCAGCGCAGTTGGAGATGACGTTGCTGTGTGTCAGCATCGCGCCTTTCGGATTCCCTGATGAGAGGGGAGAGGTTTTTAAGTGAAAAGTCGTAGCTTGTGATGATAATGAAACACACACACACACACACCTGTCGTTCCGCTGGTGAAGCAGATCAGAGCGAGGTCTTCAGGTGTCGGAGGCTACAGTCAATCAAACGCATGAAAATCCATAAAGCAAAGCAACACATCTGTTTACAGAAGTACAAATTATTC
Organism: Hemibagrus guttatus; assembly: GCA_033459395.1. NCBI lineage: Eukaryota > Metazoa > Chordata > Actinopteri > Siluriformes > Bagridae > Hemibagrus > Hemibagrus guttatus. The sequence goes on along the minus strand of JAUCMX010000029.1, from coordinate 14,179,905 downwards.
ATTAGGTTCTGTTTCAAATCGAGGAATTAAATCCTGAATCTGCTTACCATCGGGCGCCTGTGGTAGGCTTTACCGAGAGCCTGCAAAAAACACACTCGGTTTAGCTGCTTGTGTGTGTGTGTTTGTGTAAGTAAATCAGATAACAGCTGTTTGAGGATGATATTTAAAAGCAAGTGTGTGTATAGCAGGGAACACATCAAGATGTGTGCATCTGACTGTATAAAAATCATGCACATGTATTAGTGTGTGTGTGTGTGTGTGTGTGTGAGAACCTCCAGTTCTCTCAGGCTGATGATCTGGATACCCTCCTTTTCTGCTCGTGCCGTGAGCTCACTGTCCTTCTCCTCCATCAGTACGATGGTCCTGACGCTGTGCTCTCGACCCGTCACACAGTCCAGCAACGAACGCACCTTCTGGACCATGTCACAGATCACCGTCGAGATCTCAGCTAGACAGAGAGACGAAGACAGACAGAGACACCCAAACTAATCACGTGACACGTCTGTTCTATTAACCATGCATCTAATGCAGTTTGAGCGCGGAGCCTGAGAGCTTCAAATCACAATCACCAATATGAGCCATAAGTTGTTTGGTTACTCAACCCTGTTATAGCCATTAGAAAATGCTCTTCATTAGCTTTCATTTAGCCTGAATATAAAAAATACTTTTTTTAAAAAAATGTAGTTATATATATTGTGTAGGCTAGGATGGAAACTGTCACTGCTGCAGTTTTGCTACAGCAAACTCCGAGCAAACCAGCAAAAATGCTCAAGCCTTGTCAAACTTGTGTGTGTGTGTGTGTGTTCTTACCTTTGTCTATGATGTAGCTGATGGCCTCAGTGCCCAGTGTGTCATACAGTGGAACAGCAACCAGTGAGTAGGTGTAGCAGGCCAGCTCTGATATAGTCCACTGTAACCACAGAGCCAATAATCAGAAACACGACACAGTCCTTATTACCATAACGTACTGGAACGTCAGGGTCAGTTCTTGAATGTACATGGACTCAACAAGATACTATAAGATTGGAGTCTTCATACTTGCACGGTAAAATAATTCTGTACTATTGTGTACCTCAGGTCTGTTCTGGGAGAAGATGCCGATGTATTTGTCTCCTGCTTTACTGTGACCTCTGTGGAGCAACGCTGAACCAATCATCTCTGCCCTGTCTGCAACCTACACACACACACACACACACACACACACACACACAAATATTCTAAATCACACTTCTAGACGAGGTTTATCACTGATAATTGTAAGAGAGTGATATGGCATAATTTGAACAACATAGAAATATATTCTGCTGGGTGCAGGATTTGTAGTCTAATTAGATAGTGTCTTCAGGTGTGGGAACTGTGGTCTTACTGGTTACAAAGATGTTGGACAATAGTTATAGTCTGACTGGTTACAGAGTTCTGGGAGACAGGAAATGAGGTCCAGTTGGTTACAGGGGTGGTAATGGTGGGAATGGGGAAGGAGGTCCAGTTGGTTACAGGGGTGGTAATGGTGGGAATGGGGAAGGAGGTCCAGTTGGTTACAGGGGTGGTAATGGTGGGAATGGGGAAGGAGGTCCAGTTGGTTACAGGGGTGGTAATGGTGGGAATGGGGAAGGAGGTCCAGTTGGTTACAGGGGTGGTAATGGTGGGAATGGGGAAGGAGGTCCAGTTGGTTACAGGGGTGGTAATGGTGGGAATGGGGAAGGAGGTCCAGTTGGTTACAGGGGTGGTAATGGTGGGAATGGGGAAGGAGGTCCAGTTGGTTACAGGGGTGGTGGTGGTGGGAATGGAAAATTGGTCTGATTGGTTACAAGATGTTCAGAAATGGCCTGCTGCAAATGTTACACACCTAAAATCTGCCACTGTTAATTCAGTATTCATCCATGGCATCTTACCTCTTTATACGAGAGCCATTCATACGGCTTCTTAGGTTTTCTCGATCCCAAACAAGGACCGTTATCTGAGCAGGACAAACAAAAATAACACTCAATATCATCGTCTCAAACTGATGAAATATTTGCTTTATAAAAAAAGGTATTTAAAATAGTCATGTTTATTTTTCTCCACTCACTGGAGACTCTGATTCCACGCAGAAACACCTCGTACATGGTCCTTGCATCATCGTAGAAGTGCGTCATCAACCTGTCGCTGTCCAAGAGGACGGAACGGCGAGCGTATTCTCCACCCTGGAAAACATCCCAAATTTAGTCGGGCTGCTAAGACATGCCTGATGACTGAAGTTTGGGATTTAAACCCTACTCTGTACTGCATTCCCTCAGAGACCTGAGCGTGACTCGTGTTTAATCGCTTAAAATGCAAGTAAGACATGCATCGAGACTGTTGCTTGGTTCTGGCACGTGAAGGTGAAATGAACATCCCTCTAGCTATCCTCATACAAAGACTGAAGACCTGTTTCTTCACTGTAACATTTCCAGATTATAAACAGCAATACAGAGAGTAAAGAGACAGGAAGAAAAACAAAGGGATGGAGAGTCAAACAAAGAGACAGGCCTGAGACGAAGGCATGAGGTTTTCTCCTTTTATTGTAAATTCAGGCTGGTGGTTGCCAAGGCTGTCTCTATGGCAACCGAGCAGGCTGAGCACATCTTCTCTTTCTGTGATCATACAGAATCAGTGTTCAGGTCGTTGTAGCAAATTAAAAAGAGTTAAGATGAGATGTTGGAATGCAGTTTTGTCAGTGTCTCATACAATTAATGACTGCAATTAATGATCATATCTAGGAAGGACTGCAGAAAAAGAAACATTAAAGATAAAATCATAAGATCTGTACCTCCACATCCACCTCCACAGACTGTATGGTGAGGTCGCAGGGGGGTTTCAGGGCTCGTGGTCTGGTGGCGTACCAGTAAGTGGTGATGGCGGCGAAGGCGCCCATGCCCATCAGCGTGTTCGTAGGTAAACTCCGCACATATTGCCTGAAGTCGCCCAATTCAGGCACGCAGAACTGCCAGATCAGATCCTGGACCTGCATGGCTTGGCCACTGACAGTCAAAACCACACGCACAAATCTGTACAGAGAGAACAAAAAGCAGAGACAGGAAGCTCAAATTAATGCATCAACATTACAGCTATGGAGGTGTGATCTCTGCCTCTGCAGCAGTCAGTTATAGTGAGATGGGCATGGCCTCTGTACCAGGTCAATCCCAGTATAGGGGACGTGTCCTCTTTCCTGACATTAACACAAAACTCACTCAGACACAAGCCAGCCAGAGTACATGTCTGGAAGCATCAGGCTGAAAGTTTACACCAAATATTTTTGTGTATGCAAATTAACCATAAACATGCAACTGCGCACACACACACACACACACTCACACTGTCTTTCTCTGGTGACCCTGTCCTTCACTCAGCCCAACCGCTGCTGAAAATAGACCCCACACAGTTGCACACTCGTGACTCAGCTGAATATAGCAGCAGGGTCACGTCACACGTCACTCAGGTTGTATCTTGGCGTGGCAAGCTGGAGTTAGAGTGTGTAGATGGGAGTGTGGGTGTGTCTTTGTCTCCAAATATGGAAGACTTTAACTAGAATATCACTGCCATTCTGTTACACTCATGTAATCAAACTCAAAGACACACCCATCTGTCCCCTGAAAGACATGCCAACCTGTCCACTGAAAGACACACTAACCTGCCTCGCTCAAACACACCTCCTTCTTTCCCAAAGTCACGCCCACCCATGTCATTCAGACACACGCAGCCCTCAGGGGCATGTCCACTAGTCTGCAGATGGAGCTCTATAAATATACAGCACTCCATCACAGCCAATAGCTGCTAACGCTGAACACACACACACACCCACCCACACAGAGACAGTGTGTGTGAATCTCCATACTTACAGCAGTGAATCACACGATTAAAAATCAGACAGACGAGTGACACAGAACGATTACAGAACAGCGGCTGGAGGAAGTGCGTCTCTTTTAGAGAACAGCGTGAGATTTAAATCAAAGCCATTGACGTTAAACTCTAAGAAGGGTTTCTAAATGACTAAGAATAGAAAAGCAACTCCCCCTCACACACACACACACACACACACTTACTGCTGCCTCATACAGACACCAACATGCTGTCTTCCTCTCTGACTCTTAGTTTGATCAGAGCAATATAAACCCTGAACAAGTGTGTGTGTGTGTGTGTGTTTTAGTAGAGCAGCGTGATCCTGGCATTCATCAAGCAGGTTCTTTTATACCACTTCCCTATTTCATATACACACACACACACACACACACACACAGCTGACCCACATTAAAGCATGAGTGTGTTTATATAAATACCAGGAGAGCGGCTTGGAGCTGATAGTCATGTGGATCGACGCAGCTGGAATGGAGTGTGTGATGTTGACCTACTGCTCATCACGCAATACCACACACACACACACACAATATAAGGAATACACTCTCCATGTGCCGGAAACAGAGTTAGCAACCCACCACAACATGTGACTTTAGAGTGAGTGTGTGTGTGTGTGTGTGTGTGAGAACAAAAACAATGTCATGTTTGATTAGTGACCAGGAGCTACATGTAATTATAGACTCATTTTAAGTGTTTTTCTCAGCAAATAATCATCACATCTGAGAGAAACAGTGAAGTCTCATTTTCAGTCACTCAGGCTTTGCACAGTCGGTATAAAAGACTCCGTGGCTACGTCGAGCTAGCTAAGGATGAGTCATGTCTAGTGGCTAAGTCGATAATGACATACAGCACTAATTCCACAGAGCAGAATTCATTTCAATGTAGTGAGAGAAAGCAGCAGTATGGTTTCATATCCCTCAGTTATCTACTTTTTAAAATCAAATATCTACTTGATTAAAGTGTGTGTGTGTGTGTGTATGAGAGATGTTAAATCAAGGGTTGTTAAATAGAGGAAGTAAAACAGGCCTCAAGGAAAACCGCTATAACAAGATCACGAAAGCTGCTGTTGCTAAAAGCCTTGCAAGAGTCATTGTTTACACACACACACACACACACACACACACACACACACACACACACAGTCTGGTCATGTAAATTCTTCTCCAAGACTTAACAAGATTGCAAGCTTGCTGGTGAAAAACTCTCTAATCCGATGGTGATCCTCTTATGAATACATTTTATATAAGAACAAACTATTTAGCCTTTAGCTGCGAGCACACATGGCTAGCCAGCGTCCCTCAAGTTCACACTGAACATGCTAGCCTCCGTTCACACCTAGTTTTATTTGTTTACTTTCTTTTCTACAGTGTTCAGTATTTAGCTGCTTAATTTTACAGCTACTCCAACACTATATAGCCAAAAGTTTTGGGACACGCCTCCAAATCATTGAATTCAGGTGCTGTGTTTCAGGGGTCAGGCTCGGCCCCTTAGTTCCAGTGAAAGGAACTCTTAATGCTTCAGCATACCAAGACATTTTTGGACATTTTCATGCTCCCAACCTTCCTATTCCAACATGACTGCACACCAGTGCACAAAGCAAGCTCCATAAAGACATGGATGAGCGAGTTTGGTGTGGAGGAACTTGACTGGCCTGCACAGAGTCCTGACCTCAACCCCATAGAACACCTTTGGGATGAATTAGAGCGGAGACTGCGAGTCAGACCTTCTCGCCCAACATCAGTGCCTGACCTCACAAATACGCTTCTAGAGGAACGGTCAAAAATTCCCATAAACACACTCCTAAACCTTGTGGAAAGCCTTCCCAGAAGAGTTGAAGCTGTTATAGCTGCAAAGAGCGGGACAACTCCATATTACATTCATGTGCATGTAAAGGCAGGTGTCCCAGTTTTGGAATGGCTCGCAGTCTCCGCTCTAATTCATCCCAAAGGTGTTCTATGGGGTTGAGGTCAGGACTGTCAAGTTCCTCCACACCAAACTCACTCATCCATGTCTTTATGGACCTTGCTTTGAAGCATTAAGAGTTCCTTTCACTGGAACTAAGGGGCCAAGCCCAACCCCTGAATTCAATGATTTGGCGGGGTGTCCCAAAACATTTGGCATTATAGTGTAAGCTGTACATAATACTTTATTTTCCATCACTAATATGCAGCTAGTTAAATATTCATGCTTAGCTTTAGTAAAGAAATGTTTTACAGGTTAAGAAACTGTGATTTGAAATATAAAACTTTGCCACACGGATAAAGGATCATGGTTAAAGACTTTTGAAATGGCTGAATACATCCAATCACAATAGACGTGTTACAGGTGAACCGGAGGACTGGAAAAAGCAAATGACAAGCAAATGGAAGAATCTGGAACATGTTCTGGGATGACAGCCGCTGTGTGTGTGTGTGTGTGTGTGTGTGTGTGTTGGGGTTGAAGGGGGGTGTGTGGGGCAGCCTGCTACGTTCATTAAGCCACGTATTCACTCAGCAAATATCCGACATTGAGTTACCTTCACCTCAAACCTTTACGTCTCTGTCTTTCTGCTCCACTAAAACAGAGCAGTAAGTAAATATACACTGAGGAGTTGCTTTCGGCTGCTCCCTGTTCGGGGTCGCCACAGCGGACCAACGGATTAACTGTTTAACTATTATTAAAATGTAACAATTAATATTAACAAACAAAAAAAAGAGGAAGAGTCCTACAAGAGCAGGTAAAATATATAAGATGAGTAATAAATTAGATTTACAGAAAAGTAAAATGAGGGACTAGAATATGGTAAATGGTTATAAGTGTCATAAATTAATGTTATAATTTATATAAGTAGTTACTATTAAAATAAATTGGATAAATATGGGATATAACATTCAGCAAATAGGTACATTGTATTGCCAAAAGTTTTGGGACGTCTGTCTTTACATGCACATGAATGTAATATGGAGTTGTCCCGCCCTTTGCAGCTATAACAGATTCAACTCTTCTGGGAAGGCTTTCCACAAGGTTTAGGAGTGTGTTTATGGGAATTTTTGACCGTTCCTCTAGAAGTGCATTTGAGAGGTCAGGCACTGATGTTGGACGAGAAGGTCTGGCTCACAGTCTCCACTCTAATTCATCCCAAAGGTGTTCTATGGGGTTGAGGTCAGGACTCTGTGCAGGACAGTCAAGTTCCTCCACACCAAACTCACTCATCCATGTCTTTATGGAGCTTGCTTTGTGCACTGGTGTGCAGTCATGTTGGAACAGGAAGGGGACATCCCCAAAGTGTTCACACAAAGTTGGGAGCATGAAATTGTCCAAAATGTCTTGGTATGCTGAAAGAGTTCCTTTCACTGGAACTAAGGGGCCGAGCCCAACCCCTGAACTCAATGATTTGGAGGGGTGTCCCAAAACTTTTGGCAATGTAATGTAGCTACGAAGAATCAGATCAGATCAGTACATCTGGGCTAGAAATCTGACAAAGGAAAAAAGATAAAGCAAAGGAAAAAAGAAAGGCGAGATAGACATCAATAAATAATAATGGGTTGTATTTGTCTCTCTAAAGCAGATGATAAACCCACATACTGAAAGTTGGTCATGTGTGTAAACGGGTCGCTGTAACAGGGGATGGTTAGGTCAAGTGGATACAAAAGAATGTGTGTGTCTCCATTTCCTCTTCTGTGTGTATGAACACTTACTATCTTCAGAGTGCCACTCTCTCTCTCTCTGCTCTTTTCCCTCCACACCAAAACTTCAGTTAACACAGGAGAAGACATCCACCCGCCTGTTTGTCTCCGTCGCTTCCTCTTCGCTATGGGGATTGAGCTTCTTTCATGAGCAGTTAGACTTACAGCAGCTGTGATTTTATTTTATCCTGACAAATCTGACACTTCTGCATTGTCTGACCAGCACCATCGTGAAGGTAGAGCGATCATCTTCCCTTCCTATAGTTTAAACCTGGATGCTATTTAGATGCTGTTTATTATTGTGGAACGTCATATGACACAAGCCATCCTACAAAAGCTCTTATTAGAAAGATTCGACTGCGTGAATAATAGAAATAATTGTTCTAATAGCTAATTAATTAGCTTTCAAACGCCACCAGTTCCATGCTGCTGCGGTCTACGGTGCTTGAGAAGGAGGTCGCGGAAGTTGGCCATTTTAGCCGACTTTGGAGCTCTATTTCTGTATAAAATGATGCCTCAGATGTTGTTACAGAGCTCAATATATGTTCCAATCAATCACTTTTCCCCAGATCAGAATATACAAATCTCTGCTCATAGCATTTTTTATTCATTTTTTTTACTGATGTATGGTGAGGTTTCATCATTCCTGTAGCCTCAGCAGCAACAAAACTATTTTCATGACCTCATATTTAGGTTACGTGTACTCTAACGCTAAGACAATGAAGCTGTAAGCCAGACAGATGTCTAGTTCGTGCCAAGACTTGATGTAAAAGAGAATCAGTCTGGACCGGACGGAAAAGCAAAAAAAAAAAAAGTGGGGGGCAGCCAAACGCCAACCAGCTTCTCGGCCCAAATTCCAGACATTCCAGCGTGCATCTGGCAATGCAGATGTAACACGCCCCTGAGCTCACACACGTGTCCTATTACACAGTTACACTGCAATTAACATCAGACTTCTGATTAGACTTGGAATTAATACTGCAGCTTTTTTTTTTTTACGGATTAGGATTGAACCCAGAGCCGGTGTATTAACGTTGGACTGAAATAGCTTTCAGATAGAACAGACGATCTGGACTGTGTGACAGCTGCAGACAGATGTGGATAATCTGATTAATGGTGCTGCCGGTCACCAGAGAATTTCCTGTGATCAGTGTTTCTGGGGGTTTTTTTAATGCTTACAAACTTATAAAAGCTTAAACTTGGCTTTAAAATGAATAACAGTTTGTTTAATTGAGTGGGTCACAGAACAATGTAGCTAATAAATCCTTAAAAAGAAATAAAAAAAGAAATAAAAGAGACATATTTGGAGCTTGTTCTTTCTCTTCTTTTACACAAGCTAATTTCCGTTCATCAAATATTTACACAAGGTTCAACAACTTTGTCTAATTTGTACTTAAATGTTGTGTAATACGAGCAGCTACAATCCATCCTGCAGACAGTGAAACAAGAAAGAACAATTATTCTGCTTTTCCAAGATGGCTTCTTTCATAATTTATAACATGTCAGGATGATGAGACTTCAAAGATACACTATACTGCCAAAAGCTCTAATTCATCTCAAAGGTGTTCTATGGGGTTGAGGTCAGGACTCTATGCAGGACAGTCAAGTTCCTCCACACCAAACTCGCTCATCCATGTCTTTATGGAGCTTGCTTTGGTCACTGGTGTGCAGTCATGTTGGAACAGGAAGGGGACATCCCCAAACTGTTCCCACAAAGTTGGGAGCATGAAATTGTCCAAAATGTCTTGGTATGCTGAAGCATTAAGAGTTCCTTTCACTGGAACTAAGGGTCCGAGCCCAACCCCTGAAATCAATGACCTGGAGGGGTGTCCCAAAACTTTTGGCAATATATTGTACCTGTTTTTCATTGATGTAATAGTTAATCTTGTGCTGGCGTCCTGGTTCTCAGATAAAGTTAACATATCATTGCTGGTCGTGAATTTTATCCAGAACATTCTTCATCAGTGTCTCGATCACCAACAGACATGAAACTACAACAAGCTTGGTTTCACCCACTCTCTTTAACCCAAACCTCAAACCACTTAAACCAAACTCCAGACATTCCCGAGTGCATCTGCTTAGAACATTTCTCACAGAGCTGAGGTCTCATAATCTACTTCTTACAGCTTCAGAGGCAGAAGTAAACCTCAGTGATGACTCATCTCCTGTGTTAGGGCACTTTTGTTCAAGGTTACACAGCTGTGTGTGTGTGTGTGTGTGTGTGTGTGTGTGTGTGTGTGTGTGTGTATGATCTCAGTCTCAGCATACATGACCATTTTATACATTTACTTACGGTCCCAAATCACTGACCTGTACTAGTGGGACACTGTTCAGTCAATGTAATGACACAGTGACGATAGAAATGCAGCAGAGTTCTCAGGAACATGAATGTTTTCCTTAGAAAACACACTCTGTTTAAAACGATGCTTTAATTACCGTCACAAAAAACAAGAATTTCTCTCTTATCGGTTCTCCAGACTTTCCCCATCTCCCCTCGCTAGCTAGCTCCTGGTGTGTGACCCAGAGGAAGCACCCGTTAGCCTTCACCCTCACCGGTTAGTATCACTCGTATGATCTAAGAGTGATCAGAAACGCCAGCTCACATTTACACGTGTCCTCACGTGTAAAAACAATGGAGCTGGATGCTGCGCTCTGATCGAGTGATACATTTCCCACACACTCAGTTATCGAGTGGTTCTTGCATCTGCTTCTCCTTACGCAATCTGATTTTTCCACCCGGGTCCAATTCAGGGCTGCAGCTGCTGTCGAGGCTTTTTCCGTGTCGTGAAGCGGCGGAGCCAACAAAACGTCCACTTTAACACGACTGTGTTTTCCCAAAAAGAATAGCTGTGCTTCCAAACAGAGCTGAAGATCACATAAGCCTAGAGGTGCGGTCAAAGGGGTCAAGGCACATGGCTCCAGCACCTGGCCCACTGCTCTAGTTACCCCATAGTTACCCCCGGTGCTGAACAGTTTGGTGTTTTTCCTGCTCATACCCACTTTAACTTCAGAAAGTGTTGAGGTTGGAAACACTAACATGTTCAGGACATGGACTCAAGACCCTGTGGCCCCAGGGGTCAGGACTTTTCACTGGTAGTGGTAGATTTAGATTACCTGTGGTGCACCTTCAGAGGTATTATTATGGTGCCTTTATTTCTGAGAGGGCTATTAAAAAGTGGAAATGGTGGAAGGCTCTATGGTGAAAATTAAAGAAACATATACAAACACATGCATATAAAAAAAAAAAACAAACAAACAAACAAACAAACAAACAAACACATGTAGGACAGAAAACAACCCGAAATTTAAGCACAGAGCAGAACAAACAGAAAACGTGTGCAATTCTATTATTATGCAAGGAATTTCCTCATTTCCTTTTAAAGCTCGTCTAAAACATGCATTTTTTTTTTTTTTTAAAGCAACAAATTAACACCCTCTCTGTGTTTATCAGGCGACCCAAATTGTGTGGCTGAAAATAACAATTCAATGAAAAGCTGAACAAACCTGATGCGTGTGAATTTCACGTCAACGCCACCGACATCCAGCGAGACCCGGCGTTGTTTATTCCCCTGCAAACGCCTATTCACACAAGACCCGCCCTCCTCCGCTGTGATTGGCTAGCACGCTAGTTTATGCTTACGAGAGGCCCGCTGATTGGATTTCGCTCTCACTGGCGTTCTAAACCGTTTGAAGTGACAAGCTATATGAATCACTTTACTGATTCGATTCTTTTGAACCACAGGAGGTAAGTTAAAGTGAATTGAACAGTCAGAGTATCGATTCTTTGATTGATTGCATGAAGACGTGGCGTAAACAGTGTACAGACCACGCCCTCTAGTGGAGAAACACAGCGTTTACAGTCGCCATGTGAAATCACTCAACTTTTCATCATTCGCATTCTCATTAAACTGACAAAAGGGACAAAATAATGATATGCTAAAAATATGAACAAACTTTTTTTTCCCCCAAAACGTACACTAAAACAGTATTAGCTCTGAATTTAGAAATGTTGAAAAGCTGGAGCGTCTGTGGTCATTTCAGTGGTCTCTGTTACTTAAATCATACGCTTCCACATATTGTAACGAATTATTATTTTTTTTTAAATATAAATTATTAATTAAGAATTATTAATTTTTATGTTGTTATATCTCATGAATTATAATTTTGATGTGTATATACAGTATATTTGTATTTTATTGTTAATAGTAATTTTCTAGCTAAGCAGTGCCCTCTACTGGATACAAACCGCATTACATGGAAACCGTCTCTGCAGTGACGTTGGAGCTGTTAAATTTCTTTGAAAAAAATATTTTTAATTTGAGGGACACTTTAGATCAATAAGTAAGGTTTAGAAAACATTTACCCAAAAACACACACACACACACACACACACACACACACACACACACACACACACAAAGAAGCTACAAGAAGTTAACGTCTGATGCACATTAACTTACAAGTTTTATGTAAAACTTATTTTCTTTCTGTTTTTCTGCTATATGATAACATATGCAGCTCCGGCTGCAGTAGTTCTGTAACTGTAGTCTGTAATGTTGGTGTCTGTGTAAATAAACTCACAAAAGTACACTTTTGTGTCTTCATTGAAAATTAGAGATGATTGCATGTTTATACAGGAGATAAAATGGGCACAATACAACACTCTTTGTGTGCATTAATGTGAGACGGACTCAGTGCTTGGGCCCCGAGGTCACCACGGGTCACTGTGTTTCACATGAAGGCCTGCTGTGCATAATCCCCAAAACCTACATTGGGACCAATATATTTTGATCAAATAAGCCTATTCTACATGTCAAAGGATCACTGGACCCTCACCTGATCTAGGCATGAGACATTGCCTAAAGTTTCCAGACAAACTATCAACTATTTTCCCATCTAAAGATGCATGCACATGAAGAGTAATAAAGATTATAAAAAATACAACCAGACAAGGTGTTTATTATTATTATTAGTAGTAGTAGTAGTAATAGTAGTAGTAGTATTTATTTATTTACTTAAAGTCACAATTATATACAGTTACAGTTCTTAAAGGTCATTTCTATCTTTATTTTTCAGATATATTTACTGTATATTAATATTTACTTTACATAGGTGGCTACTGGATAAATCATTTTAGATTAAAAAAAAAAAAACTATTTATTTGGCCCATTGCTGCATGTAATTCTATTTTTTTCATATTTTTGACTAAGGTTAAATATATAAATACGCATAGAAAATATAAAAATCCTGCTATAAATGACTTTCAAATCCAAATGAATGAGTTTCATGTGGTTAAAATTTACAACTAAGAAGTTGTTTTTTTTATCGAGTTTTGGTGTTGAGATTGTTATCATCCACACGGGGGCGCTCTAACAAAAAAAAAACAACTAGCTTTACATATGAAACTGCGCTAAAATATGTCAGAAGAAGGCAATATAAGGTAACAAGTAAAACAGCGTTGACTAAAAGCAAACTAATAAAGATGTAGAGAGGACATCAGGAATATAAATTGATATAAAATGTTAATTAATCAAACACTCAAATCGCAGTAAAGCAGCAGAACTCTGCTCCGTGCTACATGCTAACTCACTGCTCACAATTCGAATTCCGCTTCACGCAGATCTCGCGTTCTGATTGGCGCTTGGAAAACACCATGGAAACGGATCATTCCACTGAGGGGGGGAAATGGGGGGGAACATGACGTGCACTGTAGCTTATAGTCCACGCGTTTTGGGGTTTTTTTTTTTTCAAAATGATGAATAATATTCTTATAAATCAATTAGTATATAGCATTGGAATGTTATTAAGATAATTGAATGAGTATATATATATATATATATATATGTATATATGCACAAGTTCTCCTACAGTGCAGTGATGACATTTTGAGAAATATTATTTTGAACATTTTGTCATTTTTGAGATCTTCGATTTAAAGAGCGATCCCTTTTGAGGAGAAACAAATTGTAAATAATTAAACTGTAATCAAATTTTCACTGCCTTAATAATAATAATAATAATAATAATAATAATAATAATAATAATAATAATAATGATAATAATAATAATAATAATAATAATAATAATAATAATAATAATAATAATAAAAAAAAAAAAAACATCTATTTGACTTCTTTTGACTTTTAATTGTAAATAATTCGCTGTACCATTTGATATAAATACTGCTGAGTGTGTCGAGAACACGGCATGAGTGTGTGCACTGAGCTTTAAATAATAAAGCATTTCATATTTCTATCACGAAAGAAAGTGGTGCAGTTAGACATGTACTGTGTCTGTAAGCTGAAAATGGAGTGAAAGTGATTAGTAGGGGAAATAAACACTGCTGTTTGTTTCAGGCATGTTTTAGACTTCGTGAGGAATCATTACAGCAACATTACAGGAATATAACTTGGGCTTCAGAAGTGTGTCAGTCTTACACAATAATCTCAATGACACTGAGAAAAACACAACATGGGAAATAATCAGATTTGGCTTTATTTCCTGATCTCTGGATTCACTTACAGCCTTATAACTTGCCTTAAGTCTTACGGCTGCTCCTGACATGACTCACACACATTGTGCACATCATTTTGAAGCAAATCATTTGAAAAACTCGAATTCATGAATAAATGAAAAGCTGGCCCTGGAATACACTGCACGGATTTACACACACGTGTTTTTACGCACTGCATTTTTTGCTCAAACACGTGAGTGAGGTTGATTATTTTGTACGCCTCTGTCTCCGTGAGATGCATTTACATGACTTTCTGCTAATTATTTCTGAATTAGTTAAACACCAAGCCCTTTATCAAGCCTATAATGTGCATAAGGTCGTGTGAGTATAAACTGAACCTTGGGATGAAATGAATGAACACCCCCCCACACACCCACCCCCACCCCGCCCCCGACAATAAATAAATAAATAAATAAAAATAAAATATTTGCTCTGCAAATACAGCGTAATAGGCATCTGGAACAAATCATTATTTTACAAATTATAGCTTAAATGTTTTAGTAATGAAAATAAAAATAACAAAACGAAATAACTAATCATTAGGGCTAAATAAGAAAGAAAGAAATCTGGAAAAAAAAAAAGGAGAAAAAACAGGATTTTGCAATTCTTTAAAAGTTCTTTACATATTTATTACAATTGTAGTGCCGTGTTAATTATAGAGCAATGATTTAGTTAACAGTTAAGTGTACAGGATGGGAAACGGGATGAGAAACCCCTGCACTCGAAGACGCATTTAAAAGAAAGATGTTTCAACGCAGAATATTGTTTAATAAGATCATTACGCGATTGTAATCTCAGTGTCAAATTCTGGATCGGAATAAGAAGTTTACTAATAAGCTTATCGGAGGAAGTGTTAAGAAAAACGTCCGTGCGTTTCGCTTTGTGTCTTCAAAACCAAGACTCCAAAAAGTTTCACAAAAGTTGTTTCGAACACTGGATGTTTATGAAGTATGTACGTTACGTGCTAGAAAATAATCCAACAATCAAACTAATGGGATTTTCTGCTTTTAGTCTACTTCACTGAGTGCCTTTCTCTCTCTCTCTCTCTCTCTCTCTCTCTCTCTCTCTCTCTCTCTCTCTCTCTCTCTCTTGTATCCAAAGAAGCTTTTATTCTTAAAAGAAATCTTTTATTTCTTCATTTCTACGCCATCCCCCACTTTACTGGTTGGAAGACAGAAACGGTGTGATATTTTTTAAACACACAACACACACCCAGCTCAGTGTTTGGAGATTAAAACAGCAGCAGACGAGCAGAAACGCGCTTTGGAGAGCGCGCTGCGGCGAGCACAATAAACCCCCGTTGTTTAACCCCGGTGTGAAAATATGGCTGGAGAAAAACAAACAGCCGATTGTTGTATGAAATGTATTCAAGTATAAAATAATGCCCTTTGTCGGACACGAACTTGGGCAACATGGGGACACGGAGACACGCACAAAAAAGAGAAGTTCTTTTGTGCGCTTTTGCGCGTTGTAGCCAAAGACCCCCTTCTGGACGCGACTGTTGTTTTTTTTTCTCTCTCTCTCTCTCTCTCTCTTCTTTTTTTCTTTCTAATGACATTTACCGGATCAAAACATGGTGTTAATTCGATCAGAAAGCTTCACCCTTGGCAAACAATGCCCGAATGAGTCCTTCCCAAGTTGGTTAAGTTGAGCGAAATTAGGGCAAATGAATAGGGGCGCGCAGGTGATGGGGGATCAGGGGGCCAGCTGCGTTCCGTCATTCTTCTTCTTTCTCGCTCTCTTCTTTTTATTAAAATTTAGACCCAATGCAACCATTCATTCCGCTCAATAGACATTTTCTTATAGGATAATAGGATACAAATTGAGCCGTCCAGAGGTGGTGGGTGTAAAAAAAAAAAAAAAAAAACACCCATCATCATCATCGCTGTGGCGCAGGGCGCGCAAAAAAAGAGAGAAAAAGCCGGCGTGCCCGGTGTGTGTGTGTGTGTGTCTGGAGGCTATGCCAGGCCCAAGAGGTCCCCCGCACACACCTGCCGAGGCTTGGGAGTGTAAAATACACGCTTTGCGTGAAAGATCTCCGTGTCACCGAGTCGTGTGAACACAGCGGAGGGAGGAGGAGGAGGACACAGAGACACTCCGACTCCAAAAAAAAAAAAAAAAAAAGCGTCTACTGTCCAACACGGCGGAACAGCCTATTATAGGCTTTGCTTAATTACTTCAATGACAGCAGACAGGCTTTCAAAAAAAAAAAAAAAAAAAAAAAAATCCGCGTAAACTGCGCCAAAAGGGCTTGCGTCCCTAAACGCGCGCGTGCACCGAGAGAAGCAGCGATGTTAAAGGTTAAGTGTCCAAACCGCAGCACGTTCACGTCACAGTGCGTGTTTCTGCAAGAGTTCAGTCATTAGAAAGCAAAGTACTGAAATTCCTGAAATGCACTAGTACACTCAGTACACTCAGTTGCATCATCACAGAGGAACTGCTAAAGTCTACAGAGAGGATTCCAAGAAAAAGTCAAATCCATCTTGTTGATGCACACTCAGACGGTACTCACTGCCTCTTTTCCTTGTGGCACCAGCGCATCTTTTATGAATATAGAGAACCTTTATACGATCAAGAATGCTACGAAGCTTTTAGACCTTAAATCACATTACCATGTGCACACAAAGATGTGAAAGATAGTACCAAGATGATCAGTGATACTGAAACAGTGACTTTCTTCCGAAAGTGCAGTTACTCAGAGGCCCAAACATGGGGTGCCAATATTTTTATAGCAGTTTTGTAGCATTGTGGTGATGATGATGATGATGATGATGATGATGATGGTTAATGGTATTAGTAGTGGTGGTGGTGATGGTGGTGGGGGGGGTGGTGGTGATGATGGTGGTAGTGGTGATGGTGGTAGGGGTTGATGGTGGTGGTGGTGGTGGTGGGGTGGTGGTGATGATGGTGGTGGTGGTGATGGTGGTAGTGGTGATGGTGGTGGGTGATGGTGGTGATGGTGGTAGTGGTGATGGTGGTAGTGGTGATGGTGGTGATGGTGATGATGGTGGTGGTGGTGATGGTGGTGATGGTGATGATGAATGGGTGATGGTGGTGTTGGTGGTAGTGGTGATGGTGGTGGTAGTGGGGGTTTTACTGGTGTTGGTGGTGATGGTGGTGGTGGTGGTAGTGGTGATGGTGGTGTGGTGGTGATGGTGGTAGGTGGTGGTGGTGGTAGTGGTGATGTGTGGGGGGTGGTGGTGGTGGTGGTATGGGGGTTGGGGGTTTTGATGGTGGTGGGTGGGGTGGTAGTGGTGGTGGTGGTAGTGGTGATGGTGGTGTTGGTGGTAGTGGTGATGGTGGTGTTGGTGGTGGTGTTAGTGGTGGGGGTGGTGAAGTGATGGTGATGGTGGTGGTATTGGTGGTGGTGGTGGGTGATTATGATGGTGGTAGGTGGTGATGGTGGTGGTGGTGGTGGTGGTGGTGGTGATTGTGATGGTGGTAGTGGTGATGGTGGTTTTGGTGGTGGTGGTAGTGGTGATGGTGGTGGTGGTGGGTGGTGGTGATGATGGTGGTGGTGATGGTGGTGATGGTGGTGTGGTGGTGGTGGTGGTGGTGGTGGTGGTGATTGATGATGGTGGTGGTGGTGATGGTGGTGATGGTGGTGGTGGTAGTGGTGATGGTGGTGTTGGTGGTAGTGGTGATGGTGGTGGTGGTGGTGGTGGGGGGTTTGGTGTTGGTGGTATGGTGGTGGTGGTGGTGATGGTGATGGTGGTGTTGGTGGTGATGGTGTATGGTGGTGGTGGTGGTGGTGATGGTGGTGTAGGTGGTGATGGTGGTGGTGGTGGTGATGGTGGTGGTGATTATGATGGTGGTGGTGGTGGTGGTAGTGGTGGTGGTGGTAGTGGTGGTGGTGGTAGTGGTGATGATGATGGTGGTGTGTGGTGCATGTGATTTACTAGTATGTGATATTTTTGAAATATGGGGAAAATAGTGTTGGGGTGCATTTTTTTAATTTTTAGTGGTGATTATGATGGTGGTGGTGGTGGTGGTGGTGGTAATGGTGGTGGTGGTAGAGGTGATGGTGGTGTTGGTGGTGATGGTGGTGGTGATTATGATGGTGGTGGTGGTGGTGATGGTGATTATGGTGGTGGTGGTGGTGGTGGTGTTAGTGGTGATGGTGGTGGTGGTGATGATGGTGATGGTGATTATGATGGTGGTGGTGGTGGTGGTGGTAGTGGTGATGATGATGGTGGTGTTGGTCGTGGTGTTAGTGGTGGTGGTGATGATGGTGAATGTGGTGCATGTTTTGAATCTTTACTATGTATCTATATTCCTTCAGAAATAATTGAGGAAACATAACGTGTCCCTAAGGGAGACTAAAGCACCTTTTATTATTACTATTATTATTTTAAAGGTACACCACATGCACCAGACGTTTCCCGAGAATGTGCACAGCATTAGATCGTAGAACATCTTTGTTTCCCAAACTGCACTTTGTAGAAAGTAAGGAAGCAGTGCGCCATTTTTGACATGATGGCACCAAAAGGGCGCTCTGATTGACACATGTACCAACCAAGTGTTCACGTGCCCACGCACACGGCAACGCTCTTGCTAAAGCGGAGTCTGGTTGCAGCTCATAAGCCCAGGACCCAGGACCCAGAATCCAGAACCCCACACACAGAACCCAGGACCCAGAACCCCACACACAGGACCCAACACTCAACATCCAGAACCCAGAACCCACGACCCAGGACCCAGGACCCAGAACCCGACCGGAAGACAACCAGAAAGCGGGTTTCGGTCGCGCGCACTGACTGCGGTCTCCTCTCCGCGCGCTCTCGCCCCTTCAGACAATCACGTGTCCTCGAGATAGCCACGTGGATTAACAAAACAGCACTTGCCCCCCTTTCCTTACACTCTCGAGCCCACGGTTTCAGGTTCCCCCCTCTCTCTTTCACTTTAACTGATCCTATAAGCGAGCACATTAACCAAAAAAAGGAGCTTTCTCGCCTTTAATCCCTGAGGATTCATTTGGGAGGCCAGGCATGCGCACAACCCTCTTTATAAAGAGACTGGACTCAGACACACACCTCAGGCTCAGTCTCACTCTGATACAGGAACCTACAGCACTGTGCACAGCAAAAACCTCCTGGATCACTGGCACAAATCCTACATAACTGTTTTCTTTTCCATTTCCAAAGAAATCATGGCTTCAAAGATGAAGGACCGTAAGGTAAGAAGCGCTCCAAATGCGCGCACTCGATTTGTTCATTTTGTGCACGTTTATTTATTTTATATATATATAAATAATCATAATCAAACCAACCAACCAAGTGGATTTGCTTCACCGATCTATTTTGTTGGATGAGAGATCACTAATATATATATATATAAAACTTCTGATGTTTTTATTTAGGTTCTTTAAAACCCAGTCATGTTCTAAGAACACTGGTTCTGTTGAAGAGAAAATCCAAAGAAGATTTGATTAGGTTGATTTGATTAAATAAAATAAAAGATGTTTTATTAGATTAGATTATTAAATGTGAGTTATTATTAATTTACTTCGACTCTCGCCAAAAGAGTCGCGACTCAAACCAAGCGCTTGTGTCCTAAATGCTATTTAACTTAATGCGTAACGATTTTATTCGGCACGGGTGTATATGTGCACAAAATTTTTTAAATTTCATTAAAAAATAAATAAATAAAAGATTTTTAAGGAAACCAGCGCGTAGCCGCGAAGCCCTTACGCACGCGTAAATTGCAGATTACAGCATTACAGATTAATTCGCCAATTATGAAAAGCAGAAATAGAAAGATGTTCATCCAAATGGACTCCTGAAACTCTGTTTTAATCTGTTCTCATCTGGTCTATTTGAGAAAATCTGTGTCTGCCGTCGATAACCACAGGAAAGTACTTTAAAGTTTATAAGTAGCCACATTTCCATCGATTTATAGCTACACTATTAATATTATAATATTATTAGAGAGAGATAAAATCATTAACGTGGTGTTTTATAAAAGAAACACGAGGAAATGTTATTAAGTATCAGTGCATAGAAGTGTAGGAGCAAATTACACACACACACACACACACACACACACACACACACACACACATAAAACAGCATTTTTCACTACTTCCACTGTTTTCCTGTAGAGAACACCTGTGTCACACAAGGTGATCGAGAAGAGGAGGAGAGATCGCATTAACCGCTGTCTGAATGAACTGGGCAAAACTGTCCCCATGGCCCTGGCCAAACAGGTACAGCACAATCCCTGCACATTACTGAGCTACAATCTGTGCTGCATTAAGTGTTGTAACTCTTTTATCATCCATCCATCAGTTTGGGAAGGAGTATAAATTCTTGATGTGCATCAAAGTTAAATTACACACCAAACCTCCATGTGTTTGCTTGTCCATGTCTTTAGCAAGCTCTTATCTTATATAATATTAATTTTTTCAACTAATTTTACCTTTTTATCTCATTGTGTCGTACTTCATCTCCTCGTGTAATTTATTCCTATCCTATAGAACTGTGGGAAACTGGAGAAGGCAGAAATATTAGAGATGACTGTCCAGTACCTACGGGCTCTGCACTCAGCCGACTTTCCTCGTGGGAGAGAAAAAGGTACGTCACTGGACAAATCCACATTCTCTTTATCTTTTAGCTCAGGGACTTGATTTATTTCTATATATTTGCGTCCTCCTGGGCAACTGTGACCCAAATGACTATATTCACTATAATACTTGGCTACTCAGTGCCTGATATATGGAGTCCATAAGAACATCAGCTATTGAATATGGTTTTAAATAATAATATCATAGAGTGATGTTACATTCATGTATTAATCCTAAAGTGAAATGAATCAATTCAGCAAACATAAATAATTAAATCAATCAAAAAGAAATAATCCATGTGTACCTAATTTACTGGGGAAATTTACTGGGAATATATATTAAATATTATAAATATTATACATATAAATATCAATATATAAATATTATGTTGTTTTATTTTATTTTTTATTATTATTATTATTACATTTGTAATAACAAATAATACAATATATACTAAATATGACATATATATATATTATATTGTATAATATATTGTAAATATAAATATTAATATATTATTAATAATTTAAAAAATAGGAATTGTTTAAAAAAAAAAAAAGATTTCTAATACAGTGAAATTTTACAGTTTTGCCTCATGACAATACAAACTTTATTCCGATCTCAGTTGGAAAGAGTTTCTCAGAGAATGATTTCTAACAATAAGAAAAATTTTTCGAACGTTACAGTTTCTAAATGTGAATGTTCTTCTAGAGAAACTGCTTCCACTAATGAATTTGTTGTGACTGTGTCTGCAGGAGAGCTTCTGAGTGAGTTCGCTAACTACTTCCACTACGGCTACCATGAGTGCATGAAGAACCTGGTGCACTACCTGACCACGGTGGAGCGCACAGAGACTAAAGACAACAAGAACGCACGCATCCTGGCCTTCCTGCAGTCCAAGGTGGTTTCAGAACCCGTGTTCGGGTCACGTTACGAGTCCGCATTCTCCTCACCCGAGCCCGTAGACTTCCTGTGTCAGCTACGTTCTCCGCCGGAGTGCCACCAGAACCCGAGCGAACCCGTCTTCCAGCAGAGCCACAGCGGCCATTTATCCTGGCATGGCTCGGCGCTCGGCTACCCACAGCAGCACGGACTGGACCATCACCATTATGTGAACTTCATGAGCCACTCGCACAGCTTGCACACGACGCCACACGTGTAGATTTGATTTTTTTTTTTTTTTTTTTAAATGTATTTGTGTTTAATTTATATGTGCACCTTTCAAATGAAATATAGATATTCAAATTTAATAAACATGTTTTTGTAAAAAAAAAAATTTATAATAATTCTAATATTTCATCGCTTTTTTGGGGGGGTTGTACAATAAAGACGGAGTGTTTTTAAGTAAATAAATCGTAGCGCATCACAGCAGGTGACTTGAACTGTGGAGTTTTACTTTCGATGGCAATTCAGATGCCGTAACAGATCCTCTGTTGTTGTAAACAATCACATTTACATATGTACATGATTATCGGAGCTATAGAGCTAATTATCGGTGCTATAGAGCGAGAGACGTTAGCACAGAAAGGCTCGGTTAATCCTCTGGTAAAATTCTTCACTCGAGTTAAATTTAATTTACTCTACAAAAGAATAATGCCTCAAATCCTAGAGTTCCAGTTGGTAAATGCGTGTCTTTTACACCGAGGAACAAAAGAATCAGAGAAAATCAGCCAATCACACCGATCTCTGAAAAGCTAGCTATAGCATGATGATTACTGATAATACGAAGTAGTTAGCGGTCACAATTAATAAATACAGCCTTATGACTGATGAAACTGTGCTGTTTAGAGATTTCTCCCTTTAAAATCTAGGAAGTAAAATTACAGACATATAACCAGACCACTTCCTCCCTTGGAGACTAGCAGCTAAAAGCTTCCTTTTCTTC
>JAUCMX010000029.1:14097406-14147406 GCA_033459395.1 Hemibagrus guttatus | reverse complement strand
TAGAATACACAACATGAACGTTATGGAGAATCTCTGCAGCATCTTCACATTAGAAAAAAAAAACATCTTGTCCATCAGGGTACAAGGAAAATAAGCACTAAGAAGTATTGATAATGATCCATATACTACCTGATACAATCGCACCAAAAAACGAAACAAAATCTTACAAAAAAAATTTTTGGATAAATGACACATTTTGTGAAACAAACAAAAAAAATCTCAATGTAATTCTTTAATTGTTTACCTGCTAATACCATCAAATTTTTATTTGGAATTTCCCAAATTGAACAATGCCAAGATTTGTGCAATTTTAATAAATAAGCAGCTAAATAAATCTATAAATTTGGACTAATTTCCAGGTTTTTTTTGTAAACAATTTAAAGACTGAGGTCTCTCTTAAAGCTTATTAGCCTAAGGAGTTCCCCAAAGGGAAAACACCTCCTTTCTTCAGTGTTTCTAATAAGCTTTGTTCCCTGAATTTGCTACATTTTTCTCTCCAAACCTTTTCAGTCTGCTCACTGATACAACAGCAAAAAGTCCATTGGATAAAGTTTGACCCTGTGCCCCACTCTCTCGCTCCTAATGGCCAGAAATTCCCCTTTTCACTGATCTGAGATCGGAACCTCGTCTCAGGATCCAAATCTCATCTAGGATGAAAGTGACAGCAAAACTAATCTGGGGTCAGTTTGGCAGCGATATTGGTTATAAAGAGTCTTTGTGAGAGGCGGTGAACCCACTCAGGTTTGTCTCTCCTCATCACGTCAGTGCATCAGGAATGCGAGAGTGAAATCCATCCTCATGTTCTCCTACAACACAAGCTTCTAATCCCGTCCGTTAAAACCACCGTAGCCTTAATTACATGAAAGAATGCAAGGACATGTGGGAGAGGGACTCGCAGCCCGAAATGCCACAGAGGCAACGACATGAAGGCAAACTCGCTGCGACACGCCACAACCTGTTCCTTTCACGTTATAGTGCGAACAATAAAGAATACATTGATTCAGAAAGTTAAAGTCAGATATCAAACTGAAGATTTTTAGAAGAAAATCACGTCTTCCCCCCAAAAAAGATTTACAGGAATGACTTAAAAAAATAAAAATTACTAAAACATACAGACAGCCTCAAGTGCAAATAATAAAGCAATCAAATACCATTTTCTCAGATTTTCTCTTAAAACAGCAAGTAAATTTTTGCTAAAAACTCCCAATAAAATAGAATATTAATATATCTAAAATTATTAATATAGAATACCATCTACTTAAAAATCATTTTATATTTTTTTATAATTAAATTTTAATTTAATTTTATAATTATTTATAATTTAATTTTAATTTTATTTTAAATTTCAAATAAGAAAAATATTTATTAAAAAATTAAAAAATAATTAACATATTTAACCTTCTAAGACCTGAACTTTGGTTTGGCTTGCATTTTAGATTTCTTATTTCTTATTTAGGAGGAACTAATAAATACCAACAGATGGCAGTGTAAGTGTCCACATTTGTGTACGACAGGTTAAAAGAATAAAGTATTATGCTGCACACAACCAAAAATGTGATGTCCTCATATGTGGACGCCAGGTTGTAGGTTGTAAATAACATTAAAATAAAACATTATATATATATATATATATATATATATATATATATATATATATATATATATATATATATATATATATATATTTATTTATTTATTTATTGTCACACTTCACCAAGGACGAGGACCAAGAGGAAGTGGGTAAGTGCAAAGACATCTTCGATGAAGGCACACAAGATGATAAGGCGGTGAAATAACCGAAACTGAAACTGGCAACAGCGCACTAGTAAAAATAACTAAAACAGTCTTATCTCAACCACTGCAGTCTGAACACAACCAGCGTCCCAAGGGAGGTAAGCATGGCAGGAGCATAGACAATAAATCCACTGAGCACGGGCAGGAAGAGAAGTTTCTGAGTAAGCAACCATAATACTAGCCGTAGACTAGTGAGGGTGCTAAATAGTGTTCTGGTGATTGGGTACAGGTGTCAGTGCTAGAATTCTGGTGATTGGGGTCGTGGTTGCGTGGCTGAGGTCTGTGCCTCCGTGACAGTAACCCCTCCACCACGGGCGTCTCCAGACTTCCGGGAACGCCGACGAGGAAGGCCGCGGCCTCTGGTAGTGAGGCGGTCTGGGTGGCGCTGATGGAATCGATCTTGGGCGGAGGAGGTACCTCAGGTTCTGTGGACAAAGGAAGAACAGAATCAGTGAATGGTTTAAGTAAGGACACATGAAAGGTCGGTGAAATGCGGTATTGACGGGAAAGTTGGAGTTCATAGGTCACTTCATTTATCTGCCTTCGGATGGTGAAGGAACTTATGTAGCAGGGGCTCATACGTGGACGTCTTGAGTGGAGAGCCAGACCCTGTTGTCTGGATGGTAAAGAGGCATATTATGGTGGTGGACAGCCGACCTGAATCTTCTGATGCCGGACTGCCCGCTGCAGATGGACGTGAGCTTATTCCCATACCCTCTCACTCTCTTGGAACCAGTGGTTTACGGTGGGCACCTCGGATGGTTTCCCTGTCCACGGGAATAAAGGTGGCTGGTACCCGATTATGCGCTGAAAGGGCGTTAGTTTGGTTGATTCTTGGCGCATACTCGGCCCAGGGGAGGTATTGGCTCCAGTCGTGCTGATGGTTGTAGTAGTAGGCCATGAGATAGTGCCTGATCTCTTGGATCTTACGTTCAGTCTGGCCATTCGTCTGTGGGTGATACCCAGAGGATAGACTCACCGACACCCCCAGCAGCTTGAAGAACCTTTGCCATACTCTGGAAATGAATTGAGGCCCTCTATCAGACACAATGTCCTCTGGAATGCCAAAATGTCTGAAGACGTTGTTTAAGAGGGCCTCTGCCGTTTCCAGGGCTGTAGGTAAACCTTTGAGCGGGGCGAGTTTACAGACCTTCGAAAAACGGATATTTGAGATACTGTAGGTTTTTATGATCTGTAATTACTTTGAAAGGGTGATTAGCTCCCTCTAGTCAGTGTCACCACTCTTCTAGGGCCAATTTTATGGCTAACAGTTCACGGTTCCCGATATCGTAATTCCGCTCCGCCAGGGATAACTTCTTGGAGAAGAAGGCACATTCAATTCAATTCAATTTATTTGTATAGCGCCTTTTACAATGGACATTGTCTCAAAGCAGCTTTACAAAAATAAAGAAACAGAAAGGAGAGGGAAAAAAGAATCATTAAATTATTTTATTATATTTTATATATCATATTTTATACATTATATAAAATTATTTTATCCCTATTTATCCCTAATGAACATGGGTGGAGTACTGGGGGTTCACCTCTCCACTGGGATAAGACTGCTCCCACTCCTAGAGCAGAAGCGTCCACTTCTACTACGAAAGGCCAGGTTGGGTCTGGATAGATGAGAGTTGGGGCCGTACAGAAGGTGGCTTTCAGCTTCCGAAAGGCTTAGATTGCGTCTGATGTCCAGCTGAGATTTTTAGGTTTCCTGCGCAGGAGGGCGGTGAGAGGAGCTGTGAGTTCACTGTACCCGAAGATGTATCGACGGTAAAAGTTTGCGAACCCCAGGAAACATTGAAGATTCTTCACGGTACAAGGATGTGGCCAGCTCTTAATGGCCTCCACTTTGGTGCAATCATCTGAATACCCTTTGGTGAAATGATGTAGTCCAGGAACTGGGTAGTGGATTGGTGGAACTCACATTTCTCAAGCTTAAGATACAAGTGGTAATGGCGGAGCCAATTGAGTACCTGTTTTATGTGATTAACGTGATTGGAGTGATTGGGAGAGTAGACGAGAATATCATCAATGTAGACCATGACAAACCTGTGGAGCATGTCCCGGAAGATTTCATTCATGAAACTCTGAAAGACTGAGAGGGCGTTAGAGAGCCCATATGGCATGATCAGATATTCATAGTGCCCCGATGGAGTTATGAAGACCGTTTTCCACTCGTCTCTCCGTCGGATGCAGATGAGGTTGTATGCACTACAAAGGTCTAGCTTGGAGAAAATGTGAGCTCCGTGTAGTCCCTCCAGTACCACAGGTACTAGAGGTAGGGGGTACGCAAATTTTACCGTCTGGGAGTTGAGGACGCGGTAGTCGATACAACGTCAAAGCCCTCCATCCTTCTTGGCCACAAAGAGGAAGCTGGAAGCTGCCGGAGAGGTGCATGGTCGAATGAACTCCTGTTGTAATGCCTCAATGATGTACTCCTCCATGGCCTTATGCTCCGGGATCAAGAGTGGGTAGACTCTTCCTTTGGGGAGCTTGGAACCAGGCAGGAGGTCAATGGCATAGTCCCATGATCTGTGTGGTGGCAGTTTTGTAGTGGCAGTTTTGCTGAAGACATCCTCATATCCTTGATACTCCTCTGGGAGGTTGACTTGGGTGGAGGACACTGGACTCTCAATTGTGGTAGACCCTAGGATGGCCGCTTCTGGGGGACAAACCAGGAGTGATCGCAGGCAGTGTTGTATGCAGTAGTCGCTCCACTGATCAACGCTCCCCGAAATCCACCTGATGTTCGGTTGGTGTTTGGCCAGCCAGGGGCGTCCTAGGACGACCGCGGACTCCTCCAGCACCAGCAGAGATAATGTCTTCTCATGAAGGCAGCCAATCCGGAGAGTCAATTCAGGAGTTCTCCACTGCACCAGCCCATTTCCCAACAGCTTTCCTTGAATTGTGGTGATCTGGTAACGAGTGGAATTTCTTTGGCATAGTACATTGCAGGTGGACAGCAGATGTGAGGAGAAGTTCCCAGATGACCCAGAGTCAAAGAGGACGTTCACTGAGAAAGATCGAGAGGCATGGATTAACACAGCATCATGGTAACGTGGAGTAGTCACAGCAGAGTTGATATGGATAGTACTCACCGTTGGGCATGGAGAACAGGTTGGGCAGGTCTGGAGGAGATGGTTATTTCTTCCACAATACAGGCATAACCTTTGGTGGAAAAGACGTTGCCGTTTGTCGGCCGATAGGTGGTATTGATCCGTCTGCATAGATTCTGGTGCTGGGGAGCTGCGGGAGGATGAGGTGTCAGAAGACGTCCCTTCCTCGATGGAGACCATGAAGAGACATTGTGAGATATGCTGGGCCTTTAACATGAAGAGTTCCAGTCCCACAGAGTCATCATATATCGTTATCTGCTGTCAGATCTTGGAATTTAAACCGCGCCTGTAAGCAGATAGTAATGCTACCTCGTTCCAGCCGCTAGAGGCCACCAGCGTGCGGAAATGAAGGGTGTAGTCGTGAATTGCCTGATTGGCTTGCCGTAAACTGAACAGTTCATCATGCATGGATAAGGCAGAAGTGCTCGTACCAAAGACGTCCTTAAAGTGCACAAAAAAAGCAATAAGCGATTGCATTACCAGACTTTGCGAGGTCCACAGTGATTCTGCCCAGCGACGAGCCTTTCCTGACAGCAGTGAGATGATGAATGCGATTTTTGTGCGGTCTCCAGAGAATTGATGGGGGAGCATCTCAAAATAAAGGTGACACTGCATCAGGAAACCCTGACACTCTGACACCTCACCCGAATATGTTGCCGGTACGACCATGGGACAGGCAGAGGCAGATGAAGTGGACGGAGTGAGTGAAGGTTGAAATGCGAAGGGAAGAGACAAGTTCGGTGACTGGATCCGGTGTGGTGGGATTTCCGGCTTCCGTCTCGGTGTGACTAATTTTTGAGGGGCTAGTATTCTGTCACACTTCACCAAGGACGAGGACCGTGAGGAACCGGGTAAGTGCAAAGAGATCTTTAATGAAGGCACACAAGATGATAAGGTGATGAAATAACAGAAACTGAAACTAGCAACAGCGCACTAGTAAAAATAACTAACAGTCTTATCTGAACCCCTGCAGTCTGAACACAACCAATGTCCCAAGGGAGATAAGCACGGCAGGAGCATAGACAATAAATCCACTGAGCACGGGCAGGAAAAGAAGTCTCTGAGTAAGCAACCATAATACTAGCCATAGACTCCTTGGAGTGAGGGTGCTAAATAATGTTCTGGTGATTGGGTACAGGTGTCAGTGCTAGAACTCTGGTGATTGGGGGCGCAGTTGCGTGGCTGAGGTCGGTGCCTCCGTGACATATATATGTTTGTGATATGTTTTATAGTCTTATATACAGTGGTGTGAAAATGAGATGCTGTGGCATGACCTTAAAAAGGTGGTTCATGCTCGAAAACCCTCCAATGTGGCTGAATTACAACAATTCTGCAAAGATGAGTGGGCCAAAATTCCTCCACAGCGCTGTAACAGACTTATTGCAAGTTATGGAAAACACTTGATTGCAGTTGTTGCTGCTAAGGGTGGACCAACCAGTTATTAGGCTTAGGGGGCAAACACTTTTTCACACAGGGCCATGTAGTTTTGGATTTTGTTTTCCCTTAATAATAAAAACCTTCATTTAAAAGCTGCATGATGTGTTTACTTGTGTTATCTTTGACTAATATTTAAATGTGTTTGATTATCTGAAACATTAAAGTGTGACAAACATGCAAAAAAAATAAGAAAAAAATAAATAAATAAAAAAAACCAACATTTTTTCACACCACTGTATGTTTATGTATATTATATATACATATTATATACAATACATATATTATTTTATTATTTTAAAATTAAATAAAAGACATTACATTTTAAAGAATTATTTATTTCTAAAATAAATTAGTTTTCACATTAAGCTCTTAAAATGAAAACTCATTGTGTTATTTATTTATTTACATTTTTAAATGGGCTCAGTTTTAATTTTCAATTTTGATGATATGAATAATATAATATGCTTAAGTGATTACTGTGTTATATTGTAAAATAAGCTCTAAAAAATAGAAATAAGATAAAGAATGTGTGAATGTTTATTAAATACATTTAAATCATTTTTTTTTAAACATTTATAGATATTTCTGATGTCAGTTTTGCATTTTAAAATGCTGAATATTTCTACATCCGGATTAACCAAATTGTACCAAACAAATGCAAAATGAGTTTTTGTCTAATAAGCGGCGTTCATCTTCTATCTCAAGTCGGTCGCCAGAGCCCTACTCAGGCTCACGAGGCGACTATCTAGTGGCATTTATGTGAAAGAGGGATCGGTTTCCCTGCTCACGTTCCCACTGATCTCCACAGGCTGAGAAAGAGGGATTTGTGGACAAGAAAGAGAGAAGGGAGAGACGGAGCCCGAGAAAAGACTGATCCCCATCACTCGCAGAGACAAGACACCATGAGAGATAACGGCTGGATGAATGAGTGGCTTATTCCTCTCTTTCTTTCGTCCCGTGTGAGGAGAGAGGGAGCGATGGACGGATGGACAGAGTGAGAGAATACGGCAAGGGGAGGAGGGGGGGATAACTAGATGCCCATTTATCTGCTGCCTGCTTAATCTGGGCCACCATCTGAGTGCTGTGTGTGTGTGTGTGTGTGTGTGTGTGTGTGTGTGTGTGTGTGTGTGTGTGTGTGTGCGTGTGTGTGTGCACCTTTTGAGTTCTGCGAAGACCAAATGTCCCCATGATGGCAGGAATACAGTGTGTATGTGTGTGTATGTGTGTGGTGGAAAGAATCTTTGGAAACCAAAAGTCCCCTTAATGATAAGATTATGCTATAATGTGTGTGAGTATAGTGTGAGTTTTCTGAATGTGCATTTTCTATGGGGACCAATGTCCTCATAATGACAGGAACACATAACATTGTATTTGTGAGGACCAAATTTCTCCATAAAGACAGGAATACCTGACAGTGTGTGTGTGTGTGTGTGTATTAAATGTTCTGTGAGGACCAAAGGTCCCCATAATGATTGAAATACAAGACTTTGTGTGTGTGTGTGTGTGTGTGTGTGTGTGTGTGTGTGTGTGTGAATGTCCAGCTCCCTACAGCTGCAGGCTGCGGATTAATCGTCATCCGCACTGCCACTTTTACACAAGTCGCTCTTTTTGAACAAAAGTCATAGATGCTATTAATGAGATGGTAATCCTGGGCCAGTTTCCCCCGATGGCCGCTGCTCCTCTCCGTCCCCATGAATAAAAATTAAAGCCCTGAATGGCTGGAGAGAGAGAGAGAGAGAGAGAGAGAGAGAGAGACAGAGAGAGAGACAGAGAAGAGGGGGAAAAACAAAAAATATTGTTCTTCATGGATGATGGTGGGCTTTTGGAGTCTCAGATTCCCACAAGAAGATCTGACACTGTTCCATCCTCTCTCTCTCTCTCTCTCTCTCTCTCTCTCTCTCTCTCTCTCTCTGTCTCTCTCTCGCAGCATGGGGACCACACAAACTCTGGAGGGGGCTTAAAAATTAATAAGTCAGAGATGTTGCTTGTTTAAGAAATAAGCATGGTAAGAAGAAGAGAAGCAAGGGGAAAAAAATGAGCCGGATGAGCCCATATGCAGCCTTTATCACACCTTGCGTTTAATGCGTATACGTATATACACTCAATGGCCACTTTAATAGGAACGTGAACCTTCATACAATAATCCAATTAGACAATCACACGGCAGCAGCAGTGCAATGCATAAACTCATGCAGATATACGTGAAGAGCTTCTGAAAAATGTTCTCTCAGTGGCTTTAGCATGGTTGGTGGTGTCAGATGGGCTGGTAAGAATATTTTAGAAACAGCTGATCATGTACTTTCACACACAAGAGGCTGAAGAGTTTATACAGGATGGAGCGAAAAGCAGAAACCAACAAGTTTGTGCAAGAGAGCTCACAGGAGAATGACTAGAGTGATCCAAGCTGACAGGAAGTTTATATTAACGTAAATAATCACCCTTTACAACACTGGTGAGCAGAAATGTATCTCAAAACATGCATTGAGATGGAACTACAAGAGCAAAAGACTACATCAGGTTCCATTACTGATAGAATAAAATGAACCTAAGAGGGGAACATTGAGTGTGAGGTCCTGGATGGGATGCAAGGTCCATCAAAGTGCACCATGAACACACACAAACCCTCATTCTCACTCAAACCTTGTTTATAGTTACAATTATTGTGAAAAAAAAGTTAGCTCATGTTATTACTTGATCACCGGCGTCTGTCCTGGAGATGTTCTAGTGTTTGGAAACTTACAGCTTTTACCTCTGACTGTTAAAAAGCGCCGACACTGGATACACCTTTCCATAAAGGCTTCCAGTAAACACAGAAAACTTTGGCAGATCGATGAATACATGTATGTGGAACATCTGGTGTACAAGTCGCTGTGTAAGCTGTTCCTACAGAAATGACAATGCATTAAAAGACATGCGTTAATATAAACCTGTGATTTCCAGGAGAGTCGTATAAAGTGTTGAATGTTTACAGTTTATATAGATTGGACGGCTTTGTGATTAGCATGCGTAGTCTAGCATATAGCTTTAATTCTGACTTCTGAGTTTAACCTTCTCTCTCTCTCTCTCTCTCTCTCTCTTCTTTCTGTCCATCGTTCATGGTTTGACTGCTTTACCGCTTCGGATAAAAGTGCCTCCCTAATGAATAAATGTAAATTCTGTTGACCAAACGTGTCAAAAATTCACGGCGACGGAAGAGAGTGCCACACAGGAACTGGTGACACCGGGATCAGCCTGTTTTAGCATGGCAATGATTTAGCATTGATTAGCGAGAGAGGGAGGGAGAGAGGGAGAGTCCTGAACCGTTCTAAAGTTTCCTTTCTCTCCATTCAGTCGGTCCCTCGGTGCCCAGGCTTTTTCTGTTGGTATTACAAAATCCCCATTCACTCTAACCCTTGTCACCTGTCAACTAAGCCTGGCTGGTTTTCTAGGTCTTTATCCTCGACACACACAAGGAAAAAAAGTGAGAAGCTAAGCTTATACCCAGCCTCCCTCTATCAATGCCCACAAACCACACACACACACACACACACACACACGCACACAAACAGTGAAACCACATGTCTAGGAGCTGTTACTCTTGCAGATTAAAATTCATTACCCTGTTCTTTTTTCAGAAACGTTTACATTGCGTTGGTTATTGTGGCCCATTCACTGGACGGATGGGGGAGTTCTCATTCTCCGGACTCGCCCGCGGGTGGCCGGGGTCTAATCCGCAAATCCGAGCTTGTAAACTCGACTATTCCGCAAAAACAACCCAACCGTACCAGAGAATAAAAACACACGGCTGTTTATTCCGTCTGAATAATAACACGTATGCTAAGTTAACCAATTTGATGAATCAAATTCTTAGGAAACATAAAAACCTTTCTGAAATGGAAACGGCGAGAGACGGACTATTTACACTTCTATTCATTGTATTGCGCCTGACAGGAACCTGTGGGTGATTTCGCTCTCATGCTTTTTTAATGTGAGGTTTGAAAAATGACTGTTTTGGGAGCAAATTTACTATATGATATAAATTTACATTAGTGTTTAAGTGGCACAAAGTGCTTTATCTGTGGCTGATTTTTAAGTTAAAAATCATAGTGTAAATCTATCAGTAAATTATCTACAAATTAACAAAACTGTGGTTCAATTAAGTTTCTGGGTTGTTTTTTTATATCACTGTAATGAAAGCTGCACTAAAGAAATTTCACTCCTGTGTCTAACTTTGGAATTAATAGCCTTTTAAAAAGAGTTTAATTAAAATAAAATCCTAACCCTCTGACTTCATAACTTTTAAATAATTTGCATAAAGTGTAAACAAAATGTATGAAAAAAATGTTATTTATGCAAAAACCGTACAATAGATGAATCTAAAACAACCGCAATAGATTAAAATTAATACTTAAAAAATACTTTTGGGTATTTTAATATGTGGATATATAATAATACATATAAATAGTAATTGTTAATAATTATATATAATAAATATAATAACAAGTAACATTTTTTGAACATCTGTGTATTCTGTTTATTTATTTATTTTTTTATCTTAATGCCACCATTTTAGTCCTGACTGCTTTCTCCTAATTTCCTTAAAAAAGCTGATAACAAAAGTAGCGGGGGGAAAAAAACACACAGCTAAGCTTCAAAAAAAAAAGAAAAAAGAAAACAAACAAAATAAATAAATAAATACACTGTGATGTTAATGTATGAAGCTAAAGTTGATCTAAATAATTAGTTTGATTTGTAAAATGTTATTAAAGCGTATATTTCACTCACATGCTAGCAGGTGATATTGGTAACATTCATACGCTCCTGTGTTCGTTATTCGTAGGATTTTCCACAGATATTTAAACTGCATTTATTTTGCCTACTGATAAAATCCTTGTTAGAGAACAGTAGGAGAGACTGAGTTTTGTGTCCAAAAAAAAAACCCCCAAAAAACATCTACACATTTCCTAAAAGTTGCTGTGCAAAATCTGTCCACCAGCTGTACAAACTCGTTGTCGGAAATCTCTGGTCCAAACCTGCGGAGAGGGTTTGAGAGGTCATTGAGGGGTCAGCAGGAGGCCAGCGAGCTGGTCGGCTAAGCAGGCCATCAGCATACGCAGTTGATTGACCCTTTAGGTCAAGAGGTCGAATTGCCCCTTCAGCCAAGAGCTGGACACTGACGAAATCTTTCAATCACATATCTCTCAATCTCAGGATTAAACTCTCTCAATTACACTTACACACACACACACACACACACACACACACACTTACAACCTGCAACCTTCACTCGGTCCAGGAACCACAGAGAATGACCAATTGATTTCTCAAACGTTTTGAACATCCTGTGTGTGAATGTTTGAGCTCTAATAGACTGAGCGAGAGCGTGACAACAGGCTGATAATGAAAATCAGGTGTGTAACATACTAATCACTAAGTCTGTCAACAAGAAGAGAACTTTATTCTAAAATAAATACATGTGTTATGAATGTCTAAGCTATTCACATATACACCTGCTAATCTATTCATGAGCTAAATGACATAAGATACATTTTTGTGACCCGGCCCTGAACTCAGGGAAGGTTGAGAAGACTACATGCACAAGTCTAGCTAAAGTTGTTAGAGCACTTTTTATAGGTTATTAGGACATATGGACACAATATATGGGCATAACTTAGCAAAAAACTGTATTCTAATCATATTTTAGCTAGCATGAATACGTTTATAGGGAATACAAAGGCCCGGCGCTCGTGAACCTTAAATAAATCTGTTAAGAATATCAACATTTGCCTCAGACGTGTTGATAAAACAGTACTAAAATACTCTGTGTGATTAATATTACACTGTAATTACACCTAGCGATGACCGCTAAGTAGACATCCAGAGTTCCTCTATAGCGAGGATTTCAAATTGTAATAATAACGCTCTGTGCATTGTGATACCCGACTTCATTCATATAAATGAAAACTTTTGACTATTAGTAACTTTTGACTGCAGGTTAATCACGTTTTAGCTAGCATAAATCCGTTTATGAGGAACACAAAGGCTCAGCAATTGTGAACCATAAACAAATCTGTTAAGAATAACTTTTACCTCAGATGTGTTGATAAAACAGTACTAAAATACTCTTAAAGAAACTTAAGTTATGCTTATTAAAATAAATAGTAATTACACCTAGCGACGACCGCTAAGCAGACTTCCAGAGTTCCTCCACGGCGAGGATTTCAGATTATAACACTGACACTTAACAAATCTGTTGAGGATATTAACTTTTACCTCAGATGTGTTGATAAAATACAAAGAAAAGACTGTTTATGAGTAATATTACACTGTAGCTACACAAAAATCTTCTAAACTGATCTTTGTGCTGTTTGTTATTTATGTTTTAAATGAAAATATGACTGGTATCCTGTCTGATAGTTGTTTTTTCTCAGCTGTACCACATAAATGCATTGGGCACATGGGGCATCAAGGCAGGATACACCCTGGACGGAGTGCCACACACACACTCCGGACAATTTAGAGATGCCAATCAACCTATAATGCATGTCTTTGGACTGGGGGAGGAAACCCAGAGGCACGGGGAGAACATACAAACTCCACACACACACACACACACACACACACACAGCGGAGGCGGGAGGCAAACATGCTAACCACCAAGCCACCATACCCCCAGACTCCAATTTCCTCAAACTAAAATAGTGATTTCTGTGTAAAAATCTTTTAATGTAGGGAGCAGCCGAAAGCAACTTCTTATTTATACGTTTTTAAGACCTACACAATAAACGCAGTGATGTTTTTGTCAATTGTTAAAGCCAGCTGGTGTATTAAATTCTTTTATTATTCGGTCCGGTAAAATAAATCTGATCATAGTGTGATTTAAATGTGTTATTGGATAAAATTATGGAAGGGAACATTTTTTAACAGGATTTTATATAGTAAATATTCTCATTTACAAAATTACAAGAAGTCAAGGACATCGGGCACGTAGTGTGAGCCTCGTTAAAAAAAAAAGTGTAAGAAAGAAATGTGAAAGGAAAAAAATGACGGAAGAAGACGAAGAAGAGAAAAGGACAGAATGAGAGAAAGAAAAAAAACCTAGAGCAAAATGGAAAGTGCCTGCTTTACACGAGTGCAAACGAGTCCCCTATTGAGCTTGTCCCTGCAAACACACACACACACACACACACTCACACAACACACACACAATTAAATGATCAGGTGGTCTCCACTTGTCCCTACTATTAAAGAGTGAATACACTTTGGGAACAGAAGCTCTTGGAGCTCTTCAGAGAGACATTAGGCTTTAATGAGCGGCTGCTTTAACCTCAGAGCTTCACATACACACTGAAGGTTTCATTAAAGAAGCAAAGGAGCCTCAGCAGACTCTGACCTTTGACCTTTCGTGTAATAGAGAGGTGCCGAGGAGCTACAGCACCTTTAAACACTTCTGAAACGTGTTAATGAACCTTTCTATACACACAATAGGGTGGAAATTTTAGTTTAGGAGACGGAAAGATAATAGAAGAAACAGAGAAAGAGGACAAGATGATAACGCTAATTTAATTCTTCTTCTTCTTATTATTATTATTATTGCATATATATATATATATATATATATATATATATATATATATATATATATATATATATATCACACAGATAATTCAAACAACTGAAACAGATATTTAACCTTAATTTAAAAAAAAAAACAACCTCTAACGATCTTTTACCTCGATTTTTTTTAATCATTTTAATAATATGTTCTGTGGGAAAATCACTGACACTCCCTAAACAATAATTTAAATAATTAAAATAATTATTGAAAGCAATAAAAAAAAAATTTATTTAAACATATACAGTGATGCAATAAGACTATAAGGTGTTTCTATATATTTAAGCTAGTGTGTTGCATATGTAATTCTTTTTTTTATATAGTAATAATTAATAGTAAGAGAACTTATGAGGCTTCAATGTTAAAAAAAAAAAAAAATGGAACGCAGCAGATACTACGATACTAAAAATCGTCCAGCACCAGCGATTTATCATCCTGGTCTGATGTTATCCTGTTAGAGTCACACACCAGGTCCCAGCAACCGTTGCTACAGCGACTCATCCCGCTCCTGGAGACACTGGACTGTGTTTGCCCATGGTATTTTTTGTCTTTTTTGCCATGCCCAAATCCTTTAAGCTGTGGACATCCTGCATAAAGCGTGAATCGGGCGTTTATGAGATGTGTGTGCACCCGCTGACCCGGGGCAGAGGAGGACTATGGGACGTAAGCCTGTTACAGCTTGAGTCAGTTTGAGTACAAGAGTCAGGAGCTCGAGGTCTCCACGGTCGTGTGTCGTTTGTTGGCAGGAAGGGAGCTTCATGAAGTGGGAAAGATTGCCGTCTCTGTTTGTTTGGTCAGTTATAGGGAAAGTGACCGTTCATGCTGATGCCATGCCACCAACACTGTATTATACCACCACCATGCTGAATTCTCCACTCTGATTGGTTGGTGATTGGACAGGAGATCTGTCTCTAATTCAAATCGCAGGTTCGTCCTAACGTGCTCCTTCGAACAAAACACTCGACCGTTTCCATAGTAAAACTACATAACTAGGGCTTAATAATAAACATCACATTGTGACTAGTATAGAGTTTCTGCCAGGCCATTCGGCTGATCTTTTTTTCCCCCCTAATAAATACTTTGACTTTATTTAAGGAATACACTTTCATCTCATCTAACAAGAGTTTCAAAAACAATAGACATCAAGACATCATCTACTTATACCTATACCTAATATTTCTCGCACGGACCTACCAGTCTTGTGGAAGCCTTGTATAGTTATAGGAACACAATACAGACACCGTTCACACACTTCTTGCTTTGTGTGTCATACTGTCCAGCTATAAAACATATAAACCCCCTGATAAGCTCCTGCTGCTGTTCAAACGTCCGGCTGTTGTCGTGACTGTCGTCATGATCCACGTCTCAAAGTGAAAAGAAATTTCAGATACCAGTAATCTGGAGAATTTAGAAGGCTTGCACTCAAAACAGAGCTTTCGGTTGGTTTGAAGGTGACATGAGAGGGTTTTTTTTTTCCATTCAGACACTAAGAGATCCGATTTATTTAGTATTAGTACTAAATAACGATCTAGAGTAGTACATAAGCATGTGACGTGAACAAAACAGTTTGTTTAGCTGAGAAAATAGCTTGCTCAGCTGTGAGTGAGAGACATGAAAACGAGTGTATGACAGAGATATATCTTATAATACATCTCTGTCTCTCTTTTTTTTCTTTCTCACAAGATGTACATGTTCTCTATCTGAAACTCACCATCTATATGGACCATAAAATGGCTTGCAATTCACATGAAAACAGTTTCTGCTTCAGGATATACTTTTAACAGTATTTTATAGTTGTATAGCTTCTAAACCTTTTCAGGCAGCAGAGTTGAGGTTACATAACCTTTCAAATGAAATAAATAATCATCGTTGACCGTTACAAGGTAGAAAGTTTTGCCATAGTAATGACATTCTAGGAGTTCTTTCTGGAAGTTTCTAGCTAGTTAGTAATGTATCAGTTGTCCATTAAGCGGTTTTTGGAGCAGAACAGCTAACTAAAGTTAAGATTTTAAGATTAAAATTCTCTTTTATTATATAACACAAAAACCCGTAGTTAAATCCCTTACCTGAAATTTAGCATGTTGCTAATTCGTAATGGACCGTAAACAGCGCCGTCCAGTGAGCTTTAATTTCTGACTTCTTCGTTTCAAAATAAGTGAAATATATTGTAGATAACAATAATAATAATAATAATAATAATAATAATAATAATAATAATAATAATAATAATAATAATAACAATAATAATACCTTGTTAAAAAAATACAAATAAAGAAATAATAATAATAATAAAAGCGCGTTTGCATTATAAAATGTATACATGAACTAATAATAATAAAAGCAGATTTTTTATTTTTTTTTTGTAATTTATTTTAAGGAAATTCTATATCTCTACAATAATAATTTCCCGAGATATAGGAGCCAGAAAAGTTCTTTTTTATTCGGAACTTTTTATTATTATTCATGAATGATAGATAGATAGATAGATAGATAGATAGATAGATAGATAGATAGATAGATAGATAGATAGATAGATTTAAAGGAAACTCTACTCAGAGCACAGCTCTCCATCGCCATCTTCTGACCCCCAGTACACTCTCTCTATAACGACGTAAAAAGGTCATTTATACACGGCACTGGAGCCCAGCAGTAACCTTTTTCATATCAGGGGACATTTCCAAGGGCCAGGTTTTTTTTTGTTTGTTTTTTTGTTTGTTTGTTTTTTACAATTTATTACAACACTCAGAAATGCATTATATTTATCAATAATAAAACATAAAGAACATTTCTTATACATCAAAAGTATGGACTAAAGTGTATTTTTTTTTATCTTTTTAAAAGATAAAAAAGATAACTTTCCTCCTTCCCTAAAAATGATTGAAATGTACCTAAAAATACACACATATCCATGTAACGTACTGGCATTTTTACTGATGGACTTAAACATGTGTCATAAATATTAGGTTACCCTATATTCATTTTAATTATGTTAATCATGGAGTGCTTGATATTGATGACAACCACACTTCCGGTGTGTTTAATCCACTCCGGGTTTTGCTGTTTGACCTTTAACAGTGTTATAATATCTGCACGGAGACCGATATTCACGCGGCTCGGTCATGTGAACTGTGCGTAATTACGCACAAGACTCGGGAGACGTCTGGGTGAAGTAACCAGCGTGGAACAAAAAAATACCTGACCCCCTTGTAGCTCTACATGCTCTACCTCGAACCCCATTCATAATGCTAAAAATTAAAATGCTTTAAAGTGCATGTGATAGAGAAGGGCACTCTTTGCAACAGCAGTGCTACCACAGCCTTCATGATGTATTTTTTTATTTTATTTTTTCTCAAATATAAATGACATTTTTCTCTTTATTTAGGTACGAATCATCTATGTTTCTAGGCTTCTCTTTATTAAGGCTCTAAAATGTCCAATCCTAAAACAATTGATTTAAAAACAACGCTAATGTGAATGATTTGATGGGATCCTCATTAACGCAAAGATGAAATAAATAATATAAAGCGGTGTGTGTTGAATTCGTGCTTTGTGCTGCTTCGTAAATAAATGAATGAGTAAATAAATAAATATTGTACATGCAAGGTTGTCGTTTGTGTTTGAATTTATATCATGGGTATGTTTTAAATAATGTGTATTATTATTATTATTATTATTATTATTATTATTATTATTATTATTATTAATAATATGCAAAAACTTTGTCCTTCCAAAAAAAAAAAAAAGGTGAATTTGTCCTTTAAACGTCCCTCAACATCATAGCATGGCGTTTGCCTTGTGCCCTCTGACCCGGGATATTTAGTTACGCATCATTTTCCGTTCGGTGGCGTGCGCGTCCATCACCTGCTCTTCTCGCGATAGGTGCGCGGCTATATGAGGGGCGCACAGGCCCGCGATCTCGTCCATTTGGAGGGTCCATCGGCGTGTTGAGAGTTGTGAGTTTGCGCACGAAACAGAACCACACATACACACCGGCACCATGGCTGAGGGAGTCATCAGCTTCTTAAAGGATTTCCTGGCAGGTGGAGTGGCTGCGGCTATCTCCAAAACAGCCGTGGCACCCATCGAGAGGGTCAAACTGCTGCTGCAGGTACCTCACTGTGCGTGTGTGTGTGTCTGTGTGTGTGTGCAATTTATCCAAAATTCATTTTTAAAATAATAAACACCAATCCGTTATTATTCTGGGTCAAGCAAAAAGTGTGGTCTTGAAAAGCTGTAGAAATCTACCATCACTGTTTTTGTTATTTTTTTTATTAACTGGACACATTATATCCATTTGTGTCCATTTTAACATGTTCTTTGGTTTGTCCCTGGAAAGGGAGCCTTAAAATTCTACACATGAACCCTCTGACAGAGGTTTAGAAATCTGGAACTGATTACCATCCAAGGACGAAATCTTTTACTGTGTACATACATGACACATAATTTAA
Organism: Hemibagrus guttatus; assembly: GCA_033459395.1. Taxonomy (NCBI): domain Eukaryota; kingdom Metazoa; phylum Chordata; class Actinopteri; order Siluriformes; family Bagridae; genus Hemibagrus; species Hemibagrus guttatus. The sequence goes on along the minus strand of JAUCMX010000029.1, from coordinate 14,129,014 downwards.
TATTTTAACACAAGTTCATCCATCTGTATTTGCATGAGGCTCTAGCACAGTATTTTTGCACTTCCTGTAAAAAGACCTGTCTGCCTTGTCTTTCCTAGAATTTGTCTCTTCCAGGCCAGGGGTCATGGTCCTAAAGGATCGTTCCACCAACCTTAGTTTTCACCTTGTGGATTGTCTCTAGTCTTTAGGATATGACTGGTACTCATGGTACTTGTTTTTATGATATCAATTGGCTGCCTCAGGCCAAGGCTTTTTGCGTGGTGTGCAAGGGAAGGTGATTAAATGTTTCTGCAAAAAGGTTCGCTGTCATTTTTGATATGTCAAGAAGTCTGAAATTAGGCGACACAATCAGATTTCTATTGATTGCAGTATTTGAGTTATTAACAAGCAAGTCGTGGACACGTGGTTGCATGAAGTGACAATACTTGGGGTGAGTTTAGTCCTAAAAATAGCTTGGGGTTTGCAACCCAATCCTCAACCCCTCACATGGCTGCAATCCTCAGTGCGGGTGGTGCACGTGGTCAGACTAATTTTTCCAATAAGAAAGGTAAAATATCTAAACTGGAGCCAAGTTCAATGAACAACTGAGAGATGATATAAAGCGTGGAACGTAACTGTTCATGGCAGGTCAACTATATATGTCAAAAGGTCACATATTTGAGGATACAGTTGAGAGAAGATAATTACTCAACCATGGTTCTGAACTCAGAACCATCCAGTCAACCAACTCTGGGCCTCATGTGCCACCAATAAGGTAGAATTCCCCACAATCCTGGTGTAGGAGTCTGTTTTTCCTGCTCCAGCACATCCAATCCAACAAATTATGTAACTGATTCAACAAAGTCAAATTTAATAAGATCCGACATCTGAGATGCATATGTCTGAGAAGATTAAGTTACACTCTGAGCCTCTCCTAACACCCAGTGCTCCTCCTCTAGGTCCAGCATGCCAGCAAACAGATCACTGCCGAGATGCAGTACAAAGGCATCATCGACTGCGTGGTGAGGATTCCCAAGGAGCAGGGCTTCCTCAGTTTCTGGCGTGGAAACCTGGCCAATGTGATCCGGTACTTCCCAACTCAGGCTCTCAACTTTGCCTTCAAGGACAAGTACAAGAAGCTGTTTCTTGGCGGTGTCGACAAGCACACCCAGTTCTGGCGCTACTTTGCCGGCAATCTGGCATCGGGTGGTGCCGCCGGTGCAACATCACTCTGCTTCGTGTACCCACTGGATTTCGCTAGGACCCGTCTGGCTGCCGATATTGGCAAAGGCACCGCTGAGAGAGAGTTTACCGGCCTGGGCAACTGTATTGCCAAGATCTTTAAGTCAGATGGATTCAGAGGGCTCTACCTCGGCTTCAATGTGTCCGTCCAGGGCATCATTATCTACAGAGCTGCCTACTTCGGTATCTACGACACCGCTAAAGGTAAAAAAAAAAAACAGATTGATGTCTGAGTACTTCATCAAGGAATAAATAACTTGGCAAATGACAAAGCGTAAATTTATTGAACGTGAACTTGCAGGCATGCTGCCAGACCCCAAGAACACACACATCGTCATCAGCTGGATGATTGCCCAGACCGTCACTGCTGTGGCTGGTATCATCTCCTATCCCTTTGACACTGTCAGGCGTCGTATGATGATGCAGTCAGGACGCAAAGGAGGTAAGCAGTTTACTCATAACACACACTACAATAAGATCTCTGATCACAATATCCCTTGCTCCACACACTGGAATTTTGGTTCTGCAGCAAGGACTAAGGATCCAACACCAAAATTGTGATGATTCCTAACAAAATACACATCTGCTCTCTTTTCCTTCCCCAGCCGACATCATGTACAAGGGCACAGTGGACTGCTGGAAGAAGATCACCAAGGATGAGGGAGCTAGGGCTTTCTTCAAGGGTGCCTGGTCGAATGTGCTGAGAGGAATGGGTGGAGCTTTTGTGCTTGTCCTCTATGACGAGATCAAGAAGGTCACATAAATGTTAAATCCTTCAGGTCCATCTTACCAGAAAGGAGACCCTCAGCGCTGTGAATGTCTTAAATCAGGCTAGATGTGTGCGAGAGTGTGCCAAGAGTCTGAGAGTCGGGAGGAAGCAGCTACTTTATTGTCCGCTCCTAAACCTGTGTAAATATATTTAACCCCAACCCCACCCACATCTCTGATTACGACTGTCCTCTCAGGTCTGATTATTCTCGGTATGCAAAGATTGTTTTGATTCGTTTATAATATTTGTTCCATTTAGAAAATAAAAAAAAACAAAAAAAACAAACACGAGCACCTCAGGGGCCGGGGGGCCCTGTAAATGGAAGATTCATGTGCCTGTACACCAGAAAGGTCAACAGTTCTTGTGTTCTTTTAATAAAAATAAACTTGAAAATACCAATTAAGCGTTTGTCTCAACCTTTCTTTTCCTTCTATTCCTGCATTCTTTTTCTTCTTTTCTTCAAATTTACTGGATAGTTGTCTTTTATTTATTTAGTGTTGCACTAGATCTATGAGGCAAGCATAGATAAAATGAAATGAAGCTTTGTCTTATACAAAAATCATTTCTAACCACACGCAAAATATCACAGATTAGATTTCTCATTTATTGCTGATGCACACTTTAATTAGTAAGTAACCTTTATTTGTCACATATACATTACTGCACAGTGAAATTCTTTCTTCGCACATCCCATCATTGGAGGGTTGGGGTCAGAGTGCAGGGTCAGCCATGATGCAGCACCGCTGGAGAAGTGTGTGTTGCGGGCCTTGCTCAAGGGCCCAATGGTGGTAGCTTGGCGGTGCCTATGCAAAATTAATATTTAAAGGTTCCAGTGGGAGCCAACCCAAACTGCCCTATATGTCCAAAAGTATAGCTACAAAAGCATTCATGAGGTAAGTCTCAGTCAGGTGAGGAAGCCTGTGGTGCAGGACTCTGTCCAGACCAGACCTCCTTGGCAAACCTTTGTGCACAGAGGCATTGTCATGCAGAAACAGGGTTGGGGCTCTTAGTTCCATTTCCATTTCTGGCATTTGGCAGAAGCTCTTTTCCAGAGTGACTTACAATTTATCTCAGAGCCTTGCTCAGGGGCCCAGCTTGGTGGGCCTGGGATTCGACCACACAACCTCCCGATCAGTAGTCCAACACGTTAATTTGGCAGGGGTGTGGCAAGTGGTTAAGGATCTGGGTTGTTGATATGATGATCAGGGTTCAAGCCCCAAAATCACAATGCTGGGCAAACGAGAAAAGTCCTTAACCCTCTCCACTCCAGGGGCACTGCCCCTGCACTCTGACCCCAATTTCCTCAGCTGGGATAAGCGAAGAAAAGAATTCCACTGTGCTGTAATGTATGTGTGGCGATAATAAAGACTTCATGCCCTCAGTTCTCCTTCTTTTTAACCACATCCCCACAGTGAAGAGAGGTTGTAATGCTACAGTAAACATACACAATACTGTGCTTCCACCTTTGTGGCAATAGTTTTGACAAAAACTACATGCGAGTGATGGTCAGCTGCCTACAAACCATGTAGTGTATACAGCAAGATATATTCCCTTAGGATAACACTGATGAGACAATGAACAGAGAAAACAATTTCCATTCCAGCTATATTGGTACACTATAGATGTAAAGACAAAAATGTGTAAACTTTTCCTTTCAGCCTTGAAGTCATACCTCTGTTTGCACTGCTGTGAATGTTAGACGATCAGATTTTTAAGTATGGGCTGGGTTCACCCTCGCTTTGAGTTAAATAATGCTGTCAACAGGGATTACAGAAGAACATAATGAGGGTCACAGGTCATGAAGACAATACAATAAAACACAGGTTGGTGACATGTCTCTCTCACGGCATGCCTGCCATAACAATGCTTGTGTGCAGAGGTTAATAAGCACCAGAAGGTCAGGACTGTCTGTATTGAGGCGACAAAGCCGTCCATAGTAACAGGTCAGTAACTAGTGTTAGTATCACCATGTGTGTGTGTGGTATCAACTGTCATACAACATACAAGTAAATTTAAGACTTTTATTCCAACACAGATTTGACAATATCAAATATATATTTATATAGAATTTAAATTTACTGATCTTTTAAACTTACACATAAAATGAAATGCTCAAATTACAGTAAACAGTAAAGGCTAAGCATTTATCTTCAGTAGGTTAATCAATCATTTAAGCCTACTAATATCTCAAGCACAAAGAAAGCAAGCGTACTGTAGATAGGCATCAACTATGAAGCTCTGAGAGAAGCGTAAGAGCAATCCATTTTAGTCCATTTTAAGTTACCAAGTGCAATGTACAGCCAAGAAATGAACACCGGATCCAGCAAAATGAGGCTCAAACCTCCTCCGACTGATCGAAAAATCTATAAATGGCTGATGTAGATTGTCCTGTGCGTGTACACTGAGAATAGGAAAAGTCACTGACGTGTTTCAGGGGTACAATTCTTTAAATTTGGCTAGTTTATCTAAAGCCTCAGTTTATAAAATAAATCTAAGATTCAAAATGTCATATAGTGGTAAAGAGAGTGTGATCTATCATATATCCAGGGATCCAGAGAGGCCATTCATAATGATTGTTCTTGATCAATCACCATGTTGGACAATAAACCTCAAAGATTTTGTGTTCTCTAGCTCATTTTAATGCATGGCCTCTACAGACATCTGAACATTTGACTAATTATGAACATTTTGGATAAAGGCAACATGGTAGGAAACTGCTGCTTACCAGGGTGCAGCTTTTTTACATATTCTCTAATATTTTACGGGTGACAGGTTTCAGAAATGGGTTTACGTGCAAAGATCAAGTTTATCATCGTGTTCCCTTCTCTACCAACCACTTCTACTAACCTATAACTAGCCGATGACCTGGTCATGAAGGTCCTACTTACAACATTAAAGTGGTCCATCAGAAACTCGGCTTCTCACAACCCAGTTCTGAGGCACTGCATTGCAGGAAGCATTCGAGCAGTTTTGCATGTGATAAGAGCTGAGGTTCGGATCAGGACCAGGCCGGACGAGGAGCTGTGGTTCTGGTGGGTTTCGCAGTTTCAGGTCTGGTTCTGTGAGGACTGGTGGAAGTGCAGGTTCTGGAGGTTATTCCTGTGGAGTGGAACAAAGCTGAGGGGTATTTATTTATTCCTATTTATTTCAACTGCTCATCAAAGACAGTTGGGGTGTGTGTGTGTGTGTGTGTGTGTGTGTGTGTACCTGATGAAGGTCTGATGAGAGGTGTAGGTATTCCGAGGTATCCGGCTTGGCGCTGGTAGTCCGTTAGCTGTTCTACTCGAGTCATTCCTGGAGTCGGCTTTACTGACTCCAGACGCTTTAGAAAGGCCTAGGGTATGCAAACACACACACAATCTCAGATAACAATGACTACCATGATCTACTAGGCCTTACAGTGTAACAAAATATCATTAAGGTCACAGTAATAAAAGGAATATTCAAATATTAGCAGGTTTTAGTAATCCTTAGCGAATTCTGGTAGTATAAGAGGAATAAAACACTTTAGGACATCAATAAGACCATTGCATCACTGACTAGTTTCATAATAATCCCTTTGCTGTTGCTTTATCAGGGGTGTGAACACCATTATAAAAACACTCCCCACCTCCAAACACTGACTTGTACGACCGAGAGTTCACCAAGTGCTAGAACAGAATGAAAGGTCGCTTGTGACCCATTGAAGGTATAAATAACCAGGGCGCTGGGATCAGAATGTCAGCGGCGCTCATGCCTCCTAGAGCCTTTGGAAACCCTACAGTAAGCAGAAGCCAAAGAGAAGCACGTCACTGGAAATAGAGCAAAGACTAAAGGCCAGCATTATGGATTTGTACCGGATTTGGAAATATCTGGCAACCGTCTAGAGTTTAAGGTAGAGAGTGTTCAGTCAGAAAGGTTTACAGAGAATGGAGAGAGAGAGAGAGAGAGAGAACAGGAGAAATAATGAATCAGAGGAAAATAACATGACAGTAAGTGTGTGTGTGGGTGTGTATGTGTGGGAGAGAGAGTGAGAGAGAGAGAGAGAGAGAGAGAGAGAGAGAGGGTAAAAAAAAACACCACTCTCACCAGTGGGATTGTGTTACTCCACTGTGCTAAGAATAGAGCAATAGAGAAAGAGCAAGAGGGAGGAAAAGTGACGGAGACAGAGACGGAAAAAGAGGGGGAGAGAGAGAAAAAGGGGGGAGAGAGAGAGAGAGAGAGAGAGAGAGAGAGAGAGAGGAGGGGGGGAGAGGAGGGGGGGGAGAGGGGGGGGAGGGAGAAAAAAACAATTTGTCCCAACCTCATGAACTATAACAAAGTTCACAACACTCTTTTAGTTGGACCCTGAGATTTAAAAACTGAGGGACCATCAGAGTCGACTTCCCAGATTCTGGACATCACAATCGGGGCAAAAGTTCTGGCACCCGGACATATGTACTGCTATTATTCTGAAATGATATCACATTCGATTTCCACAGGCGGTACCGGGGAAGGAGGCGTGGTGACCATGCCTTTCAGTATTAGAAGAGGTGTGGCCTGCTAATTCCTCAGATAGAGCTGAATAATATCATAACTGCACGGAAACACTTATTGTATCATATTCATTTCAATTCAAATATGTATTCTATACATCAGATCGCTCTTTCTTCTTCCATTCAAGCTACAGAAAAAGGGAGATAAGACATATCTGAATAAAGAGTAAGTTTCCAGATCAAGCACCTGTGACAACTGTATGATTTTGGAATATTTTCTAAATAATTAAAATTATATACTTATATTCCTTTATTCCCTTTTTTACTTTCTATTTCAGTATTATTAAATCAATTCATTTTTACAGCTTTAGTGCATACCTCAGATCCGGAAGCACAAATTTGCCTGAACTAAGTAAAAAAAATCTTTACTTAATCTGATCGAGTCAGATTCTGAGAGCAGGACACTTCCACCTGTCTCTGCCTGTCTGACAGTGTGTGTGTAGCTCCTGCAGGCCTGGACATCACTCACACACACACACACACACACACACACACACACATACAAATTACTTCCACTTAACAGCTGCCACAATACACATCTTCCATGAGCTTATTATTATTATTATTATTATTATTATTATACTGTTTTTTTCCCCCGTGTCCCAATTATAACAGTTACAAGCGAAAAGGATCGCTGAGAATCTGAGCAGTTGAGCTAGGGATCCCTCTAGTGGTCAGAAAAATTAAAGAATCCCCCCCCCACCTGTACATCAAAAAAAAAAAAAAAAAAAAAAAAAAAAAAAAAGAACAAGCTATATTATTGCCTGCCTCCTAATGTGAGCTATAATTTTATTACTATATTTATATCTTATAGGACGATCATATCGATGTTCAGAAACATGATACCATAAAGGTTTGTGGTCATGATTGGTAAGCGTTTTCCCCTAGAAAGTTTCAAAGAGGCAACAAGTGGCCCTGGAACACGGTTGTTTAGGAAAACATTAATGTAAAGATATTTATATAGTAAATATCTTAATCATTGGAACAAAGAGTACTGAGAATCCTGGGAGTTCTTGTCTCTTAATAAAGGAAAAATGGAGTTTGGGACTAAGGAATAGGGACAAAAGTTTCTTTACACTGGGAAGGCAGGGTACTGGGAACACTGGAAAATCGTTTCAGAAAGAACTAAAACTGACCAGGTTCTCTCGTTGGATGCGCTGTTGCTCACGCTGCCTGTTGAGGGCGCTGTGATAAAGGCGGAAGGGCGGTGCAGAGGAGCGGTGGGTGGAGCGAGAGGAGGTACGAGTGGAGGAGCGCGAGAGCTCGTGGAGGAGGCGCTGGTTCTCTCGATCGATGCGTCGCATCTCGTCGCTGGTGAAGGAGTAGTTCTTACGGCGCCTGCTCGCACTGCTCCTGCCGCTGATGACGGAGGCGCTGCCGGGGCTGGAGACGAGCAGGGTCCCGTCGAGCCGCCTGCCTGCGGTCAGCACAGACGAGAACAAAACATGGATTAGTTAAAAGGTAGCTGATCTTTTATTATTTTGATCTTCACATGGAACTGTAACACCTACCAGATCGTTCCTCTCCATCCGTATTCGCATCCTGTCCATCAACAGAGGTGTCCGTATGTGGAGCAGGTAAGGTTAATCCAGTGGAAGTGGGCGGAGCTAGGTCAAACGACTGTTGGGGACTAATGTCCGGAGAAGATAGAGGTGTAACGTCTGTCACCGTATCATCAGAATCTGCTACTTCAGAGGTTTTTGGTCTTTGCTTGTGATTGGCTGATCCCGGTCGTGGCTGTCGCCGTGGGGATGAAGTGAACTGAGTGCTAGAGGGCTTGGCCAAAGGGGTGGGGCTTCTGTCTTCACTGCTGGATGATGATGAATAGCTATGGCTCCGGTTGCGGAATTTGCCGATAGACTTTTTGGCAGGTTCATCACGATAGTATCCGCCATCCTCGTTTTTAAAAACAGCATCGTCTTCCTGGGCCTCAGAGGAGGAGGAGGAGGAGCAGATGCTGGACGAGTCGTCCGATTGGCTGCCACGACTTGATCCAGACACGTCAGAACGAGGGAGTGGCGAGGATTTTCTGGATGAGGTGTCGGAGTCGTCTTTTCCGAACGCCGCTTGGTCTTTTTTAACATTATCCTCATGTTCAGAAGAATCTTCTCTTTTTTCGGTTTCCTCGTGTTTTCTGTCGTCTTTTCTGATTTCGACATCCTCCTTACATTCAGAGCCATCCTTCACAATCAACCCGCTCTGAACCTCAAGTCCGGACATCTCTTTCTCCAAAGTTTCCACTCCACACTCCTTCATTTCGCTCCTGCTTTCATTTTGGTTGGGAAGCTTCTGGTTAGTGCCTTCTCTCTCCTCCTTCTCCTGGTGAACGGGTTTTTCTGGCTTGGTGCCGCTCACATCGCAGTCGCTGTCGAAGAACGAATGATCTACCTCTCCTTCCAGTTCCTTCGGGCTGTACATTATTAGCTTCTTGTTTTACCTCCCTAGATGAGCACTCTTTCACAGTCTAAGGAGATGGCTGATGAGAAAGGGCAGATGAGAAAGGCTTCAGTAACACAAATTCTTTACAACCACGGTGAGCAGACGAGCAATACAGGATGCTGTGAAACTCTGAGGTGGACGGGCTACAACAGCAGACAAGACAAGAACATGGATCTGAGGCTACAGTGGGCGTGGGATCACCAAAACTGGACAGATGACATTTGGAAAAAGATCAGGAGACGTTTTCCAACCTTTAGAAAAGCTTTTACGGTTTCATTTTGTTCAAGGAGATTATATATATTAGTACAACAAACACCCTTCAAAGACGTAGAAAGAAATCTGGATTCCATAAGCATGCAAATCCACATGCTCCGCCCAGAGGAATTGGTGATGCTCCGCCTTTCATTTGCATATTAGAACCTGATTGGTGCTTATATTTTTCAGCGTGAACGTTTGCCCGTCGTTTAACATTTTTTTTGACGCGAATTGTTTTTGTTTTTTGCCTGCGAGTATTTGACACTGAAACCACGCATTGAATCATTACTGTAAAGTTTGGGATAAAGTAAGGATCCTGAGAGATTCAAATGGAGCAAGGACAAGGAAAGGAGAAGGGAAACTATGACGTCATATCTTAATGAAAATACTGGTTTAGACAAGCTGAGAAAAAAAAAAAAAAAAAAAAGGCCGCGGTCTAATTAAAGCTGAAGGGAAAATAAAGGTGGATGCTCTGGAGGAAACCTGACGGAATGGTTTCTATGCCACGCCACACAGTCGGTTAAATATTACACTAGCTGAGGTTTCCAGTAACACCGCTAAATCAAACATTTCACCATCTGTTCCTCAAGAAAATGACCAAACCTCGCGTGTAACTGTATAAACGTTTATAAACGTTTACTGCGGAAGTGGCCCGAATCACGCCAACGCTAAATGAAGCCGAGTCCCAAATGTCACTAAAAGTCTTACACTAAGTGTCAAAAACACACAATTTTACACAGCAGGTAGTGCGCCTATACAGGAAGTACACAATTATTTGGGCTTCATCCACGTTTTAGCAATACAGCTAACGCTAATCACGCCAAACCTTACCTTTAAAGCTGAAACTTGTGCAAATGAACCCTCAGCTTCGGAGAGGAAACACAACAGCACACCATTTTCACCGGTTTCTGTGTGTGAAAAAGGGACACGGGGCGAAAACGCCACTAAACGAGACCGTGACAGATTGCTAGGTAGTGGATACTGAGTGGGTTTCCTTAGCGACGGTAACTACGCCAACGTCACTTCCGCAACCGAGACGCCGGTTCATTTAATATAGGTTTTGTGGAGAAGCAGCCAGCAGAGGGCGCTGCATAACTAAATAAATAACCAGCCTAGGAAAAAGATATTTTATCACATTTTTTATTTAATTGATCTTAGCCCTTTGTCACACTTCAACTCAATAATATAACAAATTACAGAAGTAAAGAATAATACAATTCATGTTGTTATAGTAAAATAATCATCAGTGACATGATGTGGTCCATTACCACACCGTCGTGGACTATTCCTGTGTGACCCGAAGTGTTTATTTCGTATAGCATTATAATTTACCGCTGATTACATTTTTAATATTTAACCACCACTTTCTGACTAACCGGAATTCCCAATTGGTTAAAGCTGTGGTATAATCGGTATTTTCAACTTTCCATGTTAGGTTAGGTTAACTTAGCTCTTACATTTGACATTTACATTAGTGATGTGTCGCTCATGAGTCGGCTCCAAGAGCCGATTCTTTGTAGCGAACGAGAAAAGCAGAATCCCGTTGGGAAGAGCCGAATCTTCAGACGCTCGTGCTCAGCTCTATGGAAACCCATGCAGGCATGGGCGGAACTTTATGTTGATGGGCAAAGCATGCGGCCAATCACATGCGAGGACAGGTTAGGATCATACCATTATGTGAAAGAAGGAAGGGGGGGGCGCTCCTAGGACAGCAAGTGTAGTGGTACAGGCCAGGTACACATAGCGACACAGAGAGAGAGAGGCGGGGGATTTAAATGCAAGCGTGATGGGAAAATGTGAAGAAATGAGCAAAAAAAAACAACAAAAAACAAAACAAAAATAAGGAGCATCTGGCTGCATTTGAATGATATTGGAGACTGCAAAGCTGAGTGCAGAATTTGTAAAATAAAAATATACATCAGAGCAGGGTCAACAACGAACCTGCAATTTTGTAACGAGAAAGAAAATGCATAAAAATCAGGCTTTTATGAAAACACTGAATACAAAATTGCTTACCAACACACAAACTATTCATAATTGCTAAATTAGGCTGAAACAGAAGGCTCCGAGTGATACTAAATCAAGAGCCGTTTGAGAGCCGTCTTTTAAAGAACCGTCTCTTCTAAGAGAGCCGAGTCAAAAGATCCGAATCTTTGAAAAGAGCCAGACCTCCCATCACTAATTTACACTCTGACTTGCTAATATGAATCGGGCCGCGTCGTGTGACGTCATCACAACGCGCCTCCAAGTCCTCTTTCATTCATTTGGTGAGCTCTAAATAGAAAGTCATTACCCATGTGTTTTCACTGATAAAAAAATAATAATAATAATAATCCGGTGCATGTGATTTCATCAGTTCAGGTAGTTTTCTGGAGAAAAGAAAGCACAAATTTATTTTTTTTTTTTTTTCCATATTTTGAGCTAGGATTTCTAGCATGTTTGTGCAGAAATTTCTCTCAGTACATCACTTTATTGAAGCTGAGAAGACATCGACAACAGTTATATGCTGAAGGTTCTGATAGAGATGAACAGACAACAAGGAGGAAGAATAAAAAGACTGTCTGAAAAAAAAAAAAAAAAAAAAGGTGTTTATGTGAATATGAATAAAACTGTCCTGTCAGATTAACGCTGTGTGGTACGGATTCTCAGATGATTTTTGGTGTTTGGGGAAGACAGAGGTTGTAGTAAGCGTGCTGATCCCAGAATTCAGGTCCCTTCCATCCACACCAACCCTACACACACACATGCACACGCACAAACACACACACACAGAGCAAAAAAGATTTGTGCACCATCTCTGACATGAAGGCATACACAAAGGTATCATTGTGTAAATACTGTATTATTACAGCGCTTGAATTTGTAAAACAATATGTGTGTGAGTGTGTGTATGAGTGAGTGTGTTTTATTTGAATTCTATAAAGTTATGCAGTATTTTATAGATAAATGGAAGGTTATAGTGAAACTGGCAGTAGAGGTGATGCTGTTTCCGGTTGCTGGTACAAGCGCATGGTTTCCTCTGTTATCGTTCTCACAGTCACACACAGCTCGAGCACAATGACTGAAGGCACGGAAAGTTTTTAGTGTGGGTTGTTTTTTTTCTTCTTCTCTGCCCCTCACACACACACTCAGAGCACGGTCAGGAAGCCAGCAACTAACCTGCTAACACACAGCCAGAACTGAGCGGCTTAACCGTGGTTGAGACTCGACTCGAGGAATCAGTCGATTTTTCTGATTCTGATAAAAAACGAGATGTTTCCTTTTACAGATCACCGAGCTGTGGAAACAGCAGAGGATTTGAATGCAGCTGATATCTGAAGAAGGCATTTGTTTTTGAAAAGGAAGTGTGTTTACAGGATGTGTGCACAGGATGAAAGACTGTTTTTTTTCTTTTATATGGTGAAGATGAATTGGGATTAAATGTCTTGTAAAGCTTTTTCCTCATCTTTTGGTGTCCTTGCAAATTTGAGTAACAATGCGGCTGACTAAAATGCAAGTAAATTGATTGAATCCTGTGACCTGCTGTGGATAGAACCTGTAGAAGACTATCACGCCCTCTCTGAACTGCCGTCGCATCAGTCAGCTTTCGGTAGGAAGGAATTAGAGCTAAGGCTATAATGAACTCAGAAACTACACTGATCTGTAGAAAGGACATTATCAACATTTACATTATTTACTGTCCAGTATCACCCAAATGAGGACGAGGTTCCCTTCTGAGCCTGGTTCCTCTTAAGGTTTCTTTGTCATATCGTCTCAGGGAGTTTTTCCTCACCACCTTCACCTCAGGCTTGCTCGTTAGAGATAAATAATAACTTTAGACTTTATCATTTTTCTATAATTCTGTAAAACTGCTTTGAGACAATGTCCACAGTTAAAAGCGCTATACAAATAAATTGAATCCAAAACGGTTAGATTCAAACGGAGTATGTTGATGTATTCACGTCACGTCCACGAGTCATTAATAAAAATGAGTAAAAATAATAAATTATATTATTGATAATGACACAAGGTAACAGAAACGAATAAACTAGAAAAAGGCAACACAAAGGAGCTGTGTTAAACAATAAAAAACTAGGTGAAATGAATAAAAACGAAAAACTCTAAACAAAAAAAACAAACAGCCCCGACACTTCCGCACATCAACGTGATCAGACTCTGCGTGCTGATTGGCTGGCCGTGTTGTCTGTCATACTCTACCTTATCAGTGATGGTCTGTAGGTCCTCCCCTCCTGTGTAGTGTGGATCCAGGATAAGGAAACGGATCTGCCCGCTGGTCTCGCTCCAGGCCACGCCAAGGATAGTGTGTGCCAGGACGCCCCCTCCTGGTACAGACAAAAAATAAACACGTGTGATTATGTATGTGTTAAAACAACAATCAGCTCAAATGACTCCTCAGACCAAGTGTAAGGTTTGTGTGGTTTCTTCAGTTCCCCCCAGTTTCTGTTTATCTCATATCTTATACGACTTCTCAGTAAATATGTCCAGAATGGAAAAATAAAGGTTGGAAGTAAGAGATCACTGCTGCTTCCTAACACACTAGCGTTAATGACTCACCGATCATTATGGGTGTGCCCTCAGTCTGGAAGTGATTGGCCAGCTCTCGGCCTTTGGAAGCCAGCTCGGATCCACGACTGCATCAAGAGAAGAAAATTCGTTCGTCAAAATCGGTTTTTGAACTCATTCTGTGGTTGATGCATAATTCTAGGTTTTGATCAGTTTATATGTATGGTACATGTGCTGACTGACATCATCTCGGAGTTTAAAAAGGGGGCGGAGCTTCCGTTATATCTGCTCAGTCACTCGCAACCTGGATCGTGTGACTAGACGTCTTTAGCTCAAGACAGAGATTGGCATAAATCCTAGCATGGATAGCCTCTGGTTGATTATCACCCATCCTTTATACTGTCTGGATAAAAATAGTTGTTTCCTGGTCGCCTAGCAACAATGTTCTCGCAACATTTAACAGAAAAATCTGTGTCTGAGAAACCTACATTTTCCTGCATGTTTTAGTGAGCTAGTCACACCACTATCAATAATGTGCTCCAAATAGATAAACAATGTACACGTTAAGGCCCGAGGGCTAGTCAATCTAATGTGTAGTGATGTCATCTGATGATGTTTGTGATTGGTTGATTTAATTAAACATTGGCTCCGCCCTCGTGTAGTAGGGATGTCCTTCACCATCAGGGCAACATGCAAAAGTAAGTGCAAATGCCGAGAAATTGACCTCTATGGTAGATATAATGGAGATGTGACTAAACACACTAGCATACACACACACACACCTGACAAACAGGATCTTCGAGTTGACTCCCAGCAGCTGGTTGAGAACAGCCTGCACCTCTATAGAGCCGATCCACTGACAAGAACCCACGAAGGAAGGTTCCTTATCGCCTACGTCCACCAGAGCCTGAACACACACACACACACACATGCTACAAATGAATAAACAATCCACCAGACACACACTGCCGTTGTCCAGACTTAATTCACTGAGAAAGCCAGTGTGTGTATCTAATGTTGTTTACTTGTTGTATCTGCTTGTGTGTGGGGACGTTTCTCTCGGTGTAGCCCTGCTGCTGGAACCAGGAGCAGATGGTCTGCAGCGAGCGGTAGGCACAGCCCCAGCCGTTATCATCCACGCGGTCCTGCATGTAGTGATGATAGCTGTATACTCCTCGCACCACGAACAGCTGGAGGGCAAACAAATGGTTAAGAGGGGGCATTATTGTCTGTCTGTTTACGGTCAATGCACCAATACACACCTTGCCGTCCTCTATGCTGGGAGCGCTGAGGTGTGTGTGAGGATTGTGCAGGTAGCCATCTTTATATCCCTCGCCCGGGAAGTGGAAGGTGTTGGCTCGCCGGAAATAAGGCCGGTCACTGGGCAAGCCGTGCTTCCTGTGCAGCTCCTGTGAACAGTTTATACGCATTTGCATGAATGCATCACATGTTATACTGAATTACGTTATACTACATAGGCAAAAGTAGCAAACAGACAAAAACAGACAAAACAAGGGAACAAATAACTTGCTGTAAACAAAAATCAAGGCACCAGTAGATATAATAAACAAAGTAAAACTAACTCCACACAAAAAACAAGACGAAAGAAAGAAAAATTATTAAAAAAAAAAAAAAGATCCAAAGCATGTAGACTGTAGACAGATCGTATAATCACACCTGTGTGTGTGTGTGTGTGTATGTGTGTGTCTTGCCTCTCTGACAGACAGCAGATGATCGTCTGTAACTCCTGCAGGATAAATAACAGTGAGCAGGCGCTCAGATGCCGGCAGCTGAAAGTGAAAAGGCTGAGGTACAGGCAGAGTTCTGTCCTTCCTGTATCTGAGCACCGTTTGCTCCATGTCTGAGAGCTGAGTGTGCAGCGCCTCCACCAGGCCTGAAGACACACTACAGGACAGACCGAAATAACAGCATCAGAGCAAATAGTGTTCAGTACTGAAATAAACACCAAATCTTGTCCACTCACGAGCCGAGCGTGTCATGGCCGCCTGCGTTGATCACACAGTCCACGCAGAGAGGCATTATCACACACTGCTGCTTGTTCGTCACTCTACACAGACTCAATGCACCGCTGTTTCCTGACTCCGTGACCTCCATCAGGAGCTTCAAGTTCACCACAATCTAAAAACACACACCAACATGTAGAAACATTTCCCTGATTTTGGCATGTGAGAGTTCCTGAATAGAACTTTTTTTTAGTTCCTCTTCACCAGGAAGTAGTGCTCTGGGACTAAATTGGGGCGGAGATGGAACGAGATTGAGATGTGTACTCACAGGACTAGCATCTTTTTTATCCCTTCTTTTTGAGGACTTCCGGCTCGTCCCATCTTCCAGCCTGTGAAACAAAATGCGACGTTGAATAACACAACAGACGCTGTAACAGAACTGCGTATAAATACATCAGACCTAGACTCACTCTATGTGCTGCTGGATGTCTCTGCACGGCATTTCCTCCCTCACACTCTCCAGGGTGGAGTGAAAAGTCTTGTTAGGCCACAGCAGGATGGGGCTGTTACACACCATAAACACCAGACTTTCTGATGATATTCTGGAGCGCAGAACCTGGAAGGCTTTCGAGATGGAGCTCTGTCCGTGGGCTTCTAAAGAAATACAACGTAGAAGTCATGCATGTAGTTCAGGTTACCATTATTAGTCATAATGCATTATATCATAGTGTGTTTGAAAAGCGTTATAACGTCAAGCCTTTAAGGCAACTTTACCATTGGAGCTGTCAAGCTGGCAGAAAAACTCCAAAACTCCTTTTAGACGAAAAATAAAGTTACTATTCTCTGTCAGGACCTAATAAGGAGACACAAACACAACTGGAGTTACTGTCACAGCTGGTAAAAGAAAGCATTTCCTACAGCAAGGAGGGAGCATCTCAAACGACTCCTTAGCGAACATAATCTTCCCTATATAGTGCGCATACGCGGTGAACTTTAAACCCTGTGTAGTGGACTTATGTAGGAAGCAACGAGCCATTTGTAATTCAGCCTAGATAACAGCGCTAATTTCAAAGCTACGCAGACCTTAATTCGCGAAACACATTATTTTTTTAAACAAATATGTGCATTAAATGTTTATAAACAGTGACAAATTTCCGTCAAAACCATATTACATACCATTTTAGTGAGCTGAAATATCCAGCACTAGCACAGCAAGCGTCACCAGGAAGCGGCCATTACAAATGACGTAGCACAACAGAACGGTGACAGCTTCTTCCGGGTTAGCGATCCAGTCATGAATATTCATTGTGTAGAACGCAGCACGGAAATGTGATTGGCTGTCTAACGTGTAAAAACACGGAAAAAATAATCATATAACTTCGTCTAATGTTTATCTTTTGAGAGTTTTCATGAATTTTATGGAACTATAAACGAAATTTACAGCCTTTACTAGAGTAATAAAGCAAGACTATAAAGTTACAACATACCTTTAATTCAGAAGTGTATAAAAGAATAGGCCTATATGGAGCTTATATTAATATTTTTTTATAGACATATAATTTAAAGAATAAAAGACCACAGGATGTGAATAATTTACTCATATTATACCACACTTCTTCTTCTTCTTCTTCTTTCGGCTTTTCCCTTCAGGGGTCTCCACAGCGAATCATCTCTCTCCACCTATCCCTATCTTCTGCATCCTCAACACTTGCACCCACTAGCTTCATATCCTCATTAATTCCATCCATATACCTCCTCTTTGGCCTTCCTCTTTGCCTCCTGCCTGGCAGCCCCATGTCCAACATTCTCCTACCAATATACTCACTCTCCCTCCTCTGAACATGTCCAAACCATCTTAATCTGGCCTCCCTAACTTTGTCCCCCAAACGTCCAACATGAGCTGTCCCTCTGATGTACTCGTTCCTAATCCTGTCCAATCTTGTCACTCCCAAAGAGAACCTCAACATCTTCAGCTCTGCTACCTCTAGCTCTGACTCCTGTCTCTTCCTCAGTGACACTGTCTCTAAACCATACAGCATGGCCGGTCTCACCACTGTCCTGTACACCTTCCCCTTGATTCTTGCTGATATTTTCTGATCACACAGAACTCCCGACACCTTTCTCCACCCATTCCAACCTGCCTGCACTCGCTTCTTTACCTCTTTCCCACACTCTCCATTACTCTGGACTGTTGACCCCAAGTACTTAAACTCCTGTACCTTCTTCACCTCTTCACCCTGTAACCTTACTGTTCCACTTCCCTCCCTTTCATTCACACACATGTACTCAGTCTTACTACGACTGACCTTCATTCCTCTTCTCTCCAGCGCAAATCTCCACCTCTCCAGGTTTTCCTCCACCTGCTCCCTGCTCTCACTACAGATCACAATGTCATCTGCAAACATCATTGTCCAAGGAGACTCCTGTCTGACCTTCTCTGACAACTGGTCCATCACTATAGCAAACAGGAAGGGGCTCAGAGCCGATCCCTGATGCAGTCCCACCTCCACATTGAACTCCTCTGTCTGACCTACAGCACACCTCACCACTGTCCTGCTCCTCTCATACATGTCCTGCACCACTCTGACATACTTCTCTGCTACTCCTGACTTCCTCATACAGTACCACAGCTCTTCTCTTGGCACCCTGTCATACGCTTTCTCCAAGTCTACAAACACACAGTGCAACTCCCTCTGACCATCCCTATACTTCTCCATCAAAATTCTTAGAGCAAAAATTGCATCTGTTGTGCTCTTTCTGGGCATGAAGCCATACTGCTGCTCACAAATTTCCACTACCTTCCTTAACCTAGCTTCCACTACTCTTTCCCATAGCTTCATTGTATGGCTCATCAACTTTATCCCCCTATAGTTGCTGCAACTCTGCACATCACCCTTATTCTTAAAGATCGGCACTAACACACTTCTTCTCCATTCCTCAGGCATCCTCTCACTCTCTAAAACCCTGTTGAACAAACTAGTTAAAAATTCCACTGCTGCCTCTCCCAGACACTTCCAGACCTCCACCGGGATGTCATCAGGACCAACTGCCTTCCCACTTTTCATCCTCTTCAAAGCCTTCCTGACTTCATCCTTTCTAATCTTATCTACTTTCTGTTCCACAGAGTTCACCCCTTCTACTCTTTTTTCCCTCTCATTTTCCTCATTCATCAGCTCCTCAAAGTATTCCTTCCATCTCCTCTGTACACTCTCCTCACTTGTGAGCACCCTTCCATCTCTATCCTTAATAACTCTAACTTGCTGCACATCCTTCCCATCTCGATCCCTCTGCCTAGCTAACCTGTACAAGTCCTTCTCTCCTTCTCTAGTGTCTAACCTAGTGTACAACTCGTCATATGCCTTCTGCTTGGCCTTAGACACCTCCCTCTTCACTCTGCGCTGTAACTCCTTGTATTCCTGTCTATTCTCTTCAGTCCTGTCCATGTCCCACTTCTTCTTGGCTAACCTCTTCCTCTGGATACTATCCTGAACTTCCTCATTCCACCACCAAGTCTCCTTATCTTCTTTCCTCCTTCCAGATGACACACCCAGCACCTTTCTCCCTGTCTCCCTGATCACTTCTGCTGTAGTTTCCCAGTCATCTGGCAGCACTACCTGACCACCCAGAGCCTGTCTCAACTTCTGTCTAAATTCCTCACAACATTCCTCCTTTTTCAGCTTCCACCACTTGGTTTTCTTCTCTATCTTTGACCTCTTCGTCTTACAGACCATCAAAGTCATCCTACACACCACCATCCTATGCTGTCTGGCTACACTCTCTCCCACTACCACTTTACAGTCACTAATCTCTTTCAGATTGCCTCTTCTACATAGGATGTAGTCTACCTGTGTTCTCCTACCTCCACTCTTTTAAGTCACTCTATGCTCCTCCCTCTTCTGAAAATAAGTGTTAACCACACCCATGTCCATCCTCTTAGCAAAGTCCACTACCATCTGTCCTTCAAGGTTCCTTTCCTTAACTCCAAACTTGCCCATCACCTCCTCATCCCCTGTGTTCCCCTCGCCAACATGTCCATTAAAATCTGCTCCTATCACCACTCTCTCACCCGTGGGAATACTCTCCATCACCTCATCTAATTCACTCCAGAATCTCTCTTTCTCCTCTAACTCACAACCTACCTGTGGGGCATAACCACTAACAACATTCAACATCACCCCTTCAATCTCTAACTTCAGACTCATCACCCTGTCTGACACTCTCTTCACCTCCAGAACATTCCTCACAAACTCCTCCTTCAGGACCACACCTACCCCATTTCTCTTACTATCCACACCATAATAAAACAGCTTGAATCCTGCTCCTGTACTACGAGCCTTGCTACCCTTCCACCTGGTCTCCTGTACACACAGTATATCCACCTTCCTTCTCTCCATCATATCAGCCAGCTCTCTACCTTTCCCTGTCATAGTACCAACATTCAGAGTTCCTATTCTCAGTCCTACACTCTTACCTTTCCTCTTCTCTCTCTGTCTGCGCACTCTCCTCCCTCCTCTACTTCTTCGACCAACAGTAGCCCAATTTCCACCAGCGCCCTGTAGGTCAACGGCGCCGATGGCGGTCGTTGTTAACCCGGGCCTCGACCGATCCGGTATGAAATTCGTACTGACGATTCGCATGGTTAAATTTGGCAATGTTTTACGCCGGATGCCCTTCCTGACGCAACCCTCTCTATTTATCCGGGCTTGGGACCGGCACAGAAGTCACTGGACTGTGACCCCCATGGCTAGATTCATATTATACCACACTAATTTGCCATATTTTATATTATTTTATATTATATAAAAAAATATATTTTCTTAATTAAATAATTAATTTATTTTATATATTATTTTTATCTACTTAGTTCCTGTTTTCAGTCATGTTTTAGCAGATATTAACAGACACTCTCTGTGCAGCCTCTCTCTCATTCTCCCTCTTGAAGACCAAAAACTGCAAAGTGTAAACACTTGGGTCCTGAAAATGTTGGCGAACTTTAAAGCACTGACACTTGAGACTCCTTCCATAAATGTTAAATAAACTTCGTACAGAAAACGTCACCATCGTGTGTGTGTGTGGTGCTTTTTGTTGTCTGAAACATGATTACAGTTGAAACAAACACTAGATTTGTTTTCTTTTAATCCATAAAACAAAAATAAAACAATGTGGTGGGATTTTAAGGTTTATTTTCTTCTCTATTTTGTGTCATACTTTGATCCATACACAACTCTAAATTCTGTGACGTGGTTTTCTTCTTCGTCCAGCTCGGATAGTTGTGCTCTCTTCTAATCCTTTTCAGAAGACGTCCTGTAGACAGTGTCCCGTTTCCCCCGGCTGCTGCCTTTCGAAGTGACGTCCATCTGCAGGTTCTTTTGCCGAACACGGAGAGCGCTGAGACGAGATCAGAGTCTGATTTCATGTTTTTATAGTGAGAAATGAACCTCTGCACCGGGAGGGTGAAGGTGTGCGGATCGTTCAGGACTTTGTCTCGGACCGAGTCGAACACCTGCATCAGATCCTCCACGAGGCGGCTTGCTGTTTTAAGAAAAAAAACCTGTGAGAATTCCAGCATTGGAAGGTTTTTAATAAGAAAAATTCAACAGCTAGCGCTAAGTTAAAGGTATAATCAAGTGTCTGAACTTCCAGTCGAGTGTTTTGAACTTTCTGCTTGACTCTAGATGCCTTGTGGGTCACATGACCTTGAAATAGTGCTGCTTTTCATTTAGTCAAAACTCAGACTTTTTTTTTTTTTTTTCAGACAGCAAGCGTATTGAGACTAAAAATGTTCATGAAATTACAGAAAGTTACTAATGTACTTTATAAAGAGCCTAAAATGTAGGACTTACATGTACCAGCAGGAGTTTGGGAAGCCTGTGTATCCGTCTCTCCATTTGTAGCTCCGCCCACATCTGTTTACACATCACAGTAATCCAGTCAAACTCTGCAGTCTTGACTGTTTTCAGTTCATTCACTCATTAATCGTTGTATAAATGACTGTATACCTGCATTACTGGTGTCAGGTTTGATTATTTCCTGCTTGATTGTACTATCAGTGTCTAAAAGATAAAAACATACACACAATATTACAAAATCGGCTCGGAATAAAACCCTAGATAGCACACAGATATCAGCATGATGTGGAAATTCTTTATCATTGAAATTCTTTATCATAGGGTTGTAAAACAGCTCCCCCTATTGGTGATTACTCATTTAAGCTCCACACGGAGTATGAACTGTTTTCTTAGGCTAAGACGTCAGTTCCTTCTGTCAGCAGTCTGCTGTTGTCTGGAATATGGATCAAGATGTAAAGTAAAACTGAGGTGCTGTAATGTGAGTTCTGCACAATTACCCAGGAAAAGTTCTTTTTTCTTAGTATCTTTCTTGGGCTCTGTGCTGCCAACCAAGTCCTCAGGAGTGCTCTTCCCTAATTAAAGCACATTCTATTATATAAACACAACTACAGTGAGCCATGACATCTTTAACTAGGTTACATTTTAGAGTTGTAATGTCATAAGTGCCTCCCATCCTATCATACTGACTCTGCTAAAGTGTGATTAACATTTCAATCCAATCCTTGTGCATCAAATATGGACCCACCCCCATAATTTCTGGACTCTCCCCTAAGATGCTGACTATGCGGACAATGGCAGGGAGCTAGGCAGCTAAAGTTAGCTAAGTTGAAGCCAGACCAGAAAATCAGCAGAGAAGTATTTCAAGTATATTTCCAAGGATCCGCCCCATGATTTCTTGACCCTCCCACAACTTTCTAGACAATGGTAGGGAGCTAACCAGCAAATTTCAGCTAGCTTTCAGAAAGACAGACCAGAGTTTCGGGAAGTCGGATAACACAATGCACAAGTAAACACTAATAATGCTATAAAAATAAACACACACTGGGAGCTACCAGAAACTATCACACTGTCTTTAAGCTAGTTAGTTATTCAGCTATTGAATATGCCTTTTCCATTAGCAAAGACCTGTTTTTGCTATCTTACATTAGCTGGCTAGCTCACGACCCCTGGCACCCTGGCCTGCAAGATGGCATGTTCATCTGAAGGGGATTTTTTCAAAGAGGATGAAGTACACACTGATGACATCACATGGCAGTGATTGGCTGAGGTTAATACAAGAACATGCTGCACTCGAATAAAACACGTACACCACACAGGCTCATGCTATGGTATTCAGCTAAAAGAGAAGGACTTACTGTTAGTAATTTCGTAAAACATCTCCTGAAGGCGTCGTCGTCTCACGATATTCAGGTGTTCGCAGCTCCCTGTGGCCACGTCCATAGGACAGGTGCAGGTCATGAGTGTGATGTTGACATGGTATTGGATGTCTGATGTCACACCCACTGTGTAGTTTTCCTCGTCATGCTAGGTGAAGAAACTACAGTTTATTGGAAACTAAACATTATTTTCCTGCTGTTTAATGTTTTAATTATCACTGAAATTAAACCAATGATAAAACAGTTAATCCATTTTATTACGTAGATGTTACAACATCTATATGTTTAAAGGTTAATTTCACACCATCCTCTTGAGCAAAGTTAGCTAACACACATTCTGAGCATTCTGTGGGTTTTGTAAGCTAGCAAATGACTTAATGACTCTAATCACTAGGTTATAAGTTACAAGTGTTAGTATTTACAGAACAGGAAGGAGAGTTAATTAATGAACATGATCCATCTCCTCTTCAACTGTAAGTCTTATCCTTAACCCAGAAGGTGCTGTACAACTCACACGGAATTGTCTCCACCCCCAGAACTTTTGGACTGATTCTGCCCAGGTAGGAGAGGTTCAATCTGTTCTGACTCCATCTTCTGGGCTTTTGATTTGACTCTGCTCAAGTAGGAGGAGTTCAGTCTTGTCTGACTATACCCCCAAAACTTTTAGATTCTACCCAGATAGGAGGGGTTCAATCTGGTCTGACTCCACCCCTGGAATTTTGGTTTGACTCTGCTTAGGTTGGAGGGGTTCAATCTGGGCTGACTATACCCCCTGGATTTTTGATTTGAGAATGCCCAGGTAGGAGTACTCCAGTCTTGTCTGACTATACCCCAAAAACATTTGGACTGATTCTGCCCAGACAGGCAGGGTTAATTTCACACCATCCTCTTGAGCATTAGAACAGTTAGTTTACACACTGCATGAGCATTCACTGGGTTTAGTAAGCTAGCAACTTAATGGCTCTAATGACTAGGTTATAAGTTGTATTAGCATAGTCCCTTCACTGAAAGGAACAGGGAGAAGAGTTAATTAATGAACATGATCCATTGCTTCTTCAACCCTAAGCCTTATCCTTAAACCAGGAGGTGCTGTACAACTCACACTGTGTTGTCTCCACCCCATGAACTTTTTATTTGATTCTACTCAGGTAGGTTCAATCTGGTCTGATTCTCCCCTCTGGAATTTTGTTTTGACTCTGCTTAGGTTGGATTAGTTCAATCTGGGCTGATGATACCCCCTGGATTTTTTATTTGACTCTGCCCAGGTAGAATGGTTCATTCAGGTCTGACTATACCCCTAGACCTTTGGTTAGATTCTGCCCAGGGAGGAGGAGTTCGGTCTTGTCTGACCGTACCCCCAAAACTTTTGGATTGATTCTACCCAGGTAGGAGGAATTCAAACTGGTCTAACTCCCCTCTCTGGACTTTTAGTTTGATTAATGCCCAGGTAGGCAGGGTTCAATCTGGCCTAATGATACCCCCTGGATTTTACGTTTGCCTCAATGATTTTTGGCCCAGGTACAAGGCATTTGATCTGGTCTGAATCCACCCCACACAGCAAGGGGTCCTTTTTTGTTGCAGGATGTTCTACTTTTGCCAGAAGCTGTTAATTCATATTTTATTTTCAGAACCACATACAGGTCTGAGATTTATTGGCATACACCATTTTATCAATAACAATCTCAAGGTTCCATTTCTGTTTATGGTGATGTTGCATACTCTGGAACCAGAACTGGTGCAGTTTCCTTACAAAATGCTGCAGAACTAGTCATGTAAGGGCCCTAGGTTTGGGGCCACATCAGTCGAATGAGTACAACTAAAGTAACTGAAGGTATTTGCTTTGACTGCAGATAAAACAAGATGTGAACATGACAAATTTACAGTGGTGTGAAAAAGTGTTGGTCCCCTTCCTGATTTCTTATTTTTTTGCATGTTTGTCACACTTTAATGTTTCAGATAATCAAACACATTTAAATATTAGTCAAAGATAACACAAGTAAACACATCATGCAGTTTTTAAATGAAGGTTTTTATTATTAAGGGAAAACAAAATCCAAAACTACATGGCCCTGTGTGAAAAAGTGTTTGCCCCCTAAGCCTAATAACTGGTTGGTCCACCCTTAGCAGCCACAACTGCAATCAAGTGTTTTCCATAACTTGCAATGAGTCTGTTACAGCGCTGTGGGGGGAATTTGGCCCACTCATCTTTGCAGAATTGTTGTAATTCAGCCACATTGGAGGGTTTTCGAGCGTGAACCACCTTTTTAAGATCATGCCACAGCATCTCAATCGGATTGAGGTCAGGACTTTGACTAGGCCACTCCAAAGTCTTCATTTTGTTTTTCTTCAGCCATTCAGAGGTGGACTTGCTGTTGTGTTTTGGATCATTGTCCTGCTGCAGAACCCAAGTTCGCTTCAGCTTGAGGTCACAAACAGATGGCCGGACATTCTCCTTCAGGATTTTTTGGTAGACAGCAGAATTCATGGTTCCATTTATCACAGCAAGTCTTCCAGGTCCTGAAGCAGCAAAACAGCCCCAGACCATCACACTACCACCACCATATTTTACTGTTGGTATGATGTTCTTTTTCTGAAATGCGGTGTTACTTTTACGCCAGACGTAATGGGACACAGACCTTCCAAAATGTTGAATTTTTGTCTCATCAGTCCACAGAGTATTTTCCCAAAAGTCTTGGGGATCATCAAGATGTTTTCTGTCAAAACTGAGACAAGCCTTTATGTTCTTTTTGCTCAGCAGCGGTTTTCATCTTGGAACTCTGCCATGCAAACCATTTTTGCCCAGTCTCTTTCTTATGGTGGAGTCATGACCACTCACCTTAACTGAGGCAAGTGAGGCCTGCAGTTCTTTGGATGTTGTTGTGGGGTCTTTTGGGACCTCCTGGATGAGTTGTGGCTGCGCTCTTGGGGTAATTTTGGTCGGCCGGCCACTCCTGGGAAGGTTCTCCACTGTTCCATGTTTTCGCCATTTGTAGATAATGGCTCTCACTGTGGTTCGCAGCAGTCCCAAAGCTTTAGAAATGGCTTTATAACCTTTTCCAGACTGATAGATCAGTAGGTTTGTGACCTCAAGCTGAAGCAAACTTGAGTTCTGCAGTAGGACAACGATGGTCTGGGGCTGTTTTGCTGCTTCAGGACCTGGAAGACTTGCTGTGATAAATGGGACCATGAATTCTGCTGTCTACCAAAAAATCCTGAAGGAGAATGTCCGGCCATCTGTTTGTGACCTCAAGCTGAAGCGAACTTGGGTTCTGCAGCAGGACAATGATCCAAAACACAACAGCAAGTCCACCTCTGAATGGCTGAAGAAAAACAAAATGAAGACTTTGGAGTGGCCTAGTCAAAGTCCTGACCTCAATCCGATTGAGATGCTGTGGCATGACCTTAAAAAGGTGGTTCATGCTCGAAAACCCTCCAATGTGGCTGAATTACAACAATTCTGCAAAGATGAGTGGGCCAAAATTCCTCCACAGCGCTGTAACAGACTCATTGCAAGTTATGGAAAACGCTTGATTGCAGTTGTTGCTGCTAAGGGTGGACCAACCAGTTATTAGGCTTAGGGGGCAAACACTTTTTCACACAGGGCCATGTAGTTTTGGATTTTGTTTTCCCTTAATAATAAAAACCTTCATTTAAAAACTGCATGATGTGTTTACTTGTGTTATCTTTGACTAATATTTAAGTGTGTTTGATTATCTGAAACATTAAAGTGTGACAAACATGCAAAAAAAATAAGAAATCAGGAAAGAGGCCAACACTTTTTCACACCACTGTATATCCCAATGATATATCAATGATCTGTGAAAGAAGAGAATGTGACTTCAGATGATGATTTAGGATTGTGGTTCGGTGATCATGCTTTGGGCTACTGATTTGAAAGTTCAAGTTACTGGTTTTGTAAATGTAGATACTACTGATCTCTTTATCTCATTACCATGTGAAGGAATCTGATTTTGGTCAAGTTAAGCATTCGTCAATCATTGGTTGCAAGAAAAAACAGTGAAGAAACATACTTGCACAATGTTACTCTGGGCCGCTTCACTGACGTACACGTCTGGCTGATTCCCATCGTTGACTGCAAGCGTTAACTGACGGATGTAGTGTGACTCCATCCTAGTTTGGACAAAGTGGACCATCTGAATGAGATTGAAGGCTTTCAGTTGATGGAGGACCTTGTCTTTGAGGATCCGCTTGGCAAATACCGCATAGCTGCTTGGCAAATCCTCTTGAAAGCAGGCAGCCCAGGTTTCTCTTCGCTTGTAAGTTTCCTCTAGGTGCTGAATGAACTCAGAATGTTTTGCTGCAAGAGGGTTGCTGCGTATTGTGTCATAATGAGACTGTAGGAAATCCTCGCACCTTGCACTGACCATTTTTCTGAACAAATCCAGTAGTTGAGTGCGTTCAGATTTGGTGATGTTCGGGCTGCTGTCCTTCAGCCACTGGCGCATTTCCTGCATGAGGTAGAAAGCACAAAGTAAGAACGAAGCCTCAGGGTACGCCTCCTGGAGAGCCTGGCGCAATGGAGTGCAATCTTCAGACAAGGCGATGGTCCAAGGACCTCCATGGCATCTGAAGAAGTTCCTGCTGGGTATGAGAGTCTTCAGTAGCTGCAGACCTGCAGAAATAGTGGACTTTGTTTCTGCAGATGTGATGATGACCCCCAGAGGTAGGCCTCTTTCTGCATAGTGGCACAGCAGCACACATACTTTCAGATTCTTGTCATCACAGCTCCAGAATGAGTTGATCAACAAGACGTCTCCACTCTCTGTGATGCGAGCGTGCACATTCTTCATGAAAGGGGTGCAGATGGCAACGACGACCTGGCCATTTTTAGTGTCCACAGCCACACAGTCTTCTCCATGTTCAGAGTTGTATTTGTGGATATGCTGCTGGATGTCCTGGAGTATTTCATCCCACGAAGGTGCTTGGTAAGCTTTCTGAAAGGTGTCAAAGTAAAGTCTGGACAGGAGATTATAGGACGATAAAACAACTATTTGGGCAGAAATCATATTTACCGCAAACAAGTCGATCAGCCAAGATGTGTTTCAAGCTGATCAAAAAATATACTTTTGGTATTAATAAGGTTTCGTTGAGTTGGTTGTGATCATAATCTGATGTGTTTTAATGCCAAACATAACTAAGCTAGAAGCCTGAAGACTGAAACCAAAGTCAACAGTACACCACTAGCCCAAGATTTGACACTAGTAGCTTGAAATGGATGTTGCTGTTGTTTGGGATCATTAACTAATCTTTACATTGTTGTGAAATGTTGTTATTTTGTAACCAAAGACTTTCCAACTCACAGAAGTGATTCTGAAGCTTGTGGCCAGAGGAGTGTACAACAGATGTCAAACTCTCTGGGAGCTATGGGAATCAGATCAGTGTTGGTGATTGAGATCCCTCTTAGATCAAGGGTATTCAGGTGGTCAGTGACAGGTAGCAGGTTATTAACACTTTTTATCCAGTCAGCTTTTATTGGGTGGGACTAACTGGTTTTACTCCACCCCAGCATCTGTCTCAGTCTCAGGAGGCATGGACTAAAGTTTAACATGATCTTGATACTAACACTACTCAGACTTATGTAAACATCTTTTCAACAATAAACCATATGCTTTCTTCTGAGTACCATGTGAACACAGTGCTAAACTGGAGACTACTTGTTAGCTACATTAGCGTCAATGCCAAACTAAAGCTTCACACACCTTCACTGACCGACAATTTTGGGTGTAAAGGATTTTAGCTAACTTTACTTACTTGTGGCAGTAGTGGACATCAGGACACACCGACCCATCTGTCGAGTCCTCACCGTTTTCTTCCCTTAAATCATATTTTAGCGTCTCAAGTGCAGACGACGGAGAGTGGCCATTCTGAAACAGGGCCTTGAGCTGTTCCACTGTACCAGCTGAGACGTCGCTCCAGCAATGCGGGTCTGTGGCTGCCACACGGTGGTTGTGTTCATGTCGGAGGGTGATGACGGCAGATAAACCTTCTCTAAGGTGAGAATCTCCAGACCTGCATCATATTTTTGTGTGAGATAATCCAATTCTAGCACAGATTCTGAACATGAATTGTTTATATTTACTCATTACTTTTACTCATTACTTCATTGTTTCCCCCTAGTGGATTAACAGAGTTCTTTTTTATTTATATTTTTAATTACGCTGATACGCGGTGTTCAAAACTGTACTGACTAGATCTTAAAGAAAATCAGTTGCACTAGATTTAATATTATAATTAAGAACAAAATTGCTGGTTAAGGTAAACAATATCTTACATCATATTACACTGAATTGCTCATCATTCTGTCGCAAAATGTTTCATCACAGATGTATGCGAGATGTTAGTGAAGATACTCCACCAAGGTTTGTTTGAATTGAATTTAAATGAAATGATGCAGTGCATGAGGACATAAGAGTGCAATGTGGGATTTAATGAGTGTATTGGATATTTTGTAGATGTTAACAAACTCTACACCCCAAGGGTCGATCTATTTCATAAGCATCACATTGATATCCGGTGTAGTTGCAGTTCACCTGACAGACAGCAGAGGGCACTGAACATTACACAGTTAGACACACAGCTGTTTAACACTACATGACATATAGGGTCTTTAAAATAAATAAATAAATAAATAAATACGCAAACCTGGACTCTCTGCCTCTGGAGTACGTGGTATTTTTCACCACCAGATACACAGTCGCTGGACAGCCCGTGTTCCTCGTCTTCCTGGAGCTCTCTATTTTCGCCCTTGTGTTGTGATGACATCGCAGGTCGACCTACAGACAAAAAAACACATCAAATTAGCAATAACATTCTGTGTAAAATATTTGTGCTTTCGTAAATGCAATTAATAGATTATCTGAATTACTTCTGACATACAACTTTTTTTTTTTTTGCAAAACAGAATTAAAATTTCCATATTTACAAAAATTTTAAGTAATGCTCAGGGCACTAAAATGTAGGATACAAACATTTATTCCAAACTTGATAAATGAGGCCCAGTGCATGCGCCTAATGATTTCAGCTAAACTGGTAGCTATACGCTGTATTGTCTGTTAGCTATGTTAGCTACATCACGACTGATCCACCTAGTAACTCCTCTCACTCTGTATTTGGTGACGGGGCCGACAGCAGGGTAGGTTTTGGACTTCCTCCAGGTGAGACCTGACTGCTCCTGGAACCTGCTGAGCCACTGCAGAAGCTCCGCCTCCGATTTCAGCGTCAGTCTAAACTGACACCTGAAGATGGTGCCGAACTCCGACTCGTCTCCTGAGCACGTGTAGGAGCAGAGGTGATGGGTGTAGTCAGGAGGAAGAATCCGCTGTGGGAAACACACACACACACACACACACACACACACACACACACACACACACACTTTTTGGTCTTAAAGAGAAAGAAAAATTATGACTGTTCATAGCTGCTATAACGTACATGAGAACAGAAACTAATTTCCTCAACATTATTAATATAGGTCTAAGAGGGATCTCAATCACCAACACTGATCTGATTCCCATAGCTCCCAGAACGTTTGACATCTGTTGTACACTCCTCTGGCCACAAGCTTCAGAATCACTTATAATCACACTCTCTGGTGTTTATAATCATTTATAATCACACTCTCTGGCGTTTATAATCATTTATAATCACACTCTCTGGTGTTTATAATCATTTATAATCACATTCTCTGGTGTTTATAATCATTTATAATCACACTCTCTGGCGTTTATAATCATTTATAATCACACTCTCTGGCGTTTATGATCATTTATAATCACACTCTCTGGCGTTTATGATCATTTATAATCACACTCTCTGGCGTTTATGATCATTTATAATCACACTCTCTGGCGTTTATAATCATTTATAATCACACTCTCTGGCGTTTATAATCATTTATAATCACACTCTCTGGCGTTTATAATCATTTATAATCACACTCTCTGGCGTTTATAATCATTTATAATCACACTCTCTGGCGTTTATAATCATTTATAATCACACTCTCTGGTGTTTATAATCATTTATAATCACATCTCTGGTGTTTATAATCATTTATAATCACACTCTCTGGCGGTTTATAATCATTTATAATCACACTCTCTGGCGTTTATGATCATTTATAATCACACTCTCTGGCGTTTATGATCATTTATAATCACACTCTCTGGCGTTTATGATCATTTATAATCACACTCTCTGGCGTTTATAATCATTTATAATCACACTCTCTGGCGTTTATAATCATTTATAATCACACTCTCTGGCGTTTATAATCATTTATAATCACACTCTCTGGCGTTTATAATCATTTATAATCACACTCTCTGGCGTTTATAATCATTTATAATCACACTCTCTGGCGTTTATAATCATTTATAATCACACTCTCTGGCGTTTATAATCATTTATAATCACTCTCTGGTGTTTATAATAATTTATAATCACACTCTCCGGTGTTTATAATAATTTATAATCACACTCTCCGGTGTTTATAATCATTTATAATCACACTCTCCGGTGTTTATAATCATTTATAATCACACTCTCCGGTGTTTATAATCATTTATAATCACACTCTCCGGTGTTTATAATCATTTATAATCACACTCTCCGGTGTTTATAATCATTTATCATCACACTCTCCGGTGTTTATAATCATTTATAATCACACTCTAGTGTTTATAATCATTTATAATC
>JAUCMX010000029.1:14084906-14092406 GCA_033459395.1 Hemibagrus guttatus | reverse complement strand
CTTTCCACAAGGTTTAGGAGTGTGTTTATGGGAATTTTTGACCGTTCCTCTAGAAGTGCATTTGTGAGGTCAGGCACTGA
This sequence comes from Hemibagrus guttatus, assembly GCA_033459395.1. Lineage (NCBI taxonomy): Eukaryota > Metazoa > Chordata > Actinopteri > Siluriformes > Bagridae > Hemibagrus > Hemibagrus guttatus. The sequence continues at coordinate 14,092,326 of JAUCMX010000029.1, read as the reverse complement.
TGTTGGACGAGAAGGTCTGGCTCACAGTCTCCGCTCTAATTCATCCCAAAGGTGTTCTATGGGGTTGAGGTCAGGACTCTGTGCAGGACAGTCAAGTTCCTCCACACCAAACTCACTCATCCATGTCTTTATGGAGCTTGCTTTGTGCACTGGTGTGCAGTCATGTTGGAACAGGAAGGGGTCATCCCCAAACTGTTCCCTCAAAGTTGGGAGCATGAAATTGTCCAAAATGTCTTGGTATGCTGAAGCATTAAGAGTTCCTTTCACTGGAACTAAGGGGCCGAGCCCAACCCCTGAAAAACAACACCTGAATTCAATCATTTGGAGGTGTGTCCCAATGTAACTTCATTCATCCATCCTGTAATTTAATATATTAATGAATATTACAAAAAATACCAAAAACTAAATAATAATAATTAGATTTATAGACAATAGTGTAGACATTTTTATTTTCTTATTTTTGAGGATTTTAATAGGTCACTTTCTATTGGAATTTTACTGTGTTCTTTATTTATTTGTTTGTTTGTTTATTAATCACTAGACGAATGCAAAAACATGCCTATCTGATCACAATAGTGTCCCAATATCCCAATATTTCTTGTTACATCAGAAGAGAAAGAAGATTTCAGGAGTGATTCACACATAAAGAAATAAGAAAGGTTTTTATTGAATAAAACAGAACTAAGAAAAGAGTATTCAGTGAAAGTGCATCTTTAATCTAAATCTGCTCTGACACAACTTTAATCTCCAACTATTTCATTTATTCAGAAATTGTGGCTGATTCTCAGACTTAATCCTCTCCTGCTCAGGTCAGTAGTCATCTGTCATCAGGTCATCTGCTCCTCCGCTGTCACTCTGTTGACTAAAAACAGTTTAATCCACAACCTCTAGAGGGCACAAAAATCTTATCTTACCCATCATGGTTTAGTCAGTCTTACCCGAAAGTAGCAGGTCTCTGTAGAGGACTAGGGTGTGTAGATCCACCCGGTTTTTGGATTAAACCAGAAGCATCCCTTTCTGTCGGAAAAGAGGTGGTTCCTTCCCTCAGCTGCAGCTTCACTGTCTTACTGAGGCTAATGTACTCTTGATGGAGCTTCCTCATTTCATCCTGCAGAAGAGATTTCTCAGTCTGGAGGGTGAAGAGGCAACGCTCCAGTTCGACCTGCTGCTCCGTTAAGTTCTCCACTCTTCTCAAAACTTTCATGGACACCAAGTAGCTCTGCTCCAGGCTCTCCCTCAGTGCCCTGTTCTCCTTCTGTAAGCAGACCACAGTGTCAAACCTCATCTCATCCTCAGAGTTAGCAAAAGGTTTCTGGTCATCAGAAAGTTCCTTTGTTATCGGACTCAGGTCTTCATGAAGAAGAACCACCATGTTCTGTTTCTCCAAATGATCATGTTTCAGGATGCTGTCTTCTTGGACAAGATGGCTGTCCGTCCTGTCCAAAGACTTGCTGCATTTCTCGACATCTTTATATTCCGTCATGTTGAACTCCTCACCTTTCTTCTCCTCCACTTCCTGGTCTTTCTCCACTTTGTCCAGCTCTCCACACTTATCTTTATTAGACTTGGCTCTGAGATTGTAGTATTGACTTTGCATTGCTTTTATTTTTTTATTCGAGTACAGATTCTCCTCCTCGAGAGACACCAGGGTGTTCTGCAGACGGTCCATCAGCTTTTCCAGATCGGAAATTGTTTGAGATTTCTTGTCTCCACCAGAAGCTTTCTGTGGTGAGGCGTTATGCATTTTTGGAACCTGTAATGACTCAAGGTTCAAGAAATCTGATCTGTGGAACAGAAAGACCTTCAGAAGAAATATAATCAGTGTTTACCCATGCAATGCCATATTAACTAAATCACTGCAGCAAAAGTTTTGGCACCCATATTCCCATTCTACCTCATTACATTTCATATTTGCAGTGTTATTAGCTAATATATTCTATAAAAATGTAATATTGCACAACATGTATAATTGTATTTTGTATATGAATTACAAGTTAATTGATGATGCTAGGTTTTGAGTTGCATTTCTCGAGATGTTAGCCTAGCCTTTTTCTTTGACAGGAAAATGTACGTTTTACCTTGATTAACCAGTTATTATTATTGATATTATTATTAGCTGCTCTTCCTTATTTTTCATAAACCAAAAGAATGAGATTATAAAGACGTTTTATCGAAATGCTCAGGTAATATACGACGGTTTTCCTCGAGAAGAAAAAAAAAAAAGTTCTCGTCAGCTTGTTGCTAAGGGTAACAAACGCACGGTGGCGCGCGTAAGACGCGAGTACGCGCATTTATTTTCGACGTTTTTCTTAATCGGTTTCTGAATAAAAATCAGACATTACAAACTCAATATCTGTTTATCAAGACATAAATTATGTAAATTTACTCTTCATATATACCACAATAGTTCTTGAGTCCCTTCATTTCTTATATTTTCCTCAAAGTATTTTATCTCTCCCACGAAAATGACGTCTCTTTAACTATTTCAGTGACAAATATTTATACATCGAAAAATATAATTAGGTATCCTTATATAAGCTTTCTATAATTAGGTGAATTCTGCCCCACAGTTTGGAGAACGAATTCTGTATGAAAATCTGAAGTAGATGCTAATGAAGCTAATAATACCCCGAAGCTATTAGCTAACACTTTTATAGCATCATTAGCAGTCAGATTATCTCCTAATCTGTTACTGGAGTGTGTAATTTAGAGGTAATTTTTTACCACAGCTTCGTTTAATTCTGATTATTTTGTGTCTGTTGATTGATTTTCCATAACTGTGAATTTTGGTTTTGTTTTATAATAAGCTCATGCTTCAGTAGTTTACTTATTAGCCTTAATCACCCTTAACAATATTTGCTAATCCCACAGAATAATGGTAACATACACCGATCAGGCATAATATTATGACCACCTGCCTAATATTGTGTTGGTCCCCATTTCGCTGCCAAAACATCCCTGACTCGTCATGCACTGTGCATTTTGACACCTTTTTATCAGAACCAGCATTAACTTCTTCAGCAATTTGAGCAACAGTAGCTCGTCTGTTGGATCGGATCACACGGGCCAGCCTTCACTCCACATGTGCATCAATAAGCCTTGGTCACCCATGACCCTGTCTCCGGTTCACCACTGTTCCTTCCTTGGACCACTTTTGATAGATACTGACCACTGCAGACCGGGAACACCCCACAAGAGCTGCAGTTTTGGAGATGTTCTGATCCGGTGGTCTAGCCATCACAATTTGGTCCTTCGTCAAACTCGCTCAAATCCTTACACTTGTCCATTTTTCCTGCTTCTAACACATCAACTTTGAGGACAAAATGTTCACTTGCTGCCTAATATATCCCACCCACTAACAGGTGCCATGATGAGGAGATCATCAGTCTTATTCACTTCACCTCTCACTGCTCACAGTGTTATGGCTGATCGGCGGAAATGCAAAAAATTCTTTAGTGAACATTATGGCAAATTATTTCAAGTCATTACACTTGTTTAAAGTAACAGCTTCCTCTGAATTGCTAATCGCTAATATAATCTGTGAGCTGCCAAATAGTATCTTTTTTTTTTTCTTAAATTATGCCAAATGGTCAATATTTCCTTTTACTAGAATGTGATGAAATTGTGGGCATTGGTGGCTCAGTGGTAGGTTTCTTGCCCACCATGCGGAAGGCCTGGGTTCAATTCCCAGCCACTGGATGCAGTGCTGGTCCCAAGCCCGGAAAAATGGGAGGGTTGCGTCAGGAAGGGCATCCGGCATAAAACCTGTGTCAAGTTGTGCGGACCAATTGGTCTGCTTTGGTGACCCCGAACAGGGTGCAGTTGAAAGCAACTAGAATGTGATGAAATTCTAAAAGAAAATGTATTTTTTACTTGACTGTAGCCTTAGCGGTGGCTTTACACACATAGACATGGAGCTTCCTGTACCACAGAGAGAGAGAGAGATAGAGAGAGAGAGAGAGAGAGAGAGAGAGAGAGAGAGAGAGAGAGAGAGAGAGAGAGAGATGAGACCAGGCCGATCATCACACAGTGGTAAGTTTCATTTTATTCATTTAGCAAAATAGCTTATTCCTACAGTATGTGTAAAGCACAGTGTAAACACATTTCAAACCACACAAAGTGATGTTCCATTCAGTCAAGACAGTCAAGTTGTGTTTCCTCAGTAAATCACCCTGGTTGTGTGTGTATCTCTAAACGAGTGCAAACATAAGTGAGTATAATTTTTAATTAGTATTTTATAATATTTCGGATGTAAGTGTGTGTGTGTGTGGTATCTACAGGTCTGGACTTTCAGGAGGTTTTGCGTGAGCGTGTGCGTGAGTTTCGCAGTAGAGCTCATCGTCTATGAAGAAGTAGCCTTTTTGCTTCAGGTTCTCCTCACAGTCCGAGCAGACGAAACAGCCAGGGTGCCGATACTTATCGTGAACTTTCACCACCATCCCACTAAAAGAGAGAGAGAGAGAGAGAGAGAGAGAGAGAGAGAGAGAGAGAGAGAGAAATGATGAGAGACACAGGAATCTTACACAAGAACCTCAGCAGCATTGAATGCTGAGTCGACTCAGAATTGTGAATGAGTCAACTCATTTAGAGAGTCGATTCACAAGTATGAGTCATTTGATGTATCAAATGCCACTGATTTGTCCTGCCACTGATTTGTTTGCCTAATGTGTTCACATGTTCTGTGTCTTTAATCAGTTTTAGATTTTAGGTGTTATTATTCAGTTCTGAATGTTACTTCTGAAGGTGAAGGTGTGTAGATATTGATACTGACAACGATTCTTTGAGTTTGCCCAAATAAAACTCACGCTGAGTACACACACTTGCGTCCATCCTCATTCTTCAGCATGTTACACTTCACCTTTATGACAATGCTTTATAACAAGCATTATAACCCTTTTAACAGCCTTGTTTGCGTGTTTTTTGTTTTGTGTTAAATCACAGTGTAATCTTCCAGGCTGTGGCTTCCTCCAACACACTCACACTATGCCGTTACCACACTTGTCACACATGGGCAGTTTGTGCAGGTTTCCCCCAGGTGAGAGAGGTTTAGTGATGGGAGCTTGCACCGCCTTGGTCACGAGTGGAATTGTTCCTGTTAATCAGAGAAACATCAAACATTTCCATCAATTGAGATGATGATGGATTGCAGGAATGAGTGTGTGTGTGTGTGTGTGTGTGTGTGTGTGTGTGTCATACCTTCATTGTTGATGTAGTCCTGTAAGGCTTTGAAGGATCCTGATTGGCGGGGTTCATGAGGCTCCTTCTCTCCCTCTTCCTTCTGTAGCATGCGATACACATCTGATTCTTCTATAGATGTAAGCCTCCTGGGACTACACACACACACACACACACACACACACACACACACGTAAGACTTATCATCATCATCACCATCATCATTTATTTATTTAATTCTCTGTTTTAAATTTTGTATTGGGTCAAACTGTGTTTTATTCTGCTCCAGTCCATGCGTGTGTGTGTGTGTGTACATTCCTTTGTGACACAATTCACCTGACTATAACAGATGTATCCCTATAATCCATTCAGTAGATATTCATTCCTGTGCTGTTCTGTAAGCCCTCGTACTCTAACACACCTCATATATCTGTGCTTCTAATGTGATCCACATGATGGACCGTGTGTCCCTGAGATGACCTGCAAGCATCTGTAAGTCTCAGTGAAGGAGGTGTGTCCTCTGTGTCTGTCTGTCTCAGTGAAAGGGGCGTGGCCTCTGTGTCTGTCTGTCTCAGTGAAGGTGTGGCCTCTGTGTTTGTCAGTCTCAGTGAAGGGGGGCGTGGCCTCTGTGTCTGTCTGTGTCAGTGAAGGTGTGGCCTCTGTGTTTGTCAGTCTCAGTGAAGGGAGGCGTGGCCTCTGTGTCTATCTGTGTCAGTGAAGGTGTGGCCTCTGTGTTTGTCAGTCTCAGTGAAGGGGGGCGTGGCCTCTGTGTCTGTCTGTGTCAGTGAAGGTGTGGCCTCTGTGTTTGTCAGTCTCAGTGAAGGGGGGCGTGGCCTCTGTGTCTGTCTGTCTCAGTGAAGGGGGGTGTGGCCTCTGTGTCTGTCTGTGTCAGTGAAGGTGTGGCCTCTGTGTTTGTCAGTCTCAGTGAAGGGGGGCGTGGCCTCTGTGTCTGTCTGTCTCAGTGAAGGGGGGTGTGGCCTCTGTGTCTGTCTGTGTCAGTGAAGGTGTGGCCTCTGTGTCTGTCCGTCTCACTGAAGAGGACTCTTTACTTTCATCTTTCTGTCATTGCATAATTTGTTTTTTGTGTCTCATACTGTTACTTGGTCTTGTATCATCCTGCAGATTCTTCTTTCTGTCATTATGCAGTGTGGTCTTTCTCTCATCACACACTGTAATATTTCTGTCCTTATGCAATATGAATCTCTTAGAGAGAACATCTGTGATTAATCGTGAAACCTGAAAGGCCTCCTCACCTCTCTGGCTTGCTGTGTATTAGGCCCCTGAGCTGACCGTGTAAGGCGTCCTGGATATTGCCGGAAGAGTACAGACCAATGGGAGAGTTGTAGGCGGAGCTGACCACCTGTCGCTTGTCGTCAATGTTGGGTGCTGCCACAAAGGGCGTGGCCTGCCGGTTATGGCCCGTGCCTATTGGTCTGTAATCCTACCGTAGAAAATAGACTCTCATCACTGCTGCAGCGAATCTAGAGAATAATACAGACACGCTGTGTTTGGTTATTAGCGTTGCACTGACCTGCCTCTCTGCCCCCAGGTTTATTTTAAACGGATGCACTCTGTCATCTTCTCTGACTCGAGGTGACCACAGTCTGATTTTTGGCCTGTAACAAAAAGAGATAGTTGCTGTACTGATTTGTTTCTTTCCATGAGACAAAAGTGGTTCATGACCTCTGACCTCTGGATGGTTAAGTTGAGCTGCCATGTGGCCTGCTTCATGCGAGTCTGAGCTTCACAGTGCATCATGTTGCTGGTGGAGACACCATCTATAGCCAGGATAATGTCACCAGGAGCGAGGTCTACCATGGAGGCCTTGCTGCCTGGAGATATCTGAGCAGAGATAATCGAGATGTTCAATAACTCACTATTGAGAACTTTTCTGGAGAACATCCTGCTTGAAACAATGATGTGTCGCTTGGAAATCAGTTGACTTTTTGCACTCTTTGAGTCGGCTCTTTTATATAAAATATGTTAAGCAGCCTCTGGGGAGATGAATGAGTCAGCTGTTATGAGTCACTGAAAAGAGCCGGAATTCCCATCATTAGCGCAGGAGACTCCTTCCTTAATTCTGATCATCGCCTACACACACACACACACACACACACACACACACACACACACACAGAGACACACAAGCCAAGGACGGGAACCTGCTCTCGTGTTTATTAGACGCATTAATGAGCTTGCACTGATGATTTCTTTCAGAATTACATCATGGTTGTGGAAACAGAGC
>JAUCMX010000029.1:14046393-14078893 GCA_033459395.1 Hemibagrus guttatus | reverse complement strand
CAGAAGCTACAATGGCAATGGTCATTGCGGAACATTGTTCACTGCTAGCATGCGACCATTTAGGTATGGCTTGCAAATCTGCCTTTTCAGATTCTGTGGCAGCTACAAACTTCCACATGCACCACACCAAATGCACAGAAATGATTGAGGGAGTATTGGCTCCTTATTTTCTGAAAATTATAACATCAGATGTAGGGGATGAGAAGTTCAGTCTGCTTTTGGATGAGTCGACTGATGTACAAGTTGCAGTGAGGTCATTTGAGGGTGAACATACAGATCCTGTCAAGCTTTCGGACAATCTGCTTCACCTCTTATCATCAGTGTGCAGCAGAGTAGTCAACCCTATGGCAAAGATTGATGTCCTGAAGGATGCCATTTATGGTCATCTCAGTCCAGCACCATATCTTGGGTATCTTTTTGAAAGCACAATGTCCCTCATTGTGTATGCTGTACATTACGTAAAGATACAATTTTGCGTTGCGAAAAACTTAGCAATGCAAAATTCAGCGTCATTTAGCAACTTTTAGCAACAAATCGTTCCGCCTTTAGCAACTTTCTCTGAAAATTAGGCTTCATACGCACACGCGCACGCACACACGTGCAGAGTATAACAGAACTTTAATGGACGACACAAACACACAGAGTCTGATCACTGAGAAGGAATTTATTAGATACTCAGAGACCGTGTGTGTGTAAAAGAAAGATTCCACTCGCCGTGTATTTCATGTTTTTGTGTCTGTTAATTATCCAAAAGCCTAGAAAGACAGAATCCCCTAAAAAGTCCATGGTGTGAGAGATAGGACGTGTCCCCAAACTCCATTTTGTCCGTTTTTTCCTTCCTGTAGTTGAGGTAAAGCTCATTTGTGGTCCAAAAAAAAATTGTCCATTGCTAATTTTTTTTTTGCATATTTATATTTATATTTAGTGTATAAGTAGGAATATTTTGGCACATCATGGTAAATGCTGGAGATAACGTGTGTGCTGATTTTATAGAGGTTATAACTGACGTATTAAAATGACTTTTTTTTTTTTTTTTTTACAGAAATGTAGCCAAGTTAGCCATTTTGTTAGCTTAGAGCCACTAGTCTTCCGTACATATTAGCTTCGCAGCTCCAGCTCAACAATAAATAGACAGTAAACATGTCTCAGATTATACAGTAGACTTTTGCAACATTTGTATTTGGTGATAATGTTAATGATGTCTGAGCGTATGTAAGAGCTGCTGCTGCAATCATAAACACTGTCCTGTGCTGGACTCCGGGCTCTTATTCACAACGGGCCGTATTCAGAGTTATGGGCATGTAGTGAAGATTTAACACCATTATTCAAACCTCAGACGTTTGAAACTCCAGAGTTTGCCTAAAACAGACGAATGTCTGAGTTATGACTTATGACTGAAGCGCTCGTTTCTTGTGTTATATTGGCTTGAGCTAGCAGAGGAGTGCTTGGTCAACTTTTCCTTCAAACTGTGGGTGTTTTCACATCGAATGTGAATATAGCAGCGTAAAAATGTGATAAAAATCCGTTATATCCCACATACACGTTACCATTTCATCTCGATTCTCCATGGCTTCATCAGCGTGATAAATAAATGACATGCTAAATAATGAGACTGGACACATTCTACACGTTCAGTGCACTAGGAATTTGTTTTCTCGGGTAAATTATGACGTTAACTAAATATATACATCCACTCGAGTGCCCGCGGAACCTGATTCTGAATACGAGGAACTTTCCACACATAAATATGTACATAATTTAGGACGTAAATACGGCTGATATACTGACCATCCTTGCAATATTTTTGACTTGATATACAGATGATTTATAATCCTGAAGAGTTCCATTTTGAGTCCAGCTTTCTTCCTCATGTCGTGTCGGGACAAAGTCAGCATTTAAAAACTTAATAGAAACAAAAAATTCATATGGAAATGAAATGAAACCCAAAAGCAATGAGTGTGTGAGCAAAGTGACTTTATAAAGCAAGTGGATTTTGTTAATAACAAAACCAAAAGAAAAATCAAACCGTGAGGTTTATGGAAACAAACATATTAACTCATGTAGGTAAGGTGCGGCTACGCTCGTCAACACTGATCATCTGTAACATGAAGCCTGGTGACAAGAAAACAGGAATAATATAAAAGATCATAAAACTGTCCAAACTTCCTGTTAGGTCGTGTCCTTACAAAGAGAAAAAGTGAAAAGTGGCACGAACTTCATTTCATTCACAATGCAAGAACTGTTTTCTACCTTTTTTCTACATTTTTTCAGTGTGTAAAAGTCTTTAAACATAGAAACATACCGGAGACTCAGACAGAAATTCTTCATCATCATCATCATCATTTTTAGGAAAGTAACACTTCATCAGCGTCTTTTTGGCCGATCGAGGACGGAAAGCAAAGTTATTGCATGTGCACTAGTTCACTCCTGAGTTGTGTCCACTAATCACCTCAAGTGTGGTTACTACGGAGACCACATCGCGAGCCGAAAAAACGGCACGTCCTCCAGTACTACAGGTGGCGCTGTTAGGATTTGATGACAGACGCATTAGCGAACGATGGAGCAAACGAACGGTAGAACATTAGGAAGAATTGCTTATTATTTTGTTCCATATTTCCAAAAAGAACCTCAACCTGCAATTTGTGCACGCAGTAACCATAGCAACAATGAACTAGCTAGTCTCAGCTAACAGCCTAGCTTTTGCTCTTCAGAGCTGATTTATTGTTATCAGTAATACAGATGAAATAAAGTGAGTGAGGCTGGAGATGAGGAGGTGGTTTGTTTTGGAGGCGAAATGTCACAAAAAAAAAAGTTTGGTTAGTTTAAACTTTTGAATATTTTTCTATTTACGTTGTTAACCGCCTCATGTTGACTAGCTTTTTTTTGTCGCCATGTTTGTTTTTCTTACATGTTGCCTCACCGTGTAATCTGATTGGTCAAAATGTAAAAAAAAAAAAAAAAAAAAAAGAAGAGAAATATAAAGAAGTTAAGAAAAAGAAATGAGGTTGAAGGAAAAAGAACATGAGATGGAGAAGAAGAAGAAGAAGAAGAAGAAGAAGAAGAAGAAGAAGAAAAGATGAACGGAAAAAGAAAAAAGGGAGAAAAGGACAGATGAAAAAAAAAAGAATAGCCAATGCATAAAGTGATGAAAAAAAGATGATGAAAGGAAGAGCAGCTTAAATTGCCTCACGTTTACTAGCTTTTTTGTTGCCATGTTTGTTTTTTTTCACATGTTGCCTCACCGTGCAATCTGATTGGTCAAAATATTTTTTTTAAATAAACAACAGCTGAACAATTGGCCTTTTCTTCATCGGCCTAAAAACAGCCTAACGTTTTTGCTACGTGTGAAATCACTCCATCAACCAATATTTACTCCACGGAAATGGACCAAATCCATAAAATTCTACCTCCAAAATCCCACCGGGATTCATTACATAGACGACTTAAACGCTACAAATACAGAGAAACGTCTTAACCGTGTCCTCTAGAAAAGGTTTATGTATGCAGTACATACATAATACGGTATATACGTATACTGTAGATTATTTTGGCTTTTATCATTTCGTGAGCAGCCGAATAGGCCACGCCCACATGAAATCTCTGACAGATTTCAGTTTTCATTCCCCAAAACAACAGAGCCGCCTCTCTGTTTCATACGAAGACTAAGCATCAGCTGTCAATCATTTCTCTCCACCAATCACATCTCGGAGCTTCTCTCTTACTCATACCCCCCCCAAAAAAATAAAACTATTGCTTATTGTAAATATTATGGCTACTAAATATGGTGAATATTATTATGGAGCAGGAAATAGACTGGTGAGCTCCTCGTTCAGGATGGAAGCGAAACCTCAGAGGAGGAGAAAAGAAAAGTGAGGGATGGCTAGTGAGCGCTAAAACTGTTTTTGCATGAGAAGATGCACACATATACACACTCATACACACACTCTCTCTCACACACACACACACACACACACACACACACACACACACACTCAGGGTCGAGGTTCCACACTGAGCCTCGGTTCTTGTGCCGTAGATCTTCATTAAAGATTCTTAACGTAGTTTCCTGGGAACGTCCCGAACAGCCGGCTCCTCCGTGACATTCCTGGCGAGGAGAGGAAGAAAAAATAAGAAAGATGCAAAAAGAAGGACAAAGCATGAAAATAAGAACACAAAGTGAAACAGAAACGAAAAAAACAAAGATGTGACAAAGGAAGAGGGTGAAAAGAAAGAAGAAAAAGATGAGAAATGTAAAGAAGTTAAGATGGTGTTGAAGGAAAAAGAACAGGAGATGGAGAAGAAGAAAAGGAAAAGAATAGGAAGAAAAAAAGAGAGGAAAAAGGACATGTGAAAGAGAGAGAAAAATAAAAAGAGAAGAAAAAGGGGAAACAAAAAAATACAGCAAAAAAAGTCATTCCAAGAAAGAAAGAAAAGAAAAGAAAAGAAAGAGAAATAAGAAAAAAGAAAGAGAAATAAGAAAAAGGAAAGGGAAAAGCAAAAAGGAACCCAGAGAATGAGACAGAAATTTGAGAAGAAAGAAAGAAAGAAAGAAGGCTTGCCTATTTTTTCCAGTCTTTGTTTAGCTAATCTTGTCTTATTAAATCCTATTAAAATACTCAGTCACACCTACGAACCAGCCATCATCACACTTCTCCACCACATCGACCACATCCCCCTCTCGCAGCTCCAGCTCGTCCTCGTTCCGGGGCACGTAGTTATACACCACCTGGAACCTGCAGCGGAGGAAGTGTGGGTTTAGTCACAACAAAACAGGAAGAGAATCCTGACACATGAACTGATGACATCACTTACGGCTTTCCGGCTCCGGGGAATGAATCCTGCATCATCCTCTGAGATACGAAGAGAGAAAGAGAGCGAGAGAGAGAGAAAGAGAGAGAGAGATTTCATCAGTTATTTAGTATATCAGTGCAGCTTTCCTGGAACAGGAAGTCACTCCAACCTCATGATCAGCACACAGATGAATGCAATGCAACATCATCATCTAATTCATGCACAGAGAGAACTCCAAACAGGGGGAAAAGGGCATTAAGGGAGGACTCCATTTCCCAGCCTGCACTGCTGCTAGTGACACTCCACTCTCCCGTCCTACCCTGTGCGCTCTACCGGAAGAAACGGAGGGCGATAAACAGCGCCTCCTGGTGGAAATAGGGCTGCGCGGCGGCTTCCCATCGATCACCACTGCATGATTATAAAGCGTCTGTAAGAGTCACAGCTCATGTCAGGGACTTGGCATCAAACAAACACACACACACACACACACACACACACACACACACACTCTGTCTTTTAACGTCAGCTCCATGCTAATGCAGCATCCATAGATAGATCGATAGATCGATAGATAGATAGATAGATAGATAGATAGATAGATAGATAGATGTAGGGACACACCATGTCAGGTTTTATACCTCACACACACTGCAATGCAGAGTAAGTACTGCACACATCATCCCTTTCTCCTAGCACACACTTGAAATGTTTTACCTTAATGTGAGGAGAACGCAGCTGTAACCGAGGGGACAGCGGAGGAGTGGAGAGAGGAGGAGAACATGGAGGAGTGTGAGACAAGGGGACACCGGAGTACTGAGTGGATGAAAGGGCAGGAGGAGGAGACAAGGGTGGAGGAGAGCTGGGAGAGGACAGGGGAATTGTGGAAAATGTGGTACCCTCTGTCGAAGGGACTGCAGAGGACTGGGGGATTGTGGAAGATGTGGTACACTCTGAGGGAGGGACTGGAGAAGAGAGGTGGATTGTGGGCGATGTGGTACACTCTGAGGGAGGGACTGGAGAGGAGAGGGGGATTGTGGGAGATGTAGTTGCATCTGATGGAGAGAAAGGAGAAAAGGGAGGGATTGTGGGAGATGTGGAACGCTCTGAGGGAGCAAATGGAGAGGAGATGGGGATTGTGGGAGATGTAATTGCATCTGATGGAGGGACTGGAGAAAAGGGAGGGATTGTGGGAGATGTGGTACGCTTTGTCAGAGGGACTGGAAAGGAGAGGGGGATTGTGAAAGATGTGGTACACTCTGAGGGAGGGACTGGAGGGGAGTGGGGGATTGTGGAAGATATGGTACACTCTGAGGGAGGGACTGGAGGGGAGTGGGGGATTGTGGGAGATGTGGTATGCTCTGTCGGAGGCACTGGAAAGGAGAGGGGGATTGTGAAAGATGTGGTACGCTCTGAGGGAGGAACTGGAGAAGAGAGGGGGATTGTGGGAGATGTGGTACGGACTGTCGGAGGGACTGGAGAGGACTGGGGGATTGTGGAAGATGTGGTACCCTCTGTCAGAAGGACTGGAGGGGAGTGGGGGATTGTGGAAGATGTGGTACGCTCTGAGGGAGGGACTAGAGAGGAGAGGGGGATTGTGAGAGATGTGATACACTCTGAGGAGGGGACTGGAGAGGAGAGAGGCATTGAGGCAGATGTGGTACACTCTGTTGGAGGGACTGGAGAGGAGAGGGGGATTGTGGGCGATGTGATACCCTTTGTCGGAAGGATTTGAGAGGAGAGGGGGATTGTGGAAGATGTACACTCTGAGGAGGGGACTGGAGAGGAGAGAGGCATTGAGGCAGATGTGGTACACTCTGTTGGAGGGACTGGAGAGGAGAGGGGGATTGCGGGCGACGTGATACCCTTTGTCGGAAGGATTGGAGAGGAGAGGGGGATTGCGGGCGATGTGATACGCTCTGAGGGAGGGACTGGAGAGGAGAGAGGCATTGAGGCAGATGTGGTACACTCTGTCGGAGGGACTGGAGAGGAGAGGGGGATTGCGGGCGACGTGATACCCTTTGTCGGAAGGATTGGAGAGGAGAGGGGGATTGCGGGCGATGTGATACGCTCTGAGGGAGGGACTGGAGAGGAGAGAGGCATTGAGGCAGATGTGGTACACTCTGTCGGAGGGACTGGAGAAGACGGTGGAGAGGCAGGGATAGTGGGCAGGAGAGGTTGCCGTGACGGGTAAAGTGGAGGTTGAGAGGAAGGGATGGGAGGAGACAGAGAGCGGGCAGTAGGAGAGGAAGAGGAGAAGGAAGAGGCTGTAGGGCGAGAGGGTATACAAGATGAAGAAAATGGAGGATGCGAAGTAGGAAGGGAGGCTATAAAAAAGGGAGGAGTGGAGCAAAAGTACGAGGTGAGCTTCTCTTCAGAAGGGACAGGAGACGAGAAGAAGGGTGGAGGGGAGAATGGGGGAGTTTGGGCAAGGGACAAGAGGGCAGGATATGTGGGAGGTGAAAGATGGAGGGATGAACTGCATGTGGAGGAAATAGAGGAGGACACATGAGGAGGAGGAGAAGATGGGGAGCATTCAGGCTTCGAGAGAAGAGGCCTGAGAAGAGGAGAGAGATTGGCCTAACAAGGAGAAATACAGTGAGACAGTTACACGCTAATCCTAAACAACACACTTAACAGAGACAGACAGATAGGCAGGAGTCACATGCTTACCATAAACACCATACTATTACTGTCAGAGCAGCAACTCTAACATTAATACACAACAAATCAGCAAACTACTATTATTGTTAGAGCAGCATACCTTCCATATATACAACACACCACAGGCAAAATACCTTAACTGTTGGCATGGTAACGCCTACCATAACTACACAAAAATGCAAACTACTAAACCCGTTGGAGTAGAATGCCCAAAATATATACACAGAAATATTAGTAAACTACCATAACTATCGGAATAGTGCACCAACCATAAATATACTAACAACTACCATGTTCTATTCCACTAATAGCATAATGAGTGTAAATACACTAACAAATGGTCAAATTACCATAGCATGCCTGCTGTAAATACACTAACTAAATAAGTAACTAACAACTGTTGGAATAGTGCGCCAGCCATAAACATTTTAATAAATCAGCAAACTACCATGATCAGGGGACTAGCATAAATAGTGTAAATAGACTAACCAATGGACAAACTGTAACTGTTGGAGTGGCAAATCTGCCTCAAATATACCGACAATATCAGCAAACTACCAATTATCAGAATAATTCATTCATTCATTCATTCATTCATTCATTCATTGTCTGTCGCTTATCCGAACTACACTCGGGTCACGGGGAGCCTGTGCCTATCTCAGGCGTCATAGGGCATCAAGGCAGGATACACCCTGGACGGAGTGCCAACCCATCGCAGGGCACACACACACACTCTCATTCACTCACGCAATCACACACTACGGACAATTTAGAGATGCCAATCAACCTACCATGCATGTCTTTGGACTCGGGGAGGAAACCGGAGTACCCAGAGGAAACCACCGAGGCACGGGGAGAACATGCAAACTCCACACACACGGCGGAGGTGGGAATCGAACCCCCAATCCTGGAGGTGTGAGGCAAACGTGCTAACCACTAAGCCACCGTGCCCCCCTCAGATTCACCAACCATAAATATACTAACGAATCGGCAAACAACCATAATCAGTGGAATACCATAACTAGTGTAAATAGACTAGTAAGTGGTTAAACTACCATAGTGATTAGAGTGGCACATCTTCTGCAAATATACTAACAATATTAACTATCACAACTGCTACACACTAACTAGCCAGCAAACTATACTTTGAAACAAAGTACTGTAACTGGTGGAACAGCAGGTCTACCATAAATACACTAACATACATGGACAAAGTACTGTAAAGGTTAGAGTAGCATGTCTACCATAAACATGCTAACAAACTTACTAGCATAAGTATTGATATACTGCACCTACTGGAGATCCACTAAAAATCAGCAAACTGTTGTAGCTTTAGGAGTAGCAAACTACCATAACTGTTGGAATAGTGTCCTAATCTGTAAATACAGTGAATTCTGTAAACATTACAAACCATGCAAAATAGAACAATCTATTTTCTAGCTGTTATAGAGAACACTGCACGCTCTACCTCGGAAGATCTGATTGGCTCATCACCCTCTTCTTGTATGTACAATTCAAGAAGCCCAGCCCCAAAGCTGTCTGTCACTGGGCTGGGAGGGTCTGGGAATTTGTGGTCTGGGAATAACCCATCATCATCATGGGATGTTTCTGATTGGCTGTTCAGACTCAAGGACTTTTGACCTGCTTTATTTATTGCTAATCTGTCAGGTGATGCTATCACATGGCTTTGATCGGACTCATCAGCCGATGGTGTGGAAGGATCCAGGTTAACCTCCTGCGATAACTGGTTCCCAAGGAACTTTGTCAGGAGTTTGTCGTAGGGGTTTGAATCAGTAATGAGCCTCGCTAGGTCTTGGCTTTGATGCTGTTCTGTGATCAGTGTTTTATATCTGGGTGTCTCTGCTTCTACAACGTACAGCTCTTGATTCTGATCTGAAATCTCACTTAACTGTGTTGTCTGGGTGGCTGGATAATGATTTCTGCTGTTAAATAAGTGCGAGTGGTCTGGCACAAGAGAGGCGGGATTGGATAGAAGAGGTGGGGCCACAAGAGGAGGAGGCGGAGATGAATTTGAGATCATGGAAAATTGTTGAAATGCTGTTGGTGCTTGTGGTGGAGAAGTGGGTAAGTGGCTACTGAGATACTGGATGTTGCTAGGAAGGGGCGGTGGAGTGGGTGGGACTGGAGTGCTACAGGGAGAAGGAGAAAATGCTGTGACTCCAAGTGTGAGGGACAGCCATTCACTGGTGACCTCTTGAAGGTTGGGGTAAGGGGCAGAGCCAAAGGAAGCAGGATGGGGCTTATAGAGGAGTGGAAAAAGAGAAAGAATAAGAAGAGTGATGGGAAAAAGAAAAAAAAGTGATTGATTTTGCAGATTTTTCTTGAATAGCCTCACCTTCTGCACGCTGTAGGAGTCGAGACGTTGACCAGGACTTTTAGTAGGGGATGCCTTGATGACATCGACGTATGACACAGGGAAAATACCCTGCTTACTGGAGCCAGGGATCCTCCCTTCATACCAATTCTTATCTACTTTCCTCAGCAAGATCACTCTCTCTCCCTGCAAAACACACACACACACACACACATTATTGATAAATTTGTAAGGCTATCACATGGTATACTTCTTTCAGTTTAAAAGGTTAGCATAAGTTAGCAAAGTGTTTGAGGTAAATGCTTTATGTAGTTATTAAGCATAATGTAAAGGCAGCATGGCAGAAAAAATGAAACACAGCCATCAAGAATATCAACATTTCCCTCAGATGTGTTGGATAAATACTAAGAAAAGACTCCATGCTACGAAATATACATTGTTACACTTAGCATCAACTGACCGCTAATCCGAGTTCTACCTGTTATGCCGTTTTGTGGAACACCAACATCACATATGCAACAAAAAGGTTCTATATCTGAAGTATAAATACTATAAAGAGTGAGTCTCTTGCCTTCCTGAGTGAAAGCTCCACGTTGGTATCGGCATTGAAGTTGTAGCGAGCCACGGCCTCTCCCATCTCCCGGAGCTGGGCCGGTGGAGGAGGACGCACCGGCTGCTTCCTCTCAGGAGACACAACCTTCTGAGAGACACAGCACAAAGGTAACAAAATTAGCAAGCTAGCAAAACTGTTTGAGTAAACAGACTAACAAATGAGATTCATACACACACCTGCACGTAAGAAATAGGGAATATCCCGATGCGTCCTCTGTGCTCTCCTTCATACCAGTTGCTGTCGATCTGTCTGATGATGTTGATTGCATCGCCCTTCTTAAAAGAGAGCTCTCTGTAAAGCACAAACACACTTTTTTAAATATAATTTGTAACACAACTGCACAAATGTTGTATTGTATTGTATGCTGTACACAGTGAATTGTATTTGCTGGGTGTAAAGGCACGGGCATTTTAAATTAGCACAATAACGAGGGAATTGGACATGTAACCATGGAAATGGCAATGTCAACCATGTGTATGAGGTGAGATGTGTATAAGCGTCATCATTTCTAATGGAAAAGATCAGAGCAGATACACTATATTGCCAAACGTTTTGGGACACCGCTCCAAATAATTGAATTCAGGGGTTGGGCTTTGCCCCTTAGTTCTAGTGAAAGGAACTCTTAATGCTTCAGCATACCAAGACATTTTGGACAATTTCATACTCCCAACTTTGTTGGAACAGTTTGGTGATGACCCCTTCCTGTTCCAACATGACTGCGCATCAGTGCACAAAGCAAGGTCCATAAAGAGTTTGGTGTGGAGGAACTTGACTGATCTGCAACCCCATATAACACCTTTGGGATGAATTAGAACAGAGACTGCGAGCTAGGCCTTCTCGTCCAACATTAGTGCCTGACCTCACAAATGCGCTTCTAGAGGAACGGTCAAAAATTCCCATAAACACACTCCTAAGCCTTGTGGAAAGCCTTCCCAGAAGAGTTAAATCTGTTATAGCTCCAAAGGGTGGGCCAATGCCATATTACATCCATGTGCATGTAAAGGCAGACATCCCAAAACTTTTGGCAACATAGTGTAGGTGATAGAGGACAGCTGGAGCGGTATGATGTCATAACCATGCGTCGGAAGCATGCCATTTTGTTCAAGCGTGTACTCACTTGCTGGTCTGAGCTTTAAAGTCATAAATAGCCCTGGCAGACTGTCTCTGATGGAGAAGAGAAGACAATATGAGATATGTCATCTGCTTAGAGGACACCTAGGAGACAATCAGAGAGGGCTCTCACTTTCGTTTTATTTTGTATTTTACAGTCGGGTTTAATATCCTCTAAGATGTGGGTAAAGTGGAAAAAGTGCGGAATAGAAGCGTGTTTAACACAGTGACACAAAAACATCGACAGGAAGTAAGGAAGCTAGATAAGACAATGATACAATGATAGAGAAAAAGGTCTGTATTTGGACTTCCCTGAAAGAATTGAATGATTAAAAAAACAGGTTTTAATTACAATCAATTAATTACTTGGATAAGTCTTTGTATATAATGATATAATACATTTAAAGGTGTGATTACCTCTCGATCTGGAGTAGGTCTTCTGTTCTGAGGTGTGAGGCGTCCAGCATCAGAGCCCTGATCTGTAAATTACACATCACAGATGTTAAAGGTGAACAACACTGAGATGCCATGCCATTAAGAAACCACTGAAATGAACATGGTGGGGTTGAAAGATGAAGCACAGGTGGGTAAAAAAGAACAATGGGATAAAACAACTGCAAAGCAAAATTAAAGGTGTTTATTTCACTTTTAGGCTTTGTGATGAACAGGAAATTGTTTGAGTACATTACAAATAGTGGATTTTTTTCAGTTGCTTCACCATATTTTGCTTCGCAGACCAAAACATTAAACAAATTAATTTGTTTTTTGGAATAATCAAACAAAAATTAACAAATTTTCTACCTATTAGTAATTGAAGCAACCGGAAAAACCGCACTTACATTGTCACTATGGAAAATCACGGTTTAAACAAAATCAACATAGAATCAAATGCTTCTTTTATGTTTTCAATTGATGAATATAAGATGAAATCATCTTTTATACAAGAAGAAAAGCAGCAAAAAGTGATGGACCAAAATGGCATGAAACATATGATATTTAACATGCAATCGACAAACAGGCCAAAAATGGATCATGCTTTTTTGCCTCTTTTCCACAAAACATCTTACAGACCCTAATTCATAATCTGAAAATATTTTACATATCATTACTAAGATAGAAATAATACCAATAAATCATGAGGAGAGAGAATAGCAACACTAGGAATATGTATACTGTCTCTACTTTTGTAAAAACTTTAAACCAGCAGAGAAGAGGCAGTGATTCAAATACGCCAGCACATCGGGTTTGTGGGAATGAAAATGGGACAGTGCAACTGTGGCAATATTTTGTAGAGGGTTCTTAGCAAGCAAGGAAATGTTAGTGCAGCTGCACCTGAATAATAGTGTGCGTTAGAGCTAGCATTAGTGTGCTGGTTGTTGTTGTTGGAGGCATCTGCGTGGTGCGGCTGCTGATAGGAGGCACTGTGGTAAGGCTGGTAGTGGTGGGAGGAGGAAGGGGAGTAAGTCCCCCGCCGACCCCGCAGTGACGAGCTCCTTTCTGGAACTTCTGGGAGCAACTCCTGCAGTAGCCGGCGTAAGATGCTATCATCCGGCAACCGAGCAGCCCCCAGCCCTTTCTCAGCCCTTAAGTGGTCATAAATGTCCTGTAGGGCAGCATCTAAAGCCTCATACATTGCTGCCTTCGATTTGTGGTGGCCAGAGCGACTATGACGCCGCTGGGTTGGTGAGGAATCCCGCTTCTTGCGGAAAGGCACCGGGCTGACCAGGAAGGCCAGCCTTGGAAAGGCCTGATTCACTGGGTGATTGCAGAGCCAGTGGAGGCGTGATGGTGGCGTGGCTCTCTTGCTGTGCTCTTTCATGCTTAAGCATAGTGGTGAAGCGAGTGTAGGAAGCTGGGCAACGCCCCTTACAGGAGCTGATGAGGTGACGGTGGTGGTAACCTTGACTCTGGCCCAGACTCTGGTGGAGATGGTGATGGTGGCTGCTGTGGTGACGGCGTCCGTGGTGATGGTGGTGGTGAAGGTGGTGGTGGTGGTGATGGTGTCCAGAACCACAGAAGCTCTCAGATGATGCTAGTGAGCAGTGGTCCAAGTCGCTCTCACTGCAGAAGGAAGATCCTTCTATCTGAATGAAATCACTCAATTCAGAGGCACACGCATCCTGCTCACTGTCTGAGTAGTCCTGCTGCTGGTGCTGGTTCTGCCTTATCACCGGAACAAGGCTGCGATCTTCTGGACCTGGCCGTGGTTGACCTTCTGGGGGACTTCTCGCCCTTTCTGGAGGGTCTTCCTCCTCCAGAAGTGACTCCACTGAGAAGCGGCGCTTTGGGCAACTGCTGGCTCGAGAAGACCCCGGTGTGGTCGTACCCGACGGAGTATTATCATCGCCAAGGTCTGGCATGGACTTGGACTTTTGGATCAGCTGCTCATACTCTGAGATCCGATTTGGCACCATTCGCTGTGGTACTTCGTGTCCAAATGTTGCCCATGAATGGAGGCTCTTCCGCTGCTGTTGTTGCTGTCGCTCGAGTTCCAGGATGCGGGCACGGACAGAACAGATCACTTCCGAGGGCAGAAGCTGTGCACGGTCTATGTGGTGCATCGTCTTGTAAAGCTGCAGGAATCCTGGTGTATCGTGGGCCATTTTGCGCCGATGATGCCGCCGTGCTCTAGGGGACGAATTAAGACTTTTTGCTTGCATCTGTGGTTGACGTGTTCCCCCTTCACCAAGCAGAGATCCGGCACTTTCTGAACGATTGCCGTTTATTCCAACGTTACTGTCTGAGAGTAAGTCATCACAGCTGCGAGACTTGAGGCGAGGAGAGGAAGAGCCTGCTTCCTCATCCTCCACGCTGCTCCAAGTTTCAGCGCTGTCCTTCTGGCACACCTGCCAGCCATTCTTGAAGCTGATAGATTGCTTGGAGCTGCGCAAGGTGGATGTGGAGAGGGAGAGGGTGTCAGAGGAAAGGTGGGAGGACACGTGGTCCATACCTGGGGAGCTCACTGATGGAGAGAGAGACTCACAAATGCCTCCAGCTGCAGGGGCAGCAAATGCAGCATGCCAAAAGAGAGGAGACAGGAGCTGAAGTTAATAGGTTCAAAAGTAAGAATAAAAGAGTTAGTGTGGTTATAAGAACTTTTGAGACAGAACGGCAGAGAGACCATAAACAGATATGCAAAA
Organism: Hemibagrus guttatus; assembly: GCA_033459395.1. Taxonomy (NCBI): domain Eukaryota; kingdom Metazoa; phylum Chordata; class Actinopteri; order Siluriformes; family Bagridae; genus Hemibagrus; species Hemibagrus guttatus. The sequence goes on along the minus strand of JAUCMX010000029.1, from coordinate 14,064,243 downwards.
AGAAAAGAAGGTGTAGTGTAAATGACGGAGCAAATTTCAGAATACAATAATTTCTTTAAAGTAATTAAAGGGAAATGTACAAAAATCAGAACATGTGACACCGGAAGAGGAGGTTGTAAAGCCATGAGAGCAAATATTTGGTAGTCAAGTATCATCTTGGGTACTCAATGATTATGTGTGTGTACCTTTTGCTTTTGCAGGAGAGGAAGGCGAGGAACGTACAGCAGGCTTCTTCAGGCTGTTGGATTTGTAGGGCTCAAGTCTCGAGGTTGGACCAGCATTCTTTTCATTTCCTGTGCTCTGCTGAGTGACAAACGGCTCCGACTTTCGTCTCTTCCTATAGTCACTGGTGGCACCAGAAACAAACAGAACAACACAAACTTCTTTAATGATTTCTACTACCCTCTCATACAGGACAGGACACCTTGCATAAAGTTCCTGGGCAAACAAAATTTTTGAATGCTTGGTTACACATACTTAGGGAACGCAGAAGGTTGGGGGTTCAAGCAAAAGCACCACCAAGTTGCCACTGTTGTGTACCTGGACAAGGCCTTTACCCTTCCTGCTTCAGGGGCACTATAGCATGGCTGACCCTGTACTCTGACCCCAACTTCTTAAAAAGCTGAGATATGCATGTGACAAAGAAATCCATTCTGTTCATAAAGTCTCTGTGATATGCAGAAGACATCTTGCATCCTTGATCATTCAACAAATCACCAAAGAACATGCCAATGGCCTGCAGATGAGGATTATTCAGTTTGGAGTTCATTTTTAATCCGAACCATTAGGAAAAACAAATGCTGTCTATGTTTTTTTCTGTTTAATCTGCTTATCTAGCTCCATTTAGAACCTAACTGTCTGTTCACTGGTTACAAATTCAGACCCACACACTAATAATATTTTATGCAGTGCTATGTATTGCTTACTGTAATGGCCATTTTATCAGTTTATCAGTCTATGCTCATTGAGGACCCCCAAGTGGCCAGGACCCCTGGGTATGTAAAAGTAGAAGGGGTCAGTGACCCTGGGTTATGCAATTTAGCTAGAGTTTGTGGTGTTTATTTTATCCCACATGTTTCGATTGGGACAGTGGGCTGGTGATTTGCAGGCTCTGCCCCAGTTGTATAACACTTTAAAAAACACAAATTTTGGTTCTTTTTTAGCATGGACATAAAACAAACTTATACTAATGAATAATAATCCAATGTTACAGCAAGTTTACAAATACAGGTTTTATTTGTTCACCTGGTTTTTCGAGACTGCTATTGAGGGATGTAGCAAATTTTTGGTCCAGTGAATGTAACATCTGCTAGCTTGAAAAGCAGTACAGAATAACATTCAAGTGCAAGTCTTTGAGCTCTGTAGTGTATTCTGCACCCCAAAAAAGATTATTTACACACCATTCTAGATGCATACAACAACACAATCACAAGCATTATGTCTGCAGTAATAGCTGCTAATAAAGTTCATAGATCAACTCTATGGAGACTGAAGGACCGTTGAATCCTAATGAGCTGAGTTGAGCTGAGCTGAACAGAGAACAGCAGGTCATAGACAATACAGAATCACACACACACACACACACACACACACACACACACACATTATAAATTCCTTATGCACTTATGCACAGTGCTAATGAACACACAAACACCAACACACACACATGCAATTATATATAACTTAAACTTGATGGCTAGCAGTTTGATGGATACACATGATGTTTTTATGACTAATGAAGCAAGAAAAAGGATACAAAAAGGAACAAAAAGAGGAAGAGGACTCACCTGGAGGAGCTCTCAGGCCGCTCAGAGGATGAAAGATGGAGAGATGTCTAAAAAAAAGACACGCAAAAGAAGACAGGCGTGAGATGCACGGAAACAAAGAAGCCCTGACGTTGCTTTTCAGCATCGTGCCACGCTCAAAACCTTCCCCCTCTCCCTACAGACGGCTGTATCTCACAATAGTTCCACCCCCCTCCCTGCTCACAAAGCTGTGATGATGACCTTTGACCTGCTTCGAGAAAGACAGAGAGAAAGTCGTAAGAAATCCATGGTAACCCTACACAATTCAGGATGCTTCTTTCTGGCTCGTGTCTGTGTTTATTCACAAAAGTTCCACGTGGCAGCTGAAGCAGTGTGAGGACCCAAATCCACTATGTCCTTCAAGACTCGCTCCTCCTCCTTGATTTTTTTTTTTTTTTTTCCAATCAGGATCCAATTGATCCAGGATGCTCTAGTCTACCCATAATGCACTGGGATCAGTGTGAATGAAAGAAGAGCTGGTCAATAAAACCACAGATATGCTGAGCTTGTCAAGGATTCCACTGGATCATCATTTTGCGGAATGAATAAATACTTGTACAAATTTGCATATGCAAATGATTTAGAATACTTTCACTAGAATGGATTAGGCTTTGGGTCAAATGTAAATAATCATCTATTAATAGGGTTATTTGCTACAAAACAGAAATGTGTTAATGTTGATCAGTTTTATTCATTAAAAATATTCATTAAAAAACTGCGGAACAGTTTCAGAAAACATACCTTGATGGTGGGATTTGATTAAAGTCAGTCCTGTGTTTTCAATGTGTTTGTATTTGTAATAGCATGATATTGGGGATTAGTGTGATGATAAAGCAAGTCGGGGGAGGGGAGGAGAAAACTGTTAATGAATGATTGGATGGATGGATAAATGGATTGGAGGAAGTTAGGAGAGAAAAGAAGGTCAAGGAGTAATAACATGGAAGCATGGACCTGAGCAAAGTATAGATAGATGAATGGATGGAAGAGAGATGGACAGAAATAAGGAAAGACAGAATGAAACAGAAGGTGGGTGAAGATAAGATGCATGGATGGGTCAAAAGGTGGAAGGGAAGGGAAGGGAAGGGAAGGGAAGGGAAGGGAAGAGAAGAGAAGAGAAGAGAAGAGAAGAGAAGAGAAGAGAAGAGAAGAGAAGAGAAGAGAAGAGAAGAGAAGAGAAGAGAAGAGAAGAGAAGAGAAGAGAAGAGAAGAGAAGAGAAGAGAAGAGAAGAGAAGAAGGGAGGAATATTGGTGATAAACAGAACTAAAAGCAAATACGGAGAATAAAAAACGATTAAAAGACAGGACAAATGGATGGATGGATGGATGGATGGATACATAGACGGATGGATGAATGGGTGGATAAATACAAAACATTGGGCAGCAAATGGATGAATGATGGACAGATGTGACTGGTCAAATGGATAGATGGACGGATTGATAGATTGATGGACAGCTGGATGGATGGATGAATGGATAAATGGATTTATGGATGAATGAATGGATGGATGATGGATGGATAGATGAATGGATGGAAGATGCATGGTGAGCAGAGGAGAGAAAAGAAGAAAAGGATGGAAAAGCAGAAAGGTGGAGAGGAGATAGAATGGATAAAAGCAGGAAAAGACTGGATACAGTATGAGTTGTAACGGGTTAAAGGAAAGAGTATGTATGAATGGATTAATGGACAGATGGATGGAAGGATGGAGGGAGCGGGAGGTATTACCTGGGCGTGGGAGTGGGTGGAGCAGTCAGGCGTGTAATCCAGCCTCTTTTTAGGAGGCTAGACGGCCGAGCAGAGCAGAGCGGTGCGGAGGAGAGGAGAGGAGGAGGAGTGGAGATGAGGTGGAGAAGCAGGTGCACCATGGGAAAGAAAGACACATGTGGAAAAAGCAATAACATTAGAGCATAGCAAAACACTGCAACACACACACACACACACACACACACACATAGGCTGTAAGAATTCAAGGATGCTAATATTAGTCCATGCCATCACACGCTTCAAAGTAGCAAAGCTGGCCACTGTGTGTGTGTGTGTGTGTGTGTGTGTGTGTGTGTGTGTGTGTGTGTGTGTGTGTGTGTGTGTGTGTAGTGTGTGTGTGAGAGCAAATTATTGTGTGAGTGAATCCACACGTGAGTTCTGGTTTAAACAATACACTCAAGACCGGCTGTGAGGTTTAAAGTTCAGGATTCTCAGCGTTGGACGTCAGCAACTTCCTGCTTGTTTACTTGATTAGTCACAAACAATAAACAAGTAAACAGATGAGAAGCAAACAAACAAACAAAGCTCAAGCCGTTGTGTGGTCTTAAAGCAGAAACACTGCCAAAGATGCATTATGGGGCGAAATAAAGAAAGCTCCGCCCACTCCAGAGATGACTGTATGATGTTTTTTAACACTCTGTTATGAAAGGGATTTTGATTCAACTGGCAACGCAGTTAATGCAAATCTCATTCTTTTGCAGTGTTTGTGACTGAGGTAGAGGTGTGCTTCAAGACTAAATACGTTAGAAAAAATAATAACACACATCCGCACAGGATTGGTGGGAACAATCAATCCTGAACACACCTCTAGACTGAGGATTGAGTCTAACAACCACACAACACACCAGGCATGTGCCGAAAATATGCCGGATATATGACTTTACAGATCCAAAACAGAAATCTGAGGACGGTTCTGATTGCATCCAATCCCATAATCTTGGTCACCATGGAAACTAGACTAATTGATGAGAAGGTTTAGTATCGGCACATGCCAACCTCATAGACACCTGCTATATCACACGCTGAAGTGAAGCCCTCACACACACACACACACACACACCCCCACACACACACACACACACAGACGAGCTCCCTTCTGGTCCTACTTACCGGCCGGCCAAACTCCAGCTCTGAAAAGAACTTAAACCAAGGCTCGTTCTCTAAATCTATCTCATCTGCATCTAAATCAAAACTCTGCAGCACGGAGCGATGAGGAGGAGACAGAGAGATGGAAAGCATTAAGAGGACTACACCAAACCACAGAGCATGATGGGAAAAGAATGGGAAAGGACAACATATAAAGAGGATTTTACACACACACACACACACACACACACACACACACACATGGCTGACGAACCATTTTAAAAACCATTTTATGTTCGATATAAAAATATGTTTAATGTCAACTATGGTGCTGATTAATGTTCAGTGGAAAAACAGTAATACATTTATAGGATTTATACAGGAAACAAATGGAAACTGAAACTGCTCTATAGCTTTAAAGCCACTAGAGGGCAGCAAAGAACAACTCACTAACAAAATAACAGTCTCTCTCTCTTCTCTCTCTCTCTCTCTCTCTCTCGCCTTGAATACATAATCACCCCCTTGAACTTTTCCACATTTTGTAATAAACTAATCCCCATTTGCACAATGGAAAAAAAATCAATATAGTCTGCAAAATTCTTTTATTTTGTTTTCTGTGATTGTAAAAGTATTCATAAGTATCTCTCTGTTGCTGTGAAATTCTTTCTGGTGTGATCGGTCACTATGGAAGCCAGTTTGCTTGGACAAAGCTCTGCTTCATGGAACAGTGGAGAGACATGCGAGTTTGCCAAAAAAATCAAGATGGAAACCCAGGAAACACGATTGGTGGAAACCTTCCAGTGAAGCATGGTGGTGGTTGCATCGTGTTGTGGAGATGCTTTTCATCATCAGGGGGGTAAGAAAGTAGTTTAAGGGCAAGACGGATGGAAACAAATGCTAGATGTAAACCTCTTCCTTTTCAAGAGATTTGAGAAAGGGGCGGAGTTTCAGCTTCTAACAGGAAGAACAACCATCCTACTGCCAAATCCACACCAGGAATAATATGAATGTGGTAAAATGTAGTATTACTGCCACAGGTGGAACCACCTCCATGTATTGCCCCCTGGGGTATAAAGATAGATTGACATCAACTCATTTTACACCATTGTGCACAATTCCAGTGAAGTCTATTTCAGTTCAGTACAAAATGTGGACAAGTTCAGGGGGCAAATACTTATGCAAAGCACTGTCTACCACATCAACCGTGATCAGGCTATGATGTGCTGCAGAATATTTAAAAATGTGTGTGTATGTTTTTGCTGTTGTATTATTTTTCCTGCTCTGTAGCCTCACTCAGTGTGGCGCTGCTCCAAACTCAAAGCCCTGTGGGAAATGTAGTTTTTACGAGCGTCTGGCTCACTGTGCTGCCTCGAGCCCTTTAGAAAACTGCTGAGCTGGATAAAAGCAGAGCTCTGAGAGGAGAAACGCTGCGCTAGTCACTTTATAAACACACACTCACACACAAGCACACACATTCTTGAACTGTTTCACACTGAAACACAAATCTTACACTACTTTATTACTTACTAGGATAATAACTGCTAATTAAGCTAGCTAGCTAGTCAGTTATTTATGGTAAGCTAATGCACCGATAGCGCTAGCTACAATTGATATCTAGTTTAATTCTTCATCTCGTCAGTGATTAGTAAGTGTAGAGTAATTAATCACCTGATGCTACAGTGATGTTAGCATGCTAGCTTTTTAACATCCTCAAGATAACATACTCAAGCGAGACTGCCTTGTTATTACACTAGCTAGCAAAATTCATATGCTAATTCAAGCTAGCTGGTACATCTGACTATCTGAAACACAGAACAATAAAGGTATAATAAATGATGAATAAAAAGTTACAGCTACTCAAGACAGAAGATAAAGAAGTGGCAGAAATGTAAAGACACACCGGTCTCTCATGCTCCAGGATGGAGGATTTGCCCGGTTCATACTCGAAGATGCTACGTGGCTCAGCACGATAACGCCGTGTGTCCACTTTACGATCCGGGGGACTCCATTCATTTCTTAGTGAGAGAGAGAGAGAGAGAGAGAGAGAGAGAGAGAGAGAGAGAGAGAGAGAGCAATAATTGAAAAAGAAAGTGTGTATGAAAGAGAGAAATAACAAGAGAGAGAGAAAGAGTGAGAGAGAGAGAGAGAGAGAGAGAGAGAGAGAGAGAGAGAGAGAGAGAGAATAGATGAGTGAGAAAGTGAGAGACATTGTGGAAATAATGAAAAAGTAAGAGAGAGATGTAACAGGATGGGAAAGAGATTGAAAATAATGTGAAAGAGAGACATTAAGACATAATCTCTCTCTCTCGCTCTCTCTCTCAGCTTCTCTCAGTAAAGAGAGAGACCTTGAGAAGTAATGAAAAAGAGAGACATTGATTGGGGAGAGAGAGAGAGAGAGAGGCTAAGGAATAATGATCTTTCTCTCTTTCTCTCTCTCTCTGTCACTATTCCTCTCATTAGAGAGAAAGAGAGACCTTGCAAAGTAATAGAAGAGAAAGCGAGAGACTCGTAGCATCAGTGTGAAAGTCTTACGGATCGTGTGGAAGATCTTTCTCACGGTCAAGGTCTCGTGAGCGGAGCTGCAGTAGTGAGGGCATGGGAGGGGGTGGGGGCGGTACTGGGCTCAACTCTTGAGGGGGCGGAGCTCTGCTGGGTTCGGAGTTCCGGGACAGAGGACGGTACGTGTGTGTCCGAGGTGGCGGGTGGGCGTGGACGGGGAGGAAGTTCTCTGAGGGACCAGAACCAAGCAAACAGACAAACAAACAAATTTGTCAATTTACTGAACCTCAGCTAACAACAGCTAAAACTGTAGCTACTATAACACACCTAGCATGCCAGATCAGGAAATTACCAACATGACAGAGAACGTAGTTAGCAATGAGGTTACAATAATTCGTAAAAAAAAAGAATTTTCTACTTTTTTTTTTTCTCTTATTTATTAGAAAGCCAGTTAATGTTAGTCTTTACTAACATTAAAAATGTTATTAAAATGTTAGTTTTAACGTAATTATTTTTCTTAAGAGTTTTTCTGCTTCCGTTAAAATGTTTTTTTTTAAAATGTTATTATTGGTACTTTTCATTTAATTATTATTTTTTAAATAAACAAATGAATAATCAAACAGAGAGATTAACTCAGCACCCACCGTTGTTCCCAACAGCGTATGTAGCACCGTATGTGTCTGCATAGTCATCGTCTGTAAAGAGCATCATATAAATCTTTCTGTTGTGCTACAGAGAGAGACTCGACAAAGTACACACACACACACACACACACACACACACACACACACACACACACACACACAGGAACCGCTGTTTTAAAGAACTCACCTGGTTTATGAACCATATGGATTTGCTTAAACATGGTCTTGTACCAGTCCTTAGGCCTGTCTACAGTCTGTGGAGACACACACACACACACACACACAGACACACAGTTCATAATATTTCAATTTCTAATTAAGGAATATCAAATCTCCATGAATATTGAATGTGAGTGGTGTGTGTGTGTGTGTGTGTGTTTGCTGTAGTAAAGAGTAACATGATGAGAATTTATGACAATGTCAGCAAGTCAATATAGTGCTCGCGCTCTCTCTCTCTCTCTCTCTCTCTCTCTCTCTCTCTCTCTCTCTCTCTCTCTCTCTCTCTCTCTCTCTCTCTGTCTTACACACATAGACACACACACACACACACACACACACACACACACACACACTTCTGAAGTTCAGGAAAATGATGGCCCACCTTGATGCCTGATGCCCACCCAGGTACCAAACTCCTGCCTCCCACCATCATACCCACCCTTAGTGTCTACCTAAATGACCAACCCATGATCCCCGAGGGTAATTATAATGGTGGCAGGAGGCAGGGGTGGGTTCAATAGTACTCACCGTTCGGATAGCAAGAGGGAGACCCGAATCGTCCACAGGCCCGATGCCCTCATAATGAGGTGCCTTGATCACTGAAACTTTCTTTTCCTCCTCTGAGAAACGAGCCACTGGAGTCACGCTTCTGAAGGACATCTCACCCACTGACAGCGACTCCCTGTGTACTGACTCTGACCCTTCTGACAGATAGACAGACAGAAAGTGTTAGACAGAAAATATACAGTGCTAGAGATTATTATTAATAAAGCATGCTAGATAGATAGATAGATAGATAGATATACAAATAGCAGGCAGACAGACAGACAGACAGGCAGACGGACGGACGGATAGATAGATAGATAGATAGATAGATAGATAGATAGATAGATAGATAGATAGATAGATAGATAGATAGATAGATAGATAGATAGCAAATGCACAGACAATTTTGATAGACAGACAGGCAGAGAGACATATAAAGCAGGAGAGACTGATATTGCTGACCAACAGAAAAGTACAGGTGATGAGACAAAGGCAGGCAGACAGCAAGAGAGAGACAGACAGAGCAGAATGACCCAATAGGAGAGCAGGACAAACAGCGACTGAGTTGAGAAATGACAACGATTTCAGTCTCATGTTAATCTGAATCCTGACTAAAGCATAAATTATAGAACACAACATAACAAACTATTAGCTTCTCAGCTAAAATCTGTACTGTCAACATCCGAAGCAAAACTTTCCCCCGTGCCTGAGCGGTGGCTCCCAGTCCGTCTCCATTCTACTCAATTATCGATTGCTTCAGTCTGGTTTAATGGCTGTAAATGCAAGAGCTGGACAGGAGACTGCTGCCAATGGCGCCGCTGCTAATCAACCATGTACATCACACAGCTATTATATCTACACTGTGAATCCAGAGCTCAATCAATAGACATGAGTTGAAATGATTAGCAATACCTTCTAAATCCGTCATCACATTGGGATTTATAACTAATAAAAGCAAAAGGCATGCTAACTGTAAGAAGTGGCTACTTGTTTATTCACCACTTATTAATTACTTAATAAAGATTTCATTTCAGTTGGTTAAAAATTAGACTTGAGTAGAAATGGAAAAGCGTAGTCTTATGAAACTTTCTGGGTGGGACAAGTGGTTGGTGAGGTCCAACTATACACAGGCTTCACCCTGGCTTTGCCATGCCCACTTTACACTGAATGGGCAAAATTCTAGCTAAGTAGATTTAGCCATGGCAACATCACCAATTATTTATACACCTTATGGTAATATTATGTCTAGAGCCTAGAGGGGTAGGCAACATCAGTCCTGGAGAACCGCTATCCTGCAGATATTAGCTCCAACCCTGAAAAAAAACTCTGTGTCTGTAGCCTTAGTAATCCTGAAGACACTGATTAGCTTGTTCAGGTGTGTTTGATTAGGGTTGGAGCTAAACTCTGCAGGACCGATGTTGACTACCTCTGGTCTAGAGGATTAATCATTTGAACTTACTTAAAAGTGACAGAAACCAAACAATGGTAAGAATCAAAGCCGAGATACAGGACAACCAGAACATCCTATAACTGGTCCATTTAATGTATTAGACTTTATTTTTTCAAATAAAGTTGATTAGAACAAACTCATATAAACCTTGCCTTAACTTTCATGTAAAAGAAAAGGGAAGTGTGTTAGCAGTCAACTTGTCTATAGGGCAAGTTCATCAAAATTCCCCATGAAACCACAATCCTTGGAAGCATAAGCCAATAGATGTGCAATAGCTAGTAGCTAGGGTCACTGTGAATGACAGAAGAGACAGTCTCTCTTCTAGCTGTCTGTCCCACCCAGAGAGCATGGCCAGTTTTGCTCCATTGGCTCCCAGTCACTGATGGGAAATACGATCACTCTTGGTCACTTGGGAGCCCAGGAGAAATCTTTCTGAAGGTCTACTAGTTCCCAGCATTGGCCTTGCTAGTTTCTTAAATTCACAGTGCTCAAAACCCAAGATCTATCTAACTAGCTAACACTGAACCACTGCCCTTCCTCCAACAAGACTACTAATAATTTGCACCACCACAGCAAAGAAGTCCTACACAATGTTTAAAATAGATCCAGTTGAAAGAGGGTGAACATCAGACACTCACCCAAGTGCCTCATCTGCTGGAATTGCTCGAGTCCGGGACTAAAGACAGGTGGAGGAGGACGTTGTGCTGGAGGAGAGAATGGCCTCTGAGAGTATGCACTTCCATTTATTGCCATCTGACCCTAGGAACACAACCAATCTATAAGAAACTGACTTGTATATATAATGATGTACTGTTTGGTAAGTGGGCTAGGACTACAGTGTTAGTGTAGCAGGAAGTGACGTAACATGATGTTACACACGTGTGGTTGGGACATACACAGGTCACATACAAAAGAAGAACACATCAACGTTTAAACAATGACAGGTCAATACTTAGTTATAAAAATCTCCACTAGTCAGTAGCTTGGGTATGTGATTAAATATCTTTTGAAAAAGGTAACAAATACATTTTTTAGACAAACACACAAGAACCTCACAATATCACTCCAGAAAATACAAACACCACAAGTTCCACAGATGTACCCAGACCATCTGCATTTACAGCAACTTTTAGTATGCATGCTAACAAGGAAAGTGGTGGAGACAAAGAGAAATTTTACAACATTTACCAAACAAGACAGCGCAAACAGGGGTGAGTTTTAAGTGAGGAGGGCATGGCGTGGCTGCGTGATAGTTACGTTAGTATCAGCAGCCGTTTCTGAGGCAGTGGGTGCAGGGACATCATCAAGGGGAACAGAAGCATGGCTGAGTGTAGGGGAGGGGGTGGGCGTGGCCTCATGTGAGTCCATGGCGCAGATCTGCAGTTCTTCAAGGACGGCTGTTGATGATGAATAGTGACTGAGGGCCGAAAGAGATCGCGACGAAGCATTTGGCCCAGACAGGAAGTCAGGCGAGTCCTGACTTTCACGGCTGTAGGATGCCCCAGAACGAAAGTCGGTGGTACCTCTTGGCGGGGATATGTCACGCTAACGGAGGATTGAAAGGATGAAAGGAGGGATGAAGAAAAGATTAGCGCAAACATGCCAGCAAGCAGGATGTGAAATACTGTGTGGTAAAGATGGGTTGTACCATGTTAGCAACCTGAATAGGGGAATCAGCTGTGGGAGGAAAGAAGAATTTGACAGTTTTTAATGAGAATTCAAGAACAACAATACTCTAAGGAAAAAGGCTTCTGAAAGATTTCTTTAGATTGTGAAGGTTTTCTAGATTTTCTAAAAGCAACTGTTCTACAGAGGACCTTTTAGAATCCACCCCAGATTGCCCAATTGAGAAAAGAATTTGAAAGGATCAAGAACAAATATACACTTGAAATACTTAAGGTTTATTGGCATGAGGCTTTACTATTAACCTCTGAAAGGGAAACCCTCTGTTCTCGCTGTACATAGAACCTTCAAAGGCTCTATCATAGTAATAAACAGAATTTGACCCAAGACAGCTGAGAAACTTATACCAGATTTATACCCTTAGAAATTATTACTCAAGGGTTCTCATTGGTTTTAGCTATATAAATAGGTTCCACTTCTCGGTTCTACTTTGATTGTTGGTGGATTCCACAGAGAGTTCAACTATAGATCTTAACAAAAGTATATATACTTGGGGTTTCTCATATGTTCTTTGTTTGGTTTAGTGTTCTAGTTCTCTAAAGGGAACCTACAGAACACTTTTCTTCTGGGGTGTTCCCTACCATTCTAGGGAAACATTTATGGAACTATTTAGGGTGGAGTATGGAACCTTTTTTCTAAGAGTGTACAGTATGCAACAGACATCACTGTTAGAGTCTTCCATCATTCTGATGTTAACTATTCTTGGAGAAAAAAAGTGTGTATTAGAAATAAACTAATAGGAAAACTAAAAAAGGTGATCATGTGAAAAGTGATCTGAAGCCAAATAAATGCAATACCGCCACATCGCCTGTTGGTCTGGGTGGCACTTTGGGGCTTGGCTCAGCAGGATCCTGCCTTTCGGATCCAGATCCCGATTGGAGTCCAGATTCAGGATGGTATTTTGAACCTTTAGGAGCTATCTGAATGGAGAGAGAGGCTGTGTGTGTTGTAGCAGGGGATTTGGAGTGTGTACGTGGTGGTGGGGATGGCGGACTATCAGGTGAACCAGGGTTTGTGACCTTTGCCATGTTAGTATTAGCCCAAGTTTGATTCGCGTTAGTATTGTTGATTACATCTGCACTGGTTTTAGCAGTAGCAGAGTTGGATCCTTCGTTAGCAAGTTTGAGAGATGACACCTTGCGCTCCAGGAGCTGGCTAATAAAGCTATTAGCGTTAGCATTAGCCTCCGGGGTGACATCTGAGGTGGTCTTAGTATTGCGAGTAGTCTCAGAATATGAGTAGGAGGATGAGGAGCTGGATTTGATGGTGTAAGAACCGGAGGGAACAAGCGAGCTATAAGGCGGGGGGTTAGGGGTCATGTGATAGCTCTCTCTCCGAGGGGGTGGGAGGGGGACCTGATTGACACACAGGGGAGCCAATCAGACAATAAAGTACAACATTAGAACATGTCAAAGCGGCAATACGAGTGGATGTGATCTTAATAAAAAATGACGAGGTGGGAATGTTCCTCCTGAAAAAATGATAAGGTCATTAAATCTGTGGCCTGAGAATAAAAACATGATTACTTTTACAGGCTGTGAAAAACAACCCATGCTGCTGCTTTAAAGTTTAATACCTGCCACACAGAAAGTTTATAGTTTTTACAATATTGTCTGAATATAAAATATGAATAAAAAAACGTGATATAGCACAATAGTTAAACTTATTTATATGGAATCATTGTAATTGGATGATATATATTAGTATACAGTATATACCAGCATTTGCATATACAGTATGTACAGTATTTGTCCAAGCTTATTTCCCTCACAAAAACTATGAACTTTGTTCTTTTTAGAATTAATGAGCACAAAAATCCAACCTTTTCAACCCAAACCTGACTTCCTTTCAGCAGTGCCCTGATGGTTGAAATGGTGTAGTTTGAGGATGTTTATGTAACATGTATGGGAGAAGTCTTCAGTGTCAGCACTTGTATGTTGTAATTTTATGTTTTCCAGCACCTCCAGGTCAGAGAAGTTTACACTTTGTGGTTTCTGTGTAACACAACATGCCTGGAAAGCAGGTTTATGGTAGAGTGGAGATTGAAGTGTGTTTGAGGTGTTTACCGGGACGGGACCGCTCTTGTCCTGCATGCTGGAACGAACACTCCGGTAACCTTTAGCTGTCAGAGTGGAGCTGCTTGCATCACCGTTCCTCAATCCATCTGTCACACTGCGAGACTGCCAGCCATCTACAAACACACACACACACACTTACTATATACCATAATCCAGCAATATATCTACTTCAGGTCCTCAGATCTACTGTCATATTCCTATACCATTACATGACAATGTATAGTGTACACACACACACACATATGTAGAAATACACAAAATTGTTCACACTTACCTGAGTCTGATGAATGACTTTCTCTACCTGGAAATTCACAGCAGACAAAACAAGAATTAAATACAAAGCTGCATCCTTTCTTCCTTCTTTCCTTCCTTCCTCATAGTACAAAGGTAGTACAAGTATTCAAATTCAATCAATTAAATACACCAAAAATAATACTAATGTAGAAGTCGTACCAATGCTAACAAGTGAATCTTTAAAATCTGCTAATAAGCTAATGTTTACTTGTTCCAAGAAACTTTAATTTTCTTTCTATCTATCTATCTATCTTTCTTTTTTTCAGATTAAGTCCTCTCAGAGGTGTGGTAAATGTCGAGCCTTAGCATCACAAATCATCCAAAATGCACACAGAGCTCTAGCGGATCTGAAAGAGCAAGCTGACTCAGCTAAACTCCTCAGAAAAGAGAATAACAAGAGCAACAACAACAACAAAATCAAACTGTGCTGTCTAACAAACATTCACACACACTTTACAAAGGACTGAGAAAATATTTACACACATGATTTTGGCTGAGACAGACTTCCATTACTTGTTAGCCTTCAGCTAATTTCAGACACGTCTCTGATCGAATGCATTTACTCGTACCTGTGTTCATGATGAGGTTTTCCACTTAGAACTTCTAGGAATAAGAACTGACTTTCCTGCAATACACACAAAACATTGATTTGAGGGAAAACAGTAGGAAATCCTGCACATGCTGGCAACTTAGCTTGATATTAACAAACACATTGTTAAGGAAACGTTTATTTAACTGTTAGGGAAGGGGTTTTCAGTTACAGTCAAAGGTAAAAGGTGTGATTTTAATGTTTAGTGATATCTTCAGAACAGGGGACTTTATAGCTGCAACGACCCGTCAAGGCATGGACTCCACTAGATCCCTGAAGGTGTGCTGTGGGATCTGGCACCAAGATGTTAACAGCAGATCCTTTAAGTCCTGTAAGTTTTGAGGTGGGGCCTCCATGGATTGGACTTGTTTGTCCAGCACATCCCACAGATACTGTATTGGATTGAGATCTGGGGGATTTGGAGGTGGAGTCAACACCTCAAACTGGTTGTTGTGGTCATCAAACCATTCCTGAACCATTTTTGCTTTGTGGCACGGCGCATTATCCTGCTGAAAGAGGCCATAGCCATCAGGGAATACCGTTTCCATGAAAGGGTGTACATGGTCTGTAACAATGCTTAGGTAGGTGGTACGTGTCAAAATAACATCCACATGGATGGCAGGACCCAAGGTTTCCCAGCAGAACATTGCCCAAAGTATGACACTGCCTTCGTCTGCTTGCCTTCTTCCCATAGTGCATCCTGGTTCCATGTGTTCCCCAGGTAAGTGACGCACACACACCTGGACATCCACGTGATGTAAAAGAAAACGTGATTCATCAGACCAGGCCACCTTATTCCATTGCTCTGTGGTTCAGTTCTGATGCTCACGTGCCCTTTGTTGGCACTTTTGGTGGTGCACAGGGGTCAGCAATGGCACCCTGACTGGTCTGTGGCTATGCAGCCCCATACGCAACAAACTGTAATGCAATGTGTATTCTGACACCTTTCTATCAGAACCAGTATTAACTTCTTCAGCAATTTGAGCAACAGCCTGTTTGTTGGACTGAACCACATGGGCCAACGTTCGCTCCCCACGTGCATCAGTGAGCCTTGGCCGCCCATGACCCTGTCGCAGGTTCACTACTGTTCCTTCCTTGGACCACTTTTGATAGATACTGACCACTGCAGACTGGAAACACCGCACAAGAGCTGCAGTTTTGGAGATGTTCTGATCCAGTGGTCTAGCCATCACAATTTGGCCCTTCGTCAAACTTGCTCAAGTACTTACGCTTGTCCATTTTTCCTGCTTCTAACACATCAACTTTGAGGACAAAATGTTCACTTGCTGCCTAATATATCCCACCCACTAACAGGTGCCATGATGAGGAGATCATCAGTGTTATTCACTTCACCTGTCACTGCTCAGAATATTATGACTAATTGGTGTATATGATGTATATTCACATAACAGCTCTAAAGCTTGTTCTCCACATGCTTAAACTCTGTGCACGTGAAGTCTGAAAATCAATTTTATCTTATTATTTACTAGCTGAAATGTCAACATCAAGTGATCTTATCATGGACTGCTGGACAGTTTCCTGCAGAGGGTGAGGTCTGGCAGGGTTTCATTTACGTTACGTTCCCATGTGCTTCTGTTTATGTTTTGTGCTTGCCATGTCTGATTCTTCCTCCCTTTCCCCGCCTCTGCACACCTGTTCCTTATGTCTCACTAATTACCTTCCCTAAGTATACCTGCCGTCTTGTGTTTTGTTACCTGAATTTCCCTTCTGGTTTCTGCTGCATGTTTTCTCTTTTGTGTTTGTTATTCTGTTTTTTAGTCGCCTAAGTCTGTGGTTTTGTTATTTTAATAATAAATCCTCAGTTTCTCATTTTATCCCTGCATTTGAGTCTGGATTCTGGACCTGTGGAGGCACTCACTCCTAACAGATCTTTTGGATTAATTGGGATTTACAGGGTGGGAAACTGGTGTTAAAGTGAGATCCCAGACAGACAGATAGATAGAGAGACAGACAGGTTGGAAATAGAAAGTGGTGTCATGATGACACAAGCGTGAGTCTGTGTGTATTTGGTGGTGACTGACACCAGGCAGTCTGTAGTCAGAAATCCACAGCATGCTTCTGGTATGTGTATATTAAATAACGTCACGGTCTCATTACGCGATCATACACTGAACAAAACACATATTAATAAACTCGCCGAGCCACTGATCCTGCACTCGTTTTTGTTTCAAGTGCAAGTTCACTGGAAAGCTGGATGAAAGCAGATAAATAATTTAGACATGACTGCATTAGACCCCACATTGAAGGCTTGTGTTGAGGTTAATTAATTATTGAATATTGTTGGATTTCTGACTGAATATAGATTGAAAGGAAAGGTTTCGTGTTTCGGTACGAGGACGGAGCACAAAATGGAAAGCTTAATGGAGCGGCATGAAAAAAATATCAGAATATCAGAAATTTTTAATGTACAAAATATAGATCTATAAAAAAAAAATTGAAAAATTAATCTCAAACCTTCTGCTGAAAATTCTAAGAATATTATAACGTTCTGCCTTAAATATACACATTTTAATAAAATCTAAATAAAAAAATAAATAAATAAATAAATATTAATTAATATTTAAAATATGAGTTTAAGTATTATAACATTTCTAAAAAGTAAATATTACAATCTTCCAAAACAATAAAAAAGCAATATAAACTTTCTTTTACAAATATCAAAATATCTGAATCTTTTTAAAGTAAAAATTGCAAAAAATTCAATTAGAAAAATCTCAAAACATCTCTAAACCTTTTTTTCTGAAAGGTAAGGAAAACAAAGCAAGTATTAAGAGTTTAGAAGTAAAATTATTTCATCAATTAAACCTGAAATTATTCATTTAAATAAATCGTCTGGTAAACATTGATGTACAGCTTCAAATTCCACAGAAAACATGCTACATGTTAGCTAGAAGGATAACAAAGCTGGCTAGCTGAACGCTGATTACTGTTAATAAAAAATGCACAATTAGCTTAGCAAAAATGATAATAAACATGGATCCTGTCAGAAATCTTACATTCAGTCATATTAGCCTGCAGGCTAGAGAGATTATGATAATTTCTGAATATGATTTACAATCCTTTCATAAATCCTCTCAGGTTAGACCATGTTATCTAACTTTCTAGCATTAGCATTATTGTAAACATCATGAATCCTCTCAGAAACTCTAAGTTAAGCTCGTATTAGTTATTTAG
>JAUCMX010000029.1:14003893-14041393 GCA_033459395.1 Hemibagrus guttatus | reverse complement strand
CCGCTGCTGCTGGCTGCTAGTCGCGGAATCGCTCAGCCACAGCTGTGTGTTCAACACTGAGAGTTTCAGACAACCCGAAGGTGCTGGCGACTTTTTCTTTGTTTTTCTTGGTTTTCTGTAGCTGACCACAGAAATTCTCATAAAAACTGCAACCAGGCTGCTGTTCAGGTCAAACAAACAGAGCAGAGGAACTGAAGAGTGTCATGTCAAGCTGAGAGAAGCTCCTCAATGCATGATGAAGTCAGGATTCATGGTTTAACAAATAACCACGAGTCACAGGGCAGCGGGACGTGCTGAGATTTAGAAAAGCCCAGAACAGAACAGAACAAATCACGACTTATATTTTTTTTACAAATTTTTTAACATTTCTGAGGTAAATGTTGACATTCCCGATGGTTAGGATGTGCCAATTAACAGCTACATGCTAGCTCACAAACATCTAGATTTTCCAACGGCTAAATATCACATCACTATATTTAAGACGAGAAGAACAAAATCATTCACACGAAATTACAAATAAAATCTCAACAAAAACTAGAAATTCTGCCAATAAACCTTGAACTATGCTTTATTTCATTAAGTAAGGGTACCAAGAAATAACTTTAAATTCAAAACTAACCCCCCAAAAAAATAAATAAAAAAAGTAAAACAAATAAATAAATAAAAAAATAATATAAAATAATAAAATATAATAATCAATAATAAAATAATAAAGATAATAAATAAAAAGCAAGTAATAAAAATAATCTAAAATAATAAAATAACTGAGCCTAAACTTTAAATAGACTTAAGTAGGTTAGTAAGCATATAAATAAATATTTATAAATAAGTAAATAGTTTAATTAATTAGATTATTGAAAACTGAAAATAAAACAAAAGAAAAAACAAAAGAAAAAAAAATACTAAAAGTAAAAAAAGAAAATAATCTAAAATAATAAAATATATAATAAAGTAATAAATAATAAAGATAAGAAATCAAAATAAAAAATAATAAAAAACAATCTAATATAAATATATTTATTATAAATATGTAAATAATTTAATTAATTAGATTTTTTTATTTATGGAAATCTTAGTAATAGAATATAACAGAATTTCCTCCCATGGACTTAGATTAAATGTTTGAGTCTCAGTTTGAAATCTGAATTTACAGAACAGCAACGCAACAGCAAAATACGGTTTTATCTTAACAAGCAGAATTTCCTCTGCATTAGCCGCATTTTATAGCTTCTAGCCCTGTTCAAAAGGGTCATCTGGTAGCATTCTCACTGGCCTCTGCGAAAATAGTGTCAAAATTACATATTTGCATACTCTAATTTGCATATTTATTGGACATAAATGATCTGTGTTGTGACATCACAAACTGAGTTCTTACATAATCTGGTGCTTTTAGCACTGTGCTCATGACATTTGTGTTAGTGACACATGCCATTAGCGACGTTTTAAAGTTTTGAGGGAAAATTGATTAAAAGGATGAAAGCATCGGGGAGAGAGAGAGAGAGAGAGAGGGAGAATGGAATGCAGTGTTATGTAAGCCACTGCTGTTAAAGACCTGACTACACATGACACACAAACATCCAGTCCAGTTCTCTCTCTCTCAGATCTCACACACACACACACACACACACACATACACACACACACATCAGAAAAACAGATTCATTATTGCTAATTGGGAGTAATTATTCCGCTTCGCTTGATTCATTACATACCCCGCAAAGCCACATGAGGAGAGGGCATTAACCTCACACACACATACACACACACAAGTCAAGGTCCACTCTCAAAGCACACACACTCGATCAGAACGTACAACCTATCTGATATCTGTAAATAACACAGAGTTTTCATCATCAAACACGACGTGTGTTGCAGTGTGTCAGCTACCGTGGACACAGTCTGCTTTTATAGGGCACCATTACTTTTGTTAGAATTGTCTTATTTGTCTTAATTTATGGATTTCTTTTAAAAATATCCATTACGTTTGTGTGTTAGTAGAATAATTATGTGATTTAAAGTCACAGTAACAATTTGTATTGTGTGTATGTGTGTATGTCACTAGTCTCAGTGGTTCACAGGTTGCGTGTTGCATGTGTGAGAACCAAAAAGTGTGTGTATGTGTGTGTGTGCGCAGTTTCGCATTCCTTCGGCCATTGAAACTAAACCCCTGAGTGTGTGTGTGTGTGTGTGTGTGTGTGTGTGTGTGTTTTTGTGCGTGTACGTGCACCAGTGTTCCCTTTCGAGGCCTTTGTGCCGACCCTGAATAAAACTGGACACAAACATGCAAGAATGAGGAAGAGGAAAGACAGTAAATACACACGCACACACACACACACACACACACACACACACATACAAAGAGAAATTGTGGGGTCAGTCCAGGAGACTGAAACAGAGAGAGATGGAATGAAAGAACTGAACAGAATTGAACCGAATCAAATTCAGATGAATCAAATTGAATCGATTCAAATTGAACTGAATCAGATGAATCCGAGGTGATTCATGTTTATTGTATTGAATGGAATCGAACTAAATTGAATTGAACTGCAACAAACTGATTCAAAACGAACTCATTTCGTAGGATCAGATTGAATCAAGTGTGTGTGTGTTTGTGTGTGAGAGAGAGTGAGATATCTGGAAGTGAATCAGAAAGAAAGACTGATAAACAAAGAAAAGAAAGGAGTGAGAGCGAACAGAAATTTGATAGTGTGGATTTTGGTTTTGTGTTCAGTTTGACATCTCGTCAACTTACCAGTCCATGTGATGACTTTTCATTCCTGTGTTTTGGCCACAGTGGCAGTTTATTTTTTCCAGTTTCTGCACTAAAACTAAGCCCTGAAAGAGTATCACACGCTGCTAAGAGTGCCACTTGAACCGTCATAAAATTTTAGTTAAAATGCCATTAAATGCTATTAGTCACTGAGCTCTCATGAGCTATTTTGGTATTCTATTAATATTTCCCAACGTTTCTTTTGTGTCAGTGGTGTAATCAGTGTCCTCCAGAGCCAATTTTTATTAGAAAAAAATCAACAAAAAGATTAATTTTGACAACTTAAAGAATATAGATCATTTCATTAGACTTTTTCACACTTCAACATGTATCTAGGAATCTCCTCCTCCATTGTTGACGCAGCCATCTGGAGCTGTGGCCGTAAGGCCTCTGGTGCCGGCCGCGGCGGCAATCCCCGAACACAGTGGTGGACACTGGAAGTAAGGGATGCCGTCAAGCTGAAGAAGGAGTCCTATCGAGCCTGGTTGGCTCGGGAGACTCCGGAGGCAGCTGAGGCATACCGGCAGGCCAAGCGAACTACAGCCGTGGTGGTCTCGGAAGCAAAAACTCGGGTCTGGCAAGAGTTCGGGGAGGCCATGGAGAAGGACTATCGGACGGCCTCGGGGAAATTCTGGCAGATTGTTCGGCGCCTCAGAAGGGGTAAGCAGCTCTCTGCCAACAGTGTTTATGGTGGAGGTGGAGAGTTGCTGGCCTCGACTGGGGATATTGTCGGACGGTGGAAGGAATACTTCGAGGATCTCCTCAACCCTACTGACACGCCTTCCGTAGAGGAACCAGAGGCCGAGGACACAGAGGTAGATTCATTCATCATCCAAGCTGAGGTCACTGAGGTAGTTCAGCAGCTCCTTGGTGGCAAGGCACCGGGGGTGGATGAGATTCGCCCTGAGTACCTTAAGTCTCTGGATGTTGTGGGGCTGTCTTGGCTGACACATCTCTGCAACATAGCGTGGCGGTCAGGAAGAGTGCCTCTGGACTGGGCAAACGGGGTGGTGGTCCCTCTTTTTAAGAAGGGGGACCGGAGGGTGTGTTCCAACTATAGGGGGATCACACTCCTCAGCCTCCCAGGGAAAGTCTATTCCAGAGTACTGGAGAGGAGAGTCCGACCGTTAGTCGAACCTCAGATACAGGATGAGCAATGTGGTTTTCGACCTAGTCGTGGAACACTGGACCAGCTCTATACCCTCCACAGGGTGCTCAAGGGTTCGTGGGAGTTTGCCCAACCAGTCCACATGTGTTTTGTGGACTTGGAGAAGGCTTTCGACCGTGTCCCTCGTGGCATTCTATGGGAGGTGCTCTGGGAGTATGGGGTCCGTGGCCCTCTGTTAAGGGCTGTTCGGTCTCTGTATAACCGGAGCAGGAGCTTGGTTCGCATTGCCAGCTGTAAGTCAGACCTGTTCCCAGTGCATGTTGAGCTCCGACAGGGCTGTCCTTTGTCACTGGTTCTGTTCATTGTTTTTATGGACAGAATTTCTAGGCGCAGCCAGGGGCTGGAGGGAGTCCGGTTTGGGGACCACAGGATTTCATCGCTGATTTTTGCAGATGATGTTGTCCTGTTGGCTTCTTCAAGCCTGGACTTACACCATGCACTGGGGCGTTTTGCAGCTGAGTGTGAAGTGGCCGGGATGAGGGTCAGCACCTCCAAATCGGAGGCCATGGTTCTCGACCGGAAAACGGTGGCTTGCACCCTTCAGGTTGGAGGGGAGGTCCTTCCTCAAGTGGAGGAGTTTAAGTATCTCGGGGTCTTGTTCACGAGTGAGGGAAGGATGGATCGTGAGATTGACAGACGGATCGGTGCAGCGGCAGCAGTAATGCGGTCTATGTACCGGTCTGTTGTGGTGAAGAAGGAGCTGAGCCGGAAGGCGAAGCTCTTGATTTACCAGTCAATCTACGTTCCTACTCTCACCTATGGTCATGAGCTCTGGGTCATGACCGAAAGGGTAAGATCCCGGATACAAGCGGCCGAAATGAGCTTCCTCCGTAGGGTGGTGGGGCGCTCCCTTAGAGATAGGGTAAGGAGCTCTGTCACCCGGGAGGAGCTCGGAGTAGAGCCGCTACTCCTCCACATCGAAAGGGGGCAGTTGAGGTGGCTCGGGCATCTGTTTCGGATGCCTCCGGGACATCTCCCTGGAGAGGTGTTCCGGGCATGCCCCACTGGGAAGAGGCCCCGGGGAAGACCCAGGACACGCTGGAGAGACTATGTCTCTCGGCTGGCCTGGGAATGCCTCGGTGTCCCTCCGGAAGAGCTGGAGGACGTGTCTGGGGAGAGGGAGGTCTGGGTATCCCTACTTAGACTGCTGCCCCCGCGACCCGGCTCCAGATAAGCGGAAGACAATGAATGAATGAATACTTCAACAACTGACAAAAAGCCTCAGTTCTGACAATACTGTGAGGTTATAGGGGGAAATAACGGGCTCACAAACACACACACACACACACACACACACACACACACACACAAGTGCTGTTATTTATACATCTCTGGTTACATCATTCTCACAGACATATCGTGCTAAATTCAGCGAGAGTGATCAGCTGCCCTTATAAATCATCATGCACTACTGTAAACTTGACACACACTCACACAAACACAAGGCCATCTAAACACAGATAAAGTGTTTATTTAACAATAAAGTGTTACACTGCATCCTTTCCCTCATAAATCCCAGGCTACGTCATTAGCATTACGTGAAACTGGACTGCTGATGTGATGTTCTAGCAGGAAAAAGCTTTCAGATCAGTGTCGAGTGTCCCGTAGGTGATGAAGCCGCGGCCGGCTTTTGAAGTGCCTGATTAAAAAGGTCAAGGTCCTTCACAGGCCATGCATGACTGGGCTATCTCGCGATGATGCAATGCTGGGAATATGTTCCGTCTGTGTAACCAGTGTCCCATTGCAGCATTTATTTTTTTCAGGATTTAAAAAAGAAACTTTAAAAATATTTGAATTATTTTTGCTAATTGTACATGCTAGTTCGTAATAGCAACCTAAACAAAAAGTAGCTACAACTTTCTGTGACAATAAGTGAAAAAAAGGTTTATTCTTCAACATTTCAAAAGACTAAACTTTATATCAGTTTGTGCAAATCTCCAAACTTGCCTCACAGATTGTATTTCTCACATAGCTATCACTAGCTAGCTTGTATTAATAAAGCTTCTTATTCTGAATATTTTGCGTTCTGATTCTGATTGTTTTTCACTTAATCTGTATATGTTTAAATTTAACATTTAGGGTAAAAAATAAAGAACTTTCAAACTTTCCAAAGACTTAAGTATCATTTTAGCATGAATCTCAGTTCCCACACACTCCAAACTCACCTCATTTGCTAGCTATTAGATCCTTAACTAGCTATTACTAGCTATCTAACAAGCCTGACATTTTATTCAAAATTATTCGCTTCCAGTAATAGCTAACATAGCCAAGTTTTTTTTCCGTTTTGTACACTTTTCTGTCTACGAGATTCAGAATCTTTATGCTTTCCCTGTGATTGTCTTTTGCTACGTGCTAGTTTTTAACACTGTGACAAAGAAAATGAGTTTGAATAACAATATTACTAATTTACTGAAGAAACATGAATGAAAGAGAGAGTAACTGATTAAAAAAATAAAACGTTGATTGAAACAGCAGTGATTAAACGGTAAATCTGGACTACATTTTTGACTAGCAGGAAAAGGTCAATGGTCGGTCATTTACGACATCATGCTATGAAAGTAGGAATTTCTTGTATTCATTTACTGACCAAATGTATGAGATTTTATCACAATGTTAGCATTACTGAAGCCTAAACATGCCAGGGTGGCAAAAAAAAACAAAAAAACACCCTGGATAACTAGAGAGGTTTGTGATGTCAGTGTATAACTATTCGAATCAGATTTGCTATCAGAGTGTACAGTGGACTCACCTCCATGAGGGCCATATGACTGAGTGCAAAAGCATATAACAATTAGCCAAATAAGGCTTAACAGTAGCTTAGGCATCTCATCATTAAAATGCTTCAAGGTTATTTTTTGCAACACCAACCCCATACACACACACACACACACACACAGACACACACACACACGTAGGGAACGTGTCGATATGGTCACTCTGGGCTCGTCTCAACACCCAATCCATTATGAGAGTGCATTTCAGCTAAGTGTTTCTGGCTCTACAAGTGACAGGTTATAAAAAGGATCGGCAACGTGTCAACATATAAACACACACACACACACACATTAATATATATATATATATATATATATATATATATATATATATATATATATATATATATATATATATATATATATATGCAGAAGCTTTGAAGTTACTCCAGAACAGTCCAGGACAGTGTTTTCCACAAACCAGTACAAGTGATTAAAATCATGAGAAAGTAGACCTTCAGCTAAAACGTGACAAGGTTAGTACTTCAGCTAGCTAGCCTGTTCTAGAACTTAGGTCTTTTATTTAAACGAGAAAGTGATAATAGAATTGAGACAATGGACTTTCCCTCAGATGTGCTGGCATATTTCCAGAACTCGACTGGTGCTGTGACTGAACTTAGTATTGCTAACACACTTCATTGGGTTCTGCTGTGGTTTATAATTGATCAGAACAACCAATTTTAACACACTTCTTACTCCAGACTATTCTGTACTCCACTGAATAATATATTATATTATACTGTACTGTACTCTACTGTAAACTATGATTCTTCACTAAAAACTATTATACTATGCTATGCTGTCCACAGTAAACCTCTTTACTATACTGTACTACACTCTAAACTACAGTATTATGTTATACTATATACAATATTACACTGTAAGATACTATACTACAATCTAAACTGTCTATACTATACTATAAACTGCTGTAAGCACACTGTAAACAACCTTATTGCACTCTAAATGATTGTACTATACCTGTAACTACCACACTACACTGTAAACTACCGTACTACATTCTAAACTTTGTACTACACTGTAACTACCATTCTATAGTGTAAACTACTGTACTACATTCTAAACTACTGAACTACACTGTCAACAACCATACTATACTGTAGACTACTGTATTACACTGTAAACTAACATACTGTACTGTAAACTACTATACTACATTCTAGCATACTGTATGACACTGTAAATTACTCTAGTACACTAAACTAACATACTATACTGTAAACTACTGTACTACATACTAAACTACTGTACTGCATTCTAACCTACTGCACTACATTCTAAACTATTATATTATACTGTAAACTACTGCATTACATTCTAAACTACTGCACTACACTGTAAACTACTGTACTATACTGTAAACTACTGTACTACATTCTAAACTACTGCACTACATTCTAAACTACTGCAGTACATTCTAAACTACTGTACTACATTCTAAACTACTGTACTACATTCTAAACTACTGCACTACAACCTAAACTACTATACTACATACTAAACTACTGTACTACACTGTAAACTACTGCACTACACTGTAAACTACTGTAATACATTTTGAACCTACTGAACTACACTGTAAACTACCACACTATACTGTAAACTACTGTATACACTGTATTCTTTGCTACATTATAAACTATCATACTATATGGTAAACTACTGTAATACATTCTAAACTATTGTGCTACACTGTAAACTACCGTACTACACTGTAAACTACCGTTTAAAATGTAGTATGAAAGTTTACAGTATAGTAGGTTAGTTTAGAGTGTAGTACAGTAGTTTACAATATAGTACTGTAGTTTACATGATTGTATGGTAGTTTAGAGAGTAGTACAATAGTTTCAAATCTAGTACAGTGTGTAGTGTGTGTTCAAATGTAGTTTACAGCGTAGTGTAGTAGTTTAGAATGTATTACAGTAATTTACAGTGTAGTATGGTAGTTTACACTATAGTATGGTAGTTACAGTGTAGTACAAATGTGTACAAATGTGTAGTGTAGTAGTTTAGAGTGTAACAAGTGTAACATGATAGTTTACAGAGTGGTTACAGTAGTTTATATTATAGTGTGCGCTGTAAACTACTGTACTACATTCTAAACTACCACACTACACTATAAACTACCGTACTTCACTGTAATCTTCTGTGCAATGTTGGACTTTACTGTAAAGTACAGTACTGTAATGTACTAATGATCTTTGCACCATTTCACAACTCATTCAGGACAATTATTTTACAAAATAAAGGAGGTGTAACTGACAATTGCAGTTTTTCCATCACCTAAATCAGCAAATATTTCAACACATCAGCAAACAGTTTTTGCATCAAATCTCAAGTAGATGGTCCCTCCTGGTGTGTGTGTGTGTGTGTGTGTGTTTGTGTGTGTGTATGTGGTCTGTATATAATGAATCTGCAGTTTGTTCTGGCCCATTTACAACCACCAAGCCCAGATTTTTCCAACCTGAGACATTAGCCAACTGTACACACACACACACACACACACACACACACACACACACACCCCACTTCAGGGATTGTTATCATGGTATCAAAACTAGCGACATATTAGCTCAGATATATTAATGCTCAGTTAAAAACATCGGTAGATATGTAGTTAACAATAGATAACAACTTTATTCAAATGAACTATTTCACTCGGTTAACGAAGTTTAGGAAACGGATGAAGAAGCCAAACACTGGACCTCAAGTCTGGATGGTGCGCTAAATCTGAATAGCGACTTTTAGATAAAGGCTGATGCCACAAGGGTTTCCCTTATTCCGTTACATTAGCTGAAAACACACACACACACCTTACAGCACAACACAGTCATGCAGATCTGATGATGCAGTGATAACAAATGTACAATGAGTTTCTGTGGCAGTGTACCACTGCAGATTAACAGAAAGAGGTTATTGTCTGCACGCCCCACACACACACACACACACAGGTAAGAGGAAATGAAAGTGTGTGTTCGCTCTCTCACGCTCAGTGCTCCTTTGGCACCAGAAAGAGGAGGTCATCTTTCCCCCGTCCCCACATCACACAGCTACTTTACAGTCAATTCCAGCTGTGTTGTCTCCTCACACAGCTGGAACTATAGGGCACGACTGCTGAAACATGAACAAACTACGTGAATAGCGAACAAACTTAATTAAATGTAAGTGAATAAAAATGTATATATGAAGTATACAACACTTAAGGATGTGTTGTTATAGAAAAAGCTAATGTTACATCACCCCATCGTTTATTATTTTCATAAAATATGACTTAATCAAGTGTTTTATTCCTTACATAATGTAGAAACCTAGGCTATACTTTGTTTCTGTTAATATTCTCTGCCATTTTCTAAAGCTAAAATACATCATTTAAACGAGTTTTACATATAATTTTTTTTTTTTTTTTTCCTGTGGCTTGCTAATATGTTGACTGACACCTCAGTGAGGCTCGCATCACATACAGCAGGAGATATTTACATTTGTATTTTTGTTGTTGTTGTTGTTGTTGTATGATAATTATCCATGCTTTAATGTTAACGTTCCTTCTGTCTCGGGTTTCGGTTAAAGCGGATTAAAGAGGTAAAGAAAATGCTGACAGGACGGGTTGTGTCCCAAACCGATTTCTACACTAAATAGTAGACTATGTCTAATTAGTGTCAAAATGCCGCAGCTAGTTAGTATAAAGTTAATTATATCCCTTGAAATGACTATATGAGAGGGGATAAATATTCAGGTAGCAGAAATACACACGGTGTTATATAAAGCACAGTAAGACTTAGCAAGTATGCTACGTTTGCTATCGAAATGCCGTCAGATGTCGAGTTATTTATCATCGCCAAACCTCCACAGTGCGGTAGCCTGCTGTTTAGGTACACTACGGCAAGTTGTGGTTTGGGATCGAGCCGATTCTGTCAATCACAGCGAGGCTTTCCCGGTTACCATGACAACCCGATCACTACATGTGGCCGCGTACCAAATCGCACACTCCCACACTACACTGAGCTCCTCACCAGCGTGACGCACTCTTTTGTCATGCAGTAATTCCGCATCATTTCGCGACCACACCACGCGGTTTGGGACGGAGCCCACGGTGCTGCTTACCTCCGGTAATTTACGCCGCAGAGTGGCCTCGAGCTCTCCAGTCTAACGGCGGCCACGAGACCCGGGTTCGCGTGCAGACTATATATACATGTAAATAAGTGTGAATATAATAAATAAATGTAAATAAATATAAAGTCCATGAAAGAGAGGAGAGAGAGAGAAACGATCCGGGGTTCGTGCAGAGGCGCACCGGCTCACGCGCTCTTTAAACAAAACAATAAAAAATGCGGCCGCAGAGGTGAGCGCGCGCCGGAGTGAACCTCCCTCTCGGTTCGGCGGCGGCTCGCGCTTACGGTGTGAGAGAGCTTTGCGGTGCCCCGGTCCTCTGGGGTTTTTTTTTTTTGTTTTTGCACGCGAGAGGAAACGCCTCTCTTTCAGCCGAGAGAGAAAGTGTGTGTGTGTGTGTGTGTGTGTGTGAGAGAGAGAGAGAGAGAGAGTATTCAAGTCTCGCACGCGCCCAACGAGACGAGATGCCGGCGCGCGCGCCCGCGTTGGAGTGAAGTGAAAATAAGTGGGGGAGGGAGGAGGGGTGAGGGAATGAGGGATGAGCAATGAGGGGATGAGAGATGAGGGGATGAAGGATGAAGGGATGAGCGATGAGGGATGAGGGGATGAGCGATGAGGGGATGAGCAATGAGAGGATGAGGGGATGAGCGATGAGGGGATGAGGGATGAGTGATGAAGCAATGAGGGAATGAGGGGATGAGCAATGAGGGGATGAGTGAGGAGGGGATGAGGGAATGAGGGGATGAGCGATGAGGGGATGAGGGATGAGTGACAAAGGGATGAGGGGATGAGCGATGAGGGGATGAGGGATGAAGGATGAAAGGATGAGGGGATGAGGGATGAAGGGATGAGGGGATGAACAATGAGCAATGAGGGATGAGGGGATGAGCGATGAGGGGATGAGTGATGAGGGGAGGGATGAGGGGATGAGTGATGAGGGATGAAGGGATGAGGGGATGAGTGATGAGGGATGAGTGATGAGTGATGAGGGGATGAGTGATGAGGGGATGAGTGATGAGGGATTAGTGATGAGGGATGAGGGATGAGGGGATGAGTGATGAGGGATGAGGGATGAGGGATGTGTGATGAGGGATGAGTGATGAGGGGATGAGGGATGAGGGGATGAGTGATGAGGGATAAGGGGATGAAGGGATGAGGGGATGAGTGATGAGGTATGAGGGGATGAGTGATGAGGGGATGAGTGATGAGGGATGAGGGGATGAAGGGATGAGGGGATGAGGGATGAGGGATGAGGGATGAGTGATGAGGGATGAGGGGATGAGTGATGAGGGAATGAGGGGATGAGTGATGAGGGATAAGGGGATGAAGGATGAGGGGATGAGTGATGAGGGATAAGGGGATGAAGGATGAAGGGATGAGGGGATGAGGGATGAGGGGATGAGGGAATGAGGGGATGAGTGATGAGGGATGAAGGGATGAGGGGATGAGTGATGAGGTATGAGGGGATGAGTGATGAGGGAATGAGGGGATGAGTGATGAGGGGATGAGTGATGAGGGATGAAGGATGAAGGTATGAGGGGATGAGTGATGAGGGAATGAGGGGATGAGTGATGAGGGGATGAGTGATGAGGGATGAAGGATGAAGGGATGAGGGGATGAGTGATGAGGGAATGAGGGGATGAGTGATGAGGGGATGAGTGATGAGGGATGAAGGATGAAGGTATGAGGGGATGAGTGATGAGGGAATGAGGGGATGAGTGATGAGGGGATGAGTGATGAGGGATGAAGGATGAAGGGATGAGGGGATGAGTGATGAGGTATGAGGGGATGAGTGATGAGGGGATGAGTGATGAGGGATGAAGGATGAAGGGATGAGGGGATGATTTTTTTTAAATCATGTAAGCTCATGCTTTGTTCATGAAGCTCATGAAGCTGATCGCGAGATGCGATATTAGATTAAATAGTTTATTCTTTGCATTTGGTGACTCTTACTGAATATCAGCACTACAAAATGTCACAATAACAAAATATCACAATATCAATTAGCGAGCGATGGAATTGCACATCCCTTCATGGTAATTAGTTTCCTCTTTCCCCTGTTCACGGTGAGGTCTCCGTGGATCTGGAGTCTATCCAGGGATGCTAGGTGGGAATACACCCCGATCACATTGCACCTCACACACACACGCACACACACATCTAACCAGCCCACGCGCCGTCTAGCATGTTTTGTGGAAGGTGGGAAGAAACTGAAGAACCCAGAGGAAAACCCATACAGATTAGCAAAGCAAGCTAACTGTACTAGCCAGCTACACTCTTCAGAAACATCAACAATCTCCACTACACCTTTCCAATTTTTTTCTTCTTCACAGATTGACAGCATTAAGGTGATTATTAGCAATCTAGCGCCACTTGCTAGCACACACTTACGATAAGATTCGATAAAACACTTACGATAAAATTCCTTCACAGTTATGATGTCATAAGTGCAATACGAAGAGTGTCACGAATCAAATCGATGTAAATGCTTCCTGAGACAAGGGGAAATTTATGCTATCTTGAAAGCAGTAATTATCCGAATCAATTATTTATTATTCAGTAAATACACTCATCTCTCTCTCTCTCTCTCTCTCTCTCTCTCTCTATTATATTATTTACAGGCTACACACTGGGCTTCCCTTCTCGCTCTGACCCACATAACACAAACCCTGCATCAGCAACTGCAGCCTCACAATAAAGCATGTCAAAAACACACCCCGGGAAACACTCACTTCTCTGCTATGCTAAGTGCTTTGTCCCTGAGACAGATACCATGCATTAACCTGACAAGAAAAACGTCTGAGAAACAATTTTCGGAAACCGGGATGTGCTTATTTGCTTTCATCTGGTTGCCAGAGTGGAGGAAATTCCACTTCAAGGGCTAATTATTTTATTAGTTGTTCGCTAATTGGGATGGAAATATTCTAGTGTGCTTAGAAGTTTCAGCGTAGCTTTAGAGGCCAACATAAACAGCGACTCCAACTCACTCGCTCAGTAAAATAACTATTTGAATTAATTTACCAATGAAAATAATATTCTGTTTAGTTTGTTGCGACACTGGAACGGATTCGTTTCATCAAAACGTACAGTATGCTAGCAAAACACGCTACAGAAAGCACTCAAGCATTTTTTATAATCATTTTATCAAATGCTTTTCAGATAGACTTCATTAGTTTTTAGTTAGTGATAGTGGTATGGGGGGTAATAAATGGAACTGGCAACTTGTGTGTAGAAAGTCATGTTTTTCTGGCTCCAGTTTTACATTTGGATGTAATTAGAGTTGTAAATAAATCACTATCAGGTGAATAGGTAGACTTAGCTACTAAATTTGCTTCCATGAAAATATACAAGGCTGTCTGAGGACCTACCTTCACCCCCACAACTGACTAAATGCTTCATTCCATAGAGATTCATTTTTTAAATGCTGCTAAGATGCTAATATGAGTATAAGAATGTAAAGACAGAAAACAACATGAAAGAAATCTATGTTGTATTTTATTAGATAAAAGTCAAAATTGTAAGCAGTTGGACTTTCAGCCAGTGTTTCTGTCCCTAACCACGTGCTAGCGAAGGTTTTCTCAAACCCACGGCTTTTAGCTTTAAGAATTAGCATAGTGCTAATCTAGCCTAAAATTCAATATACAGACTTTACACAGTGACAAGAGTGCTACATTACTGGATTGTGTCATCGGAAATCAGGAGGACCAAATTAGCATTCAAGTGCGAGATCAAAGATGGCCAAATATAACCCGAGCAGCGCTGATTGTTGACCTTTCCGCTGGAATACACCCACGTGTGATGCTTGACTGTCTGGTATGCGGAGCTCTGATAGCTGAAGGAGCAGGTTGAAGAGGAGGAGGTGAGCTCTGACCTCCGAGAAGACCAAAGACGGACGAAGACTAAAATAAAACGCAAACCAGCGTGTCGAGCTGCTTGCAATGAAAGTCAGTGTAGAAAATCATTAAAGCTAGCTAGCATAAAAAGGAGCTGTCTTTGGAGGGTGTTAGCATATAAACAGTCTAGCGTATTGTTTAGTCACACAGCTGAGCCTTTAAGCCGATTGGTAGCTAGCATGAGATATAACATTAGCTAACATTATGTGTAAGTGAATCTGTTTACTATACAGTTCAATAATCATTGCTAAAGCTAGGTCACTTGGATTAGCCTGCCACTGAAAAAGAGACTGTCATTATAGTTTGCTAGCTAATCATACATACCTTGC
The DNA here is from genome assembly GCA_033459395.1 of Hemibagrus guttatus. NCBI lineage: Eukaryota > Metazoa > Chordata > Actinopteri > Siluriformes > Bagridae > Hemibagrus > Hemibagrus guttatus. The sequence goes on along the minus strand of JAUCMX010000029.1, from coordinate 14,026,331 downwards.
TTGCTAACAACGACCAAAAGTCTAAAATTTACTTTGATATTTATGTCGGGAAAGTTATAAATATATTCAAAGATGATTTTAAGAGGGTAGATGTAATGATCGAGCACCTCTGATTTTTTTTATATTTCATACATTCAGTCTTCATTGTGGACATCTCTTGTATTTTCTGAGGTAAATTTTTTGCTACGTACGAATACAAATGCGCACAAGTTGAAGTCTTGGTGTAGCAGCAACGTTACCTAGCTAGCTAGCTTCATGTATGAGGAAGATGCTCGGCTTTAAAAAAAAAAAAAAGAATAGCTTAATAGCATAGCACACACACACACACACACACACACACACACACACACACACACACACTGAGCTTTATCACACCAGCCAGTGGTGAAGTCATGCACAGGTTTCTAATTTTCTCACACACAAACCTCTAAAAATGCCGTACAGTGTTCTTAATAGCCTTCTTAAGCCCCATCTGTCTTCTGTTCTCTCACTCTTACACACACACAAACACACACACACACACACACACACACACACACGCGCGCACACACACACACGCGCACACACACACACACACACACACACACACACACACACACACACACACTGAGTGGCAGAGAGTGACACAGGTCGGAAAAAATAACTGTGTTATCAACAGCTCCTGTCCACACACTCGTCACTTCTAGAAAGTTCTGCGTGAGTGTCAATAAAAAAAGCCCTAAGCTTATCAGAGTCTGGCTAGCGTTGGCCACCTAGCATTCCAGACATGAATATGACACAAGGTCATGACACTAACCACGTCGCTAGCTTTGATTTTTATATAAAACAGTTAGTGGTGTTTTTTTTGTAGCACAGGTGAATATTTGGTTATATATGATATGATGTTAAGTAACATCTGTGAGGTTTTGTGAGACAGATATATTTTTTAACTTTGTTATTTATGCTAGCTTTGTTAATAAACAATTTGGAAATGGAAATGTTTCAGGAAAATGTCTGTGAGGTACGTTGACAGAAGAATCATGAGTGATTTTATCGTTAATCACAGCTAGCTGACTAGCTTAATGAGGACAGGAGATAAACATGAAGGCATCTGTCATGGTTTGTGGTGGTCTGTGGTTCACTTCAGATGAACTGTGCCTCATGTAATTGTCATGTTACTTCCTGTTGCTACGTTCATGTTGTTAAAGAAACAGATGTGAATGGTTATTGATGTAAAATAGACTTTCATAGGACTAGAGTGATGTAATTAGCGTAGCTCATTTGAGGCTATGTTTAGAGCTCTCTCACACACACACACACACAGCTGAGGTGTCATGCCGCAACACTTTCCTTACCAACATACGTTAACACAGCGGTGCATCAGCACAGCACAGCACTTGCACGCAAACACACACACACAGAGCAGGATGGGAATAGAAGGTTTCTCTCCTGCATGCAGTCACACAATCTTTCATAGCCTTGTGTGAGAGAATGAAAGGATCATTGACACCTCAAGAGAACAAGGTGTGTGTGTGTGTGAAGATTTTCACATTCACAAAAAGGATTTTCACATTCACATTTCACCAAAATTCACCTCAGCACAATAACAAAATCATAGCCATAGCTGTTAGCGCTACATACACACACACACACACACACACACACACCTTGTTCTCTTTCAAAGTTCTGCCATTTTTCCTGAAGGCTCTAATTCCATTCACTTCACTGGGAACAAACTGCAGAGTCATCCTCACCAAGATGGTGGCTAAAATCCAGCTTTCCCACATCCTATAACTGTGATGATGTCCATCTCCTGAGGGTTTTCTTCTCCTAGTTGTGGTGTTGCGTGTGTGTTATGCTATCTATCTATCTATCTATCTATCTAGCTATTTTGTTGTTATAGTGATACTAGAACTAGCATGCTAGCATATGTGTTTAGGTGTTTATGTTCACCCCTCATGCTTACGTTATCCAGTACATTAGCTACATTATCACAAAACGTTATGCTAACATTAAAAGCAGTTCAACAACAAAAAAAATACTATTTTTTTATTTTAGGATAGATATGTGATACCACATGACTTTGACGTTAACAATGCGGTAACTATGTGGATGAGTTTAGCTCCTGGGAGCAAATCTGTGAGCTTAACAGAAGCCATTTATTTTTATCCAATGTGACCTGTAGGTTAATGCATCCGATGTGACTTGGGGGTTAAAGGTCAACGTGTATGTCATTAATGTCCGAAGTCTATTTATGCAGTCAGGCACTGTGGCTCTGTCTGAACCGCTAGCTTTCATGACTAGCTGTGGTTCTGTTTGTATTCCTATAGCATGCACCACATCTAGGGGATATATGCGTTTAGCTAGCTTAGTATATCTTTCTGTCATGCTAACCGCTAAGATTAGAACTCAAGCTACTGTAGCATCTGGACTACATCCTGAATTATTTCTCTATTCCTTTTAACCTTCCTCAATCTAAATCTTGTCTTCCTGCCTCTCCATCGGGCGCCGGAGTTTGACCTTTGACCCGCCATTACCCTGCTATAAAACTGAACTTGGTGGAAGTTACATAAATGCCCAGGACCTAGCCTGCCTCCTTTTCCAATTGGAATGTGTGGGAAGGCATTCCTATTTTAATACTCCGCATTCTTCTCATCACTCCCTAGTTTTTTTTTCCTATTCTTGGGCATGAATACGAGAGTCATGTGTGCTTCCTTTTGAAATTTGCACAGCTGCAGCCATAGAAGGCGAAGCTAATGGGAGAGGAAGTGCTTGCAGATTTTTCCAGATTTCAAGCGTAGCAGATGTATAAGCCCCATTGACATGGACTCACGCTGATTCGTAGCACTGCGTAATTTCTATCACGGTTTAACAACGCAGCATATAGCTTTAGTGCCACTTTTTGTTGTGTTCCTTCTGACGACTGGCTGACTTGAGTCGAGGGAGACTTCAGTGGAACAATAAACACCTGCTCGGGGACTAAGAAAGATCCATTTCAACAAGCCATCACTTAATTACTCACCTCATGAAAATCTGTAACCTTCCCAGGATTAGTGTGTGTGTTACATAAAGCGCCTGTAGCAGATATGTCGTAGATTGTAGACAATTATCACATCGATTACATATTTCATTAGCAGTTATGCGAGGTGTCTGATATTAGCATCATATTTCTGCCCTTGGTGTTGGGTCAGTCTTTGTGGGGTTAGATTAATCTGCTGTGATTAGCTACAAGTACAAGGAGGTTATATACTGTGTTGATACTAACGTGAGGTGCAACATGCTACACAGTTTGCCATGTGTGTGATGTTGGTGTCATCCTACCGTGTTTGGTATTGGGTTCATCCTGGTGTGTTTGGTTTAGGGTTCATTGGGCTGTTTGTTGACAGGTTCATAATTGATTGTAGGCCTGAGGTTCATCCTGTTTAGCTTGATCCTGCTGTGATTGGTAATGGGTTTGTCCTCCTGTGTTTTGTGTTGCATTGATAATTTGTTGCGTCTTTGATCCTGCTGTGTTTGATAACAGGTTCGTCTTCCTGTGTTTTGTGTTGAGTTGATTGTACTGTGTTTGGTGATGTTACTGTGTTTGGTATTGGGTTCATCTTGGTTTGTTTGGGCTGATGGTGCTGTACTTTGTGTTAGATTAGGTTTATCATTGGACTGCATGGTTAGGATTGGTTTAATTGCACTGTATGATATTGTGGTGCATCCTGACCTGTTTGATGTTGGGTTGAGGTTACTGTGTTTGGTGTTGGGTTAATCATCCTGTGTTTTGTGTTGAATTGATAATCTGTTGTTTCTTTCATCTTCCTGTGTTTGGTAATGGGTTTGTCCTCCTGAGTTCTGTGTTGAGTTCATCGTGCTGTGTTTGGTTGATGTTACTGTGTTTGAAATTAGGTTCATCTTGGTTTGTTTGGGGTGATGGTGCTGTACTTAGTGTCAGACTGGCTTGACTATTGGACTCATGCTGCATGTTTGGAATTGGTTTAATTGCACTGTTTGGTATTGTTGTGCATAATCTAGCCATGGGGGTCACAGTCCAGTGACTTCTGTGCCGGTCCCAAGCCCGGATAAATAGAGAGGGTTGCGTCAGGAAGGGCATCCGGCGTAAAACATTGCCAAATTTAACCATGCGAATTGTCAGTACGAATTTCATACCGGATCGGTCAAGGCCCGGGTTAACAGCGACCGCCATTGGCGCCGTTGACCTATAGGGCGCCGGTGGAAATTGGGCTACTGTTGGTCGAAGAAGTAGAGGAGGGAGGAGAGTGCACAGACAGAGAGAGAAGAGGAAAGGTAAGAATGTAGGACTGAGAATAGGAACTCTGAATGTTGGTACTATGACAGGGAAAGGTAGAGAGCTGGCTGATATGATGGAGAGAAGGAAGGTGGATATACTGTGTGTACAGGAGACCAGGTGGAAGGGTAGCAAGGCTCGTAGTATAGGAGCAGGATTCAAGCTGTTTTATTATGGTGTGGATAGTAAGAGAAATGGGGTAGGTGTGGTCCTGAAGGAGGAGTTTGTGAGGAATGTTCTGGAGGTGAAGAGAGTGTCAGACAGGGTGATGAGTCTGAAGTTAGCGATTGAAGAGGTGATGTTGAATGTTGTTAGTGGTTATGCCTCACAGGTAGGTTGTGAGTTAGAGGAGAAAGAGAAATTCTGGAGTGAATTAGATGAGGTGATGGAGAGTATTCCCACGGGTGAGAGAGTGGTGATAGGAGCGGATTTTAATGGACATGTTGGTGAGGGGAACACAGGTGATGAGGAGGTGATGGGCAAGTTTGGAGTTAAGGAAAGGAACCTAGAAGGACAGATGGTAGTGGACTTTGCTAAGAGGATGGACATGGCTGTGGTTAACACTTATTTTCAGAAGAGGGAGGAGCATAGAGTGACTTACAAGAGTGGAGGTAGGAGAACACAGGTAGACTACATCCTATGTAGAAGAGGCAATCTGAAAGAGATAAGTGACTGTAAAGTGGTAGTGGGAGAGAGTGTCGCCAGACAGCATAGGATGGTGGTGTGTAGTATGACTTTGATGGTCTGTAAGAAGAAGAGGTCAGAGATAGAGAAGAAAACCAAGTGGTGGAAGCTGAAAAAGGAAGAATGTTGTGAGGAATTTAGACAGAAGTTGAGGCAGGCTCTGGGTGGTCAGGTAGTGCTGCCAGATGACTGGGAAACTACAGCAGAAGTGATCAGGGAGACAGGGAGAAGGGTGCTGGGTGTGTCATCTTGAAGGAGGAAAGAAGATAAGGAGACTTGGTGGTGGAATGAGGAAGTTCAGGATAGTATCCAGAGGAAGAGGCTAGCCAAGAAGAAGTGGGACATGGACAGGACTGAAGAGAATAAACAGGAATACAAGGAGTTACAGCGCAGAGTGAAGAGGGAGGTGTCTAAGGCCAAGCAGAAGGCATATGATGAGTTGTACACTAGGTTAGACACTAGAGAAGGAGAGAAGGACTTGTACAGGTTAGCTAGGCAGAGGGATCGAGATGGGAAGGATGTGCAGCAAGTTAGAGTTATTAAGGATAGAGATGGAAGGGTGCTCACAAGTGAGGAGAGTGTACAGAGGAGATGGAAATGGAGTACTTTGAGGAGCTGATGAATGAGGAAAATGAGAGGGAAAAAAGAGTAGAAGGGGTGAACTCTGTGGAACAGAAAGTAGATAAGATTAGAAAGGATGAAGTCAGGAAGGCTTTGAAGAGGATGAAAAGTGGAAAGGCAGTTGGTCCTGACGACATCCGGGTGGAGGTCTGGAAGTGTCTAGGAGAGGCAGCAGTGGAATTTTTAAATAGTTTGTTCAACAGGGATTTAGAGAGTGAGAGGATGCTTGAGGAATGGAGAAGAAGTGTGTTAGTGCTGAACTTTAAGAATAAGGGTGACGTGCAGAGTTGCAGCAACTATAGGGGGATAAAGTTGATGAGCCATACATTGAAGCTATGGGAAAGAGTAGTGGAAGCTAGGTTAAGGAAGATAGTGGAAATTTGTGAGCAGCAGTATGGCTTCATGCCCAAAAAGAGCACAACAGATGCAATTTTTGCTCTGAGAATTTTGATGGAGAAGTATAGGGATGGTCAGAGGGAGTTGCACTGTGTGTTTGTAGACTTGGAGAAAGCGTATGACAGGGTGCCAAGAGAAGAGCTGTGGTACTGTATGAGGAAGTCAGGAGTAGCAGAGAAGTATGTCAGAGTGGTGCAGGACATGTATGAGAGGAGCAGGACAGTGGTGAGGTGTGCTGTAGGTCAGACAGAGGAGTTCAAAGTGGAGGTGGGACTGCATCAGGGATCGGCTCTGAGCCCCTTCCTGTTTGCTATAGTGATGGACCAGTTGTCAGAGGAGGTCAGACAGGAGTCTCCTTGGACAATGATGTGTGCAGATGACATTGTGATCTGTAGTGAGAGCAGGGAGCAGGTGGAGGAAAACCTGGAGAGGTGGAGGTTTGCGCTGGAGAGAAGAGGAATGAAAGTCAGTCGTAGTAAGACTGAGTACATGTGTGTGAATGAAAGGGAGGGAAGTGGAACAGTAAGGTTACAGGGTGAAGAGGTGAAGAAGGTACAGGAGTTTAAGTACTTGGGGTCAACAGTCCAGAGTAATGGAGAGTGTGGGAAAGAGGTAAAGAAGCGAGTGCAGGCAGGTTGGAATGGGTGGAGAAAGGTGTCGGGAGTTCTGTGTGATTCTGTGTAATTCTGTGAAAATATCAGCGAGAATCAAGGGGAAGCGGCCATGCTGTATGGTTTAGAGACAGTGTCACTGAGGAAGAGACAGGAGTCAGAGCTAGAGGTAGCAGAGCTGAAGATGTTGAGGTTCTCTTTGGGAGTGACAAGATTGGACAGGATTAGGAACGAGTACATCAGAGGGACAGCTCATGTTGGACGTTTGGGGGACAAAGTTGGGGAGGCCAGATTAAGATGGTTTGGACATGTTCAGAGGAGGGAGAGTGAGTATATTGGTAGGAGAATGTTGGACATGGAGCTGCCAGGCAGGAGGCAAAGAGGAAGGCCAAAGAGGAGGTATATGGATGGAATTAATGAGGATATGAAGCTAGTGGGTGCAAGTGTTGAGGATGCAGAAGATAGGGATAGGTGGAGAGAGATGATTCGCTGTGGCAACCCCTGAAGGGAAAAGCCGAAAGAAGAAGAAGAAGGTATTGTTGTGCATCTTGACCTGTTTGGTGTTGGGTTCATCCTCTATGTTTGGTGATGAGTTGATCACAGCGTTTGGTATTTGGCTGATCCTGGTGGTTGTTTGGTATTAGGCTCATCCTGGCATGTTTGGTGTTGGGTTCATCCTCTGTGTTTGGTGATGAGTTGATCACAGCATTTGGTATTTGGCTGATCCTGGTGGTTGTTTGGTATTGGGCTCATCCTGGCATGTTTGGTGTTGGGTTCATCCTCTGTGTTTGGTGATGAGTTGATCACAGCATTTGGTATTTGGCTGATCCTGGTGGTTGTTTGGTATTGGGCTCATCATGGCATGTTTGGTGTTGGGTTAATCCTGCTGTGTTAGGTGACTAAATTTATTGCCATACTCGGTTGCTGTGTTTGGTGGCTAGATTTTGCTGTGTTTGGTATATTAAGTCAGCTGTGTTTGGTATGTACCTGTTATTTCATGCTGTACACAGATACAGTGATTAAGTATTGATGCTACACAGTGTGTGTCAGCAAGCAGTCGAGGCAAAACGTATTGTTCTCTCTCATATCGAACACGCCTGTCCAATCAATTCTCGGAAGTCATCAGAATGACATTTAACCCACTGATTAATGAGTCATGTTTAATTAGACCAGACGAAGTGTAAATCAATAATGGGCCATTGCTTCATTTGTGAATTAAAAGGAACAGTTGAAACAATCAGAAAGTAAGCAGCCTGTGCATGTAAGCAAGACATTCTAGCAGCTAATTCCCAAGATAGCTAGCTATGTGTTCATTTTCTCCAGCGACTGGTCCTCACTGGAATGCTAGCCAGCTAGCTATTTTATTTATTAGTTATAATTTATTAGCCGACGTTACGGCCCATGCAGCTATTATCTAACTGTCTAGAGTTAATTCTTTATTACACAGCGTTATTGTAAGTTAGGTGTTCCTATCAACACTTCTATCACATCTCTCTCAATATCTTTCTCTCTCTCTCTCTCTCTCTCTCTCTCTCTCTCTCTCTCTCTCTCTCTCTCTCTCACACACACACACACACACACACCCACACACACATTGTATGATCTCCACACACAATTTATCAGTGTAAGACTTGCTACTGCAGTAGATTATAATCATATACAATCTGAAACACACACACACACACACACACAGACACACACAGACCTGGGTTTACCAGTGTTTTCCAGTAGCAAAGACATTAAAATCTGTGTGTGTGTGTGTGTGTGTGTGTGTGTACATGTACACGCTATAATGATTTTATCCTGCTGCTGTGCTTGGACTTGGTTGATCTGTCAATATAAATAGACCCCTGCTTTTACTCCAACACACACAGAGCAAATTATAATGCCTTTGCTACTGTGTGTGTGTGTGTGTGTGTGTGTGTGTGTGTTTCTGTGTGTGTTTATAAGGACAAAGAGCGAAAAAAGAAAGAGGGGAGACATCGGATGTGACAGTTAATCTAAAAAAATTCTAACCACACACACAGACAGCGAAATGTTTGAAGATGACTCACTGAACCCCATGTGTCATTCCATTCTCACTTCCTGCTGCTGTTGCTAGGTGACGACACACAAGACCTGGAAATATGTGTGTGTGTGTGTGTGTGTGTGTGTGTGTGTGTGTGTGTGTGTGTGTGTGTTTAAAAACTTTTCTGATTTATTTATGTTACCCCTCATTATTGCCCCCTTGCACACTATGTCTAACATTGTACCCTTCTCCCATGAGCACACAGATGTGGTCACATCCCAAACTGCACCTTATTCACCATGTGGTCTGTGTATTGTCTTGATCCAGCAGAGGGCATTTTGGGTAGCAGTTTATGACTGTTGTGCATTGTGTTATATAATCTGGTCTGTGCTTTAAGGCGAAATGGCACACTGCCAATACAATGCACTATAGAGTGGCTGGGGTTTAGAATCAGCAGCAGCATATCTGACATAGTTCCACAGAGAGACGGTCATTTTGGAGTCCTACAGCGCACCCTGCAGTTCATTATCAATTTACACACAAGCATTAGATAAGATTTAATGTTTTTAAGAGTGCACTTTAACGTGAATCAGTGAGTCAACGTGATTTATTGTTCACTTGCTGCATCAATGAATCAGTATTTGAGATCATTAGAGCTTTGTTGTCTTTCCTGTTGTATAGAATACACACTCTGTATGTTTATTGAAATATGAATTTTCAATAATGTGACTCCATGGGTATTGTAAAAGAGTCTTCAATGAGAATCAGTGCATGCTTACTGGTTTAATACAAATGATTGAATTCTTAATTAATCTGTGTGAATGAGTATATGCTATTAAAAATATTATTAATATATTAATGTATGCTGAGTGAATCAAAATCAACAGTGAATCAAAGCGAATCACTGTATTCTTAGTGAATCACTGGGAATCACTGTATGATTAGTTAGTCAAAATGAATCATTCTACGAACAGTGAATCAAAACGAATCACTGTATGCCAAGTGAATCAAAACGAATCACAGTATACTTAGTGAATCATTGGAAATCAGTGTATACTCAGTTAATCAAAATGAATCAGTCTTGGAACAGTGAATCAAAACGAATCATTGTATGCCAAGTGAGTCAAAACGAATCACTGTATACGTAGTGAATCATTGGGAATCAGTGTATGCTTAGTTAATCAAAATGAATCATTCTATGAACAGTGAATCAAAACAAATCATTGTATGCCAAGTGAATCAAAACGAATCACAGTATACTTAGTGAATCATTGGGAATCAGTGTATGCTTAATTAATCAAAATGAATTATTCTATGAACAGTTAATCAAAACGAATCACTGTATGCCAAGTGAATCAAAACGAATCATTGGGAATCAGTGTATGCTTAGTTAGTCAAAATGAATCATTCTACGAACAGTGAATCAAAACGAATCACTGTATGCCAAGTGAATCAAAACGAATCACTGTATACTTAGTGAATCATTGGGAATCAGTGTATGCTTAGTTAGTAAAAATGAATCATTCTACGAACAGTGAATCAAAACGAATCACTGTATGCCAAGTGAATTAAAACGAATCACTGTATACTTAGCGAATCATTGGGAATCAGTGTATTATTAATTAATCAAAATGAATTATTATATGAACAGTGAATCAAAACGAATCACCGTATGCCAAGTGAATCAAAACGAATCACTGTATGCCAAGTGAATCAAAACGAATCACTGTATACTTAGTGAATCATTGGGAATCAGTGTATGCCTTGTTAATCAAAATGAATCATTCTATGAACAGTGAATCAAAACGAAACACTGTATGTCAAGTGATTAATTCTATGAATCATTCTATGAGTAACGAATCAAAAGTGAATAAAAAACGATTCACTGTATGCCAAGTGAATCAATGCGAATCAAACGTTCACGTCCACTGCGAAGTGACTGTGATAAAAGAGATAAAAGTCATGGTCAACTTCTGAATTTGAGAACGTGACGCCGGCTACCCACATGTGCTTTTTTCCCTCAGTGAAATATGAGGAAGTGGCGATTGGGGAAAAGAAACTCGAAACCGGCTGTAAGCTTTCACACTACGCGGAGTGAGTAGGAGGAGAGGAAGATGCAAGACTTATGCAAGTCCACATCACCTTCCTCTTCAACACCGGAGTATCCTCTCTGATCTGCTGCCTCGATACGGATCGCTTGGGCTCCGTTTTGGGGATTGCACACGCGGCGAATTTGATATTGTACGTCATTAAACTGCGACGTTGTTTAATACTGTGTGTTGGCCCAATAAGAAACACTGTATTCGACAGACAAGACGTGGAGCTCTGTGTGCTGAATGGTATGTGTCCTGACATTTTATGTACATTATACTGTCTCTCTGTCATGTGCAAACAGTCGGAGGATATTTGTGGCACACTCAGAAAAGGAAATACAAACTTTTTTAACTGACATGAAGTCTTTTTTAATTTGAAATTTAATATCTCATGATAGTTCATAACATTCTGCTCTTATTTATAGTCGTACCTACTGTATTTATTGAATCTATTTTTTGTGATTCATTTTAAATCAGGGTGATTTCATTGCTGATTGCTGATGTTTTTGGCTGTCAGATTGCAAAACGCTGCCAAGAGAGCGTGCACATGGCGATTTGGAACACCACCGTCCTGTTACTGTTTCTGTGCATGTGGGTCCTTGTGCCGAGTCAAGCTTTCAAGAGCGAGTGCAGAGTTGAGCTGAAAAAGGCAGACTGCAGTCACATGAACCTGAAGACCATTCCTCAGGACCTGCCTGAGGACATCAGCACCCTGGATGTATCCCATAACCGTCTGGTCGAGCTCAAGCCCTCGTCTCTGACCCGATACCACAGTCTGGAGCAGCTTGATGCCAGCTATAACAGCCTGAAGGTGGTACCGGCGGGTCTGTGCCAGGCCACGCCTGAGCTGTGGAGGCTCACCTTACGTCACAATGAAGTGCACCTGCTGCAAGTCCGAGACCTGAGGAACTGCACACGCCTCAGACACCTGGACCTGTCTGATAACAGGCTGAGACTGAATGGAGAACCCTTCTCAGGGACAGACGTAGGTCTTGTTTTCATCCCAGTCTTAATAAAGGCCTAAAGGAGATGTGGCCTATATATCTGTCTTAGTAAAGGAGGTGTGACCTCTGTATCTATTTCATTGAAGGAGGCGTGGCCTATATCTGTTTTAATGAAGAAGGTGTGGCCTCTGTATCTATCTTAATGAAGGAGGTATGGTCTCTGTATCTGTCTTAAGGAAGGAGATGTGGTGTCTGCATCTGTCTTAATGAAGGAGGCATTGTCTTTGTATTGTCTTAGCGAAGGAGGTGTGGTCTCTGTATTTGTCTTAAGGAAGGAGATGTGGTGTCTGCATCTGTCTTAGTGTAGGAGGCGTGGCCTCTGTATCTGTCTTACTGATGGAGGCATGGCCTCTGTATCTGTCTTACTGATGGAGGTGTGGCCCCTTTATTTGTCTTAGTGAACGAGGTGTGGCCTTTGTATTTATTTTAGTGAAGGAGGTGTGGCCTCTGTATTTGTCTTAGTGAGGGAGGTGTAGCCTCTGTATCTGTCTTACTGATGCAGGTGTGGCCTCCTTATTTGTCTTAGTGAAGGAGGTTTGGCCTCTGTATCTATTTTATTGAAGGAGGTGTGGCCTCTGTATCGGCCTTACTGATGGCAGTGTGGTCTCTGTATCTATTTTAGTGAAGGAGGTGTGGTCTCTGTATCTGTCTTAGTGAAGGAGGCGTGGTCTCTTTCTGACATAACCAAGTCAGAATGATTTCACTAAATTGACAACAAGCAAAAACTCTACAAACACAGAGCAGGAATCTTCTCAAAACCAATACAGAACAATTTTTAGGACAGATCACAAGAGATTAGATATCAAAAGGAAAATGACATTCTCATATTTAGCTGGTGTGGACAATGCCTGAGGCAAGAAGTGCTGGATCAGAGATGTACACTTGGGTGGGGTGCGGCTCAGGTGACAGATCGTTTCTATTTCACCTGAAAGTTTCTGTTGAAGTTGGACTTCTGCTGATGCTGCAGGTGTGTGACTCACAGGGTGGCGGCATTTTGTAAGACGGGTTAGGGCACATTCACAACCCCGCTGATGAGAGAGAGTGCAAAACAAAGTCAGAATGAAGCCACATTGAGCACGTCCTACAGGAGTCTCTGAGCCAGCAGGGGCGGAGCTTAAGGTCAGTTTGATCAGTCAGTCACTTTAGCTGGATTGCAAGCAAATTTGTTTTCTAGCTAATATTTATATCATTTGGGTGAACTTCCAAACATCAGATTAGCTGGCTAATGTTGGTGTAGATCTACATTTGGGTTAGCTGATGAGTTACAGGAAGCTACAAAATTGTTATAATGCACAATTAAAACCTGTAACAGATTATGCCAACTTAGAGCCAAAACAAAAAACAAATTTAAGACTGCTGGTCACTGTATCCAAATTACATCATATTACATGTCTAAAAAAATGCTAAATGATGCACAATGTGCTATGTAAGACATTAGCATTAGCATGATCTCATTTCCCACTTCCCTCTGTATTTGTGCAGAATCTGGCCTGGCTGGACGTGTCCCGAAACAAACTGACCACCGCTTGCCTGGGCTCGCGTCCCCAGCTACCCAGCTTGGAGACTCTGATCCTTGCAGGCAACGACATCATGGAGCTGAAGAAGGACGACTTTTATTTTCTCAACCAGTCCTCGTCATTCCGGACGCTGTCCCTTTCTTCTTTGCCTCTGAAGAAGGTGAGGAGGAATGTTGCAGCTGCGACGTCGCTCACTTTCACTGACCCTGTATTAGTGTGACGGAATGAGGAACAGAGTAGTAGCATATGCTATGTTTGAAAGAAGAGATGAGGAAGTAAGGAAAGAAGACAGGAACCTTCATCTGTGCAGAATGAAGATTCATGAATCTCAGAATGAGCGTAGGAGTAATACAGTAATAATACAAGCTAATTAACACTAAAACAGCGCTAAATAGCTCATAATACAGCAGAACACTAATCTGCTAAGAGTGAGAGCAGTTCAATCATGAGTTATGAATACATACCGTGACACACTGATATATGAAAAAAAATCCCATGGACTTTGATCAAAACTGCAGTGTTTACTGGGATAATCAAACAATGTGCTACACACCAGTTCCACAGCTGTCCAAGTGAAGCTTTCTTTAGTTAAGATTAATCAACTTATAACAGATAAAACTGCAATAAAACAGATCATTGTGTAATCTAATGTTTGTTTGGCGTGTGTAATGGTGATTTTAATCAGCATAAGGACTTTGTGTCCTAATTAATCAGATTTTCTTAATCTTTAGTGCCACCTTTTATGTAAATATAATGGGGGCAAAGGATATTGTTATAAATATTCTTACAATAAATATTTGTGGGTGGTGTATTTTTAAAACATTAATTAATTAATTAATTAATTCAACAAACTATAAAAACTTAATCAATTTAATTCTGTATTAATTAGTTTGTCCTAAATATAAAAAAAAAATTAAAAATGCAACTACAGTTTTGATTATGTAAAAAATATTTGTAATTTTTTTTCTATACACTATATTGCTAAAAGTTTTGGGACGTCTGCCTTTACATGCACATGAATGTAATATGGAGTTGTCCCGCCCTTTGCAGCTATAACAGATTCAACTCTTCTGGGAAGGCTTTCCACAAGGTTTAGGAGTGTGTTTATGGGAATTTTTGACCGTTCCTCTAGAAGTGCATTTGTGAGGTCAGGCACTGATGTTGGACGAGAAGGTCTGGCTCGCAGTCTCCGCTCTAATTCATCCCAAAGGTGTTCTATGGGGTTGAGGTCAGGACTCTGTGCAGGACAGTCAAGTTCCTCCACACCAAACTCACTCATCCATGTCTTTATGGACCTTGCTTTGTGCACTGGTGTGCAGTCATGTTGGAACAGGAAGGGGTCATCCCCAAACTGTTCCCTCAAAGTCGGGAGCATGAAATTGTCCAAAATGTCTTGGTATGCTGAAGCATTAAGAGTTCCTTTCACTGGAACTAAGGGGCAAAGCCCAACCCCTGAAAAACAACACCTGAATTCAATGATTTGGAGGGGTGTCCCAAAACTTTTGGCAATATAGTGTATGTACATAATTTCTGTGATGTTTTTGTCACATCTTCCACCCCTAATTAACATTACATCAAGGAATGAGGTTTTAATTGGACTGATCACAGGAAACATTTCATGTCAAAATAAAATAGCAGTAATTTTGAACATAGACTTTTTGTATTGTGTAGAGCACTAAATGAACTGATAAAACTGCCATATGTATTTACTATATTTCGAGGATTAAAATACAATTTTTGTGTCATGACCAGATTCCAAAGCTTTTATTGTGAATAGTGCTAGTTGAAAATCTGTAGTTATCCATTGAAGGTTCATATTCATGATGTTTATTAACAAATTAACGGTCGTTAAGTCAAATTACTAAAGAGAACTTGTACCTCTGTACCTGAAGCGTTATCTAAAGAGTCTATACACCAGCTACTACTAAAGATTGTAGTATGTACACTACAGTAATCTGAAAAAACAACAGTATGTATTGCTAACACTGGTGTTCTAACTGTGGCCTTAATCATCAGGTGGACCGTGGCTGCTTCAAGCCCATTGCTCATTTACAAGACCTGGTGCTAGATGATTGTAAGCTCAATCCAACCTTCATGTCCAGACTCTGTGAGGAGCTGTCTGACACCTCGTTGAGAAACCTGTCTGTCCAAAATACACAGCAAGTCAGGCTGACAAGCAACACCTTCCAAGGCTTAGGCAAGACTAACCTCACTATTCTGGATCTCTCCAACAACAAAATGGACAGAATCACAGATGGAGCCTTTCAGTGGTTTCCCACGCTGGAGTACCTTTCTTTAGAGCACAACAACTTAAAACATTTAACCAACGGTACTTTCTTGGGGCTGAAAAGTCTGAGGAAACTCAACCTACAGTTGGCGCTAGTTAAAAGTCACACGTCTCCCTTGCCTGTCATAGACAACTTTTCTTTCCAGCCACTGGTCCAGCTGGAAAATCTGCACATGGAGAGGACTGTGTTTAGGGAGATCAGTGAGAATATCTTTTATGGACTTCCGTGCTTGAGAGAGCTGAATCTGGCTTGGAGCAGCACAGGGATAAAGCAAGTCAGCAACACCACCTTTGCCTCGTTGCAAGGATCTCCACTCCTTCAGACACTCAATCTTACAGGTATGGGCATTAAGAGCCTTGGTCCAGGTGCTTTTTCAAGCTTGACAAACCTCAAGACTCTCGTGCTCAGTTATAACTTCATCAGCCAGAATCTGATGGGGTCAGAGTTCCAGGGTCTCAACAGTATCAAGGAAATTCATTTGTCCTTCAACCAGCAGAAGATCAATTTAACGTCTACATCTTTCATCAATGTACCAACATTGAGCACTCTGATGCTTGGGCGTGCCCTAAGACCCTATTTGGACATGGAACCAGGTCCATTTCGACCTCTTGTGAACCTGATGGTGCTGGATCTCAGTAACAATAACATTGCAAACATCAAGAATGGCTTGCTTGATGGACTACACCATCTTAGCGTGCTGAAACTGCAGCACAATAATTTGGCCAGGGTGTGGAAAAATGCTAATCCTGGGGGTCCGGTGCTGTTTCTCTACAACGTTCAGAACCTTACTGTTCTTGAGTTGGACTACAACGGTCTTGATGAGATTCCAGTAACAGCCTTCCAAGGCCTCTCACAGCTCAAATACCTCAGTATTAGTGGGAATCTCTTGAATTTTCTGCACGATGCCATTTTCGATGACTTGAGGTCTTTGCGCGTCTTGCGGCTGCAGAAAAACCTCTTGACCTCAGTGAGGCGGGAGACGTTCAGCGTGCCACTGTCCAACCTGACCGAGCTGGTCATGGACCATAATCCCTTTGATTGCACCTGTGAGAGCATGCTATGGTTCCACACATGGCTCAATGGCACCAACACCCATGTACCTGACCTTGACAAAACCTACATTTGCAACACCCCATCCATGTACTTTAATCGTTCGGTGATGGACTTCAACCCAGAATCCTGTAAGGACATGGTACCCTTTCAGGCTCTGTATGTAATCACCAGTACCTTAGTACTAGGTCTGATGTTTATAGCCTTCCTGGTGCACTACCAGGGCTGGAGGATTCAATTCTACTGGAATATCATAGTCAATCGCACCCTAGACATAAATGACTCCCGCTACAAAAGGGTGACAGAGTGCAGATATGAATATAAAGCCTACATCGTCCATGCTCAGAAGGATAAGCTTTGGGTGGAACGAAGCTTGCTTCCTCTGGAAGACAAGAATTTCAGGTTCTTTCTGGAGGACCGGGACGCAATGCCAGGCTGTTCCACGTTAGAGACCATTGTGGACAACATGAGAATGTCACGGAAAATCGTCTTTGTTGTCACAGAGGCACTTTTGAATGATCCCTGGTGTAGACAGTAAGTCTAAGATGACATGTTTAAAGAATGAACTGAACGGAAAATTTGATAAAATGTGACTCCAAGCCGGTTCCTCTAAATGTTCTTTTAAAAACTAGACAATACTTCTCTTAGCACTCTTCTTAGCAGATTATTCCAGAATAATTCAACTAAAGCATATTTTAGCTCCGTTTTTGTTTTCATGATCATATAATAGGCATACAGATGGCACAAATGTACATTGAATATAAATTTTCAGTGTTTATTTACTGCCTCGTTACGACTTGAAACAAGTCACAAGTTTCATATCAGTTCTGTCTTTCTGTCTTTGTCACTAACCTCCTGTAGGTTTAAAGCACACCAAGCCCTTCACCAGGTAATGGAAGAAAATCGAGACTCGCTGGTTCTTATTTTCCTGGAGGATGTTCCAGATTACCACCTGACTCAGTCGCTCATGTTGCGTAAAAGCATGCTAAAACGTCGCTGCATGGTCCAGTGGCCTCTGCAAAAAGAGCGCATCCCGGCCTTCCGCCAGAAGCTACAAGTAGCATTAGCTTCAAGCAACCGTGTCAGCTAAAACCTGCTCAAAGCACTTAACTGTCTATAGTAAACACCAATAGCAAGAGTTCTAGCTTCAAGAAAGATTTGCAGGCTAATGCTGTTTTACCTTTTCAGTGCCTTTTTGTACGTCTGAAAATATAACAAGTTTGCTTTTAAGCTAGCAGGCTAGAGAAAACTAATATTCTTCAAGCTACACGTCATTAAATATGCGTAGCCATTAGCACTTGAATTTTTCCCCTAAAGCAGAGATTCATTTTTAGATCAACGCTTCAGAGCATGATCTTGAATATGAGAAATATTTTGCACTATACAGAGATTCATTTTTGTAACATGCTGTATTTTTGTATATATTTTTTTTATCATTTTTTTTTCCAAACCATGACATTAACCTGAACATTTATTGTGTTTAAACCGTATATATATATATATATATTGGTTCAGCTCTGCCCCCTAGTGGCTGTATCTGGAGCTACACATTTAAAAGGGTAAATTCTAAAATATTTCCACACTGATTTTTGATTTGAAAGTGTAATTTTAAAAACATTGGGATTTATTATTATTACATGTACAATATAGTTAAAAAATAAAACATAAAAGAGGACCCTGGATTAAATATTACTTAACTCACGCTTTGACTTGATGTAATGTCATTTTTTAAATGTCAGCTCAGCTATTTTAGCTAATACTAAAAATAATAATAAAAGGTTTTCATCACATTAATTACATTTCATAATAGGTATTTTATTAGCTATTTGGTGTATAATTGATTCATGGTTAAACACTTCAGTTAACGTCATATTTCTAGCATACTTTTTATATAAGTACTTTTTGTTAGCTAGCTGGCCAAACTACACGTTAAAAACGTTATGGCCTATAAAGTGCCCACAAAGGTCAACTAAATAGAGGATTCATGTTGACGAATAAAACACATATTTCATTCAGCTGTAGCTAATTTCTTTTACTTTTGACTTGCTACTCGGTACAGTTGCTACTCGGTATTGACAAGCACGATGGAAAATTCCAGAAAACATGGAACAAAGTGGTGCTTCCCTTTCAGAGACCCAGTTAAATTAAACCTTTTTGTTTTTTTTTCAAATAGTTACGCTAATGCAATAAGACACAACAGTATTTTTTTGTACACCGCATAGTTTAAAAACATATTGCTCACTTTTTTTTGCCAATATTATTAACTGTTAAAAGTTTAGCCTAGCCGTTTAGCTGATCCACTTCGTCCACCGCTTTATGACGTCAAATTACAAAATGTGATATTTTTCGTTGTTGTTTATAGTGCTGCTTTGCCACTGTATAATCACAACCCAGCAGCTAAGACGTTAAAATGAACCCAAAGTAAAAAATTAAACCCATAAAACTACTGTAGCCATTGCTAATTTTTTTTTTTTCTTTTAGCGCGCTCATCTTTATGTTGCATAGCAACCAAAGCTTACCGTTAGCAGACTACTTGCGTGGCGGTGAATTGTTTAACAGTAAATTACTTTAAAATGAATAATAATCATTTTAAACCATTTTTTGTCGCTGTGTTATAAACGCACGGAGTTAATGGAGGGCATGTGTACACTGATTTTAATCACAATAATTTAATAAAGTGTATAAACTTTAAAATAAAGTGTGACATACCACCACTACAGATACCAAAGCCACGCCCCTTCTTCCATCTGATTGGTCAGTGATATGAGGGGCGTGAGCGAACCCTGTTACATAAACGCATTAACAGTGCGTTAAAGGTAAGCGCACCTGGCACACATGGCGCGTGCTCTGGGTCCGGTGGCCGCGGGCGCTTGCGTCCTCGCGCTGGTGGTGGCCTGGGTCTGTTACCGGCTGCTCCGGAACCTCTTGCGGATGTGGACCGACCTGAAACCGGTCCCGAGCATCGGTGTGGCCTACCCTCTCCTCGGGCACGCACTCCAGTTTAAAACCAGCGCCGGAGGTGAGACATCCCTTATCCCGGGACCTGTAATGACAATACATGGAATAAAGTCAGCTATAAGTCATGGGCTTTTAATTAAAACAGTTAAAGAAAAATTAATCTTCTTTCATCAACAGATTATTAAATGTTAATTAATTATAAAAAATAATTAATTAATTTTGTGAATATGTAAATATTTAGAAGTAAATCTGCAAGTAAAACTATTTATTTATTTATTTATTTAAACAAACAAGTAAGTAGTAACTAAATAATTAATTTCGTGAATATGTAAATATTTAGAAGTAAATCTGCAAATAAAATTGTTTATTTATTTATTTATATAGTTATTTATTTATTTATTTATTTATTTATTTAAGCAAACAAATAAGTATTAACTAAATAATTAATTTTGTGAATATGTAAATATTTAG
This sequence comes from Hemibagrus guttatus, assembly GCA_033459395.1. Lineage (NCBI taxonomy): Eukaryota > Metazoa > Chordata > Actinopteri > Siluriformes > Bagridae > Hemibagrus > Hemibagrus guttatus. The sequence goes on along the minus strand of JAUCMX010000029.1, from coordinate 14,006,357 downwards.
AAGTAAATCTGCAAGTAAAACTATTTATTTATTTATTTATTTATTTATTTAAACAAACAAGTAAGTAGTAACTAAATAATTAATTTCGTGAATATGTAAATATTTAGAAGTAAATCGGCAAATAAAATTGTTTATTTATTTATTTATATAGTTATTTATTTATTTATTTATTTATTTATTTATTTAAGCAAACAAATAAGTATTAACTAAATAATTAATTTTGTGAATATGTAAATATTTAGAAGTAAATCTGCAAGTAAAATTGTTTATTTATTTATTGATATAGTTATTTATTTATTTATTTATTTAGCAAACAAATAAGTATTAACTAAATAATTAATTTTGTGAATATGTAAATATTTAGAAGTAAATCTGCAAGTAAAACTATTTATTTATTTATTTATTTATTTATTTATTTAAACAAACAAGTAAGTATTAACTAAATAATTAATTTTGTGAATATGTAAATATTTAGAAGTAAATCTGCAAGTAAAACTATTTATTTATTTATTTATTTATTTATTTATTTATTTAAACAAACAAGTAAGTATTAACTAAATAATTAATTTTGTGAATATGTAAATATTTAGAAGTAAATCTGCAAGTAAAACTATTTATTTATTTATTTATTTATTTATTTATTTAAACAAACAAGTAAGTATTAACTAAATAATTAATTTTGTGAATATGTAAATATTTAGAAGTAAATCTGCAAGTAAAACTATTTATTTATTTATTTATTTATTTATTTATTTAAACAAACAAGTAAGTAGTAACTAAATAATTAATTTTGTGAATATGTAAATATTTAGAAGTAAATCGGCAAGTAAAATTATTTATTTATTTATTTATATAGCTATTTATTTATTTATTTAAGCAAACAAATAAGTAGTAACTAAATAATTAATTTTGTGAATATTTAAATATTTAGAAGTAAATCTGCAAGTAAAACTATTTATTTATTTATTTATTTATTTATTTATTTATTTATTTATTTATTTAAACAGACAAGTAAGTAGTAACTAAATAATTCATTGTAAAAACATGTAACTGTTTACAAGTAAATCGGCAAGTAAACAAATAAATAAATAATGTAAATAAGTCCATAAATAAGTAACTATATAAAAGAATATATAAATATATAAATAAGTAAAACAGAAAGTATAAATAAAGGAGTATGTAATTAATAAGTAATTAAATAAATATTTCAATAAGTCAGTACCTTAGATGTGGGTAAAAAAAAGTAACTATATAAATATGTAAATACAAAAGGCTTGGTAAGTAGATAAACAAACAAACAAACAAACAAGTAAGTAGTAACTAAATAATTAATTTTGTGAATATGTAAATATTTAGAAGTAAATCTGCAAGTAAGGAAGTAAATAAACAAATTATGTCCATAAATAAGTGAAACAGAAATATAAACACTATATAAATATGTAAGTAAATAAATAAGTAAGTAAGTAAATAAATAAATAAATAAATAAATAAATAAATAAATAAATAAATATGCAAATTCATCAGTAAATAAATCAATAATCAGAAGCTTGTGATTGAATGCAGTAGATTAAATACACCCACATATCCAGCTCCATCTATAGAGGGAACCACAAGGCCAGCTCTCGGATTTCCGAGCTGCTTCACACCGGATTCTTCCCTGATGTTTTTTTTTAAGACGTTTCAGTGTAACGTTAAACCACGTTGTGTTTCAGAGTTTTTTTGTCAAGTGATCGGCTACACGGACGAGTTCCGGAACGCTCCATTACTGAAGGTGTGGCTCGGACCCCTGCCCTTCCTCTTCCTCTACCATGCCGAGACCGTGGAGGTACACACTCTCACACACACACAAAACACACACACACACACACACACACACACACACACACACACACACACACACACACACACACACAACCCCACACACACACACACACAACACACACACAGACACACACACAGACAGAGACACAGAGCATGATTAGGACATATTTGTTTGGAAAACTGCTCTAGGAAAAATTTTGGCTTCCAAAACTGACAAAATGACAGCACATTGATTTGGACTTGTATCAGAGGAAATGCACGGACACTTCCTCTGTGTCTGCCTTTGCATGATTTCTACAAACTGAATAGATTTCGTTCATCTGAATGAATCTGCTTTGAGACACGATGTCGGCTACAAACGGCTCAGTTTTGATTTAGCGGCACTTGTAGACTTGCTTTCTTCACCTGCAGACATGTTCCAGATCCAGCTCTGGTCAGTGGAAGACTGCGGCCCTGCATGTGGACGATGCTCTGAACGATTTGCTGTAATGTTTATTTAGTGTAGTTTAGAGAACTGGACTTTGAAGTGTTTTTCATTCAGAAAAGTTTTTTTCACTGTATGTAACGGGGTGAAGGGTTTTCCCGAACCGCCACCTTTATAAATTTCTGATTTTAATCTGTTTCAATGATTTATTTCTTCTGA
>JAUCMX010000029.1:13851263-14003393 GCA_033459395.1 Hemibagrus guttatus | reverse complement strand
CAGTCTAGAGGATGTTGTTGCTAGGCAATCAGGAAAGTATAGAACCCTTAATAGCTTTTATTATTAGCTAAGCCTTTTATAACAGACAGTCTAAAGACGGAGTGATTGTAAAAATCGTACAATAATGTCCAGAATGTCCACTGTTCTCTCAGATGTGTTGTTAAATTACAAAAAAAAAAGACATACACGGTATATACATCGTTAGCTTTGACTGCTAACTGAATTTACTCTTGAACTGTCAAATTATTTGTTAGACAAATACATACCACAAGAGTGTCAGAGGAAACTGTTTAACAATAACAATATACTATATAAAAAAGCATTTGCAGCACATTTGGACTGAATATAATGACTTTATTTGAAAGAAGCACGTTGCAGTGGTTTAAATTGTCGCCCCCTTGTGGCAGGGGCACGACACTACAGCGGCTGGTATGAACTGGGCCATTCACCTGCTGGGGGCTCATCCTGAAATACAGAGGAAAGTTCAGCAGGAGCTGTATGAAGTGTTCGGTGAGCTCACACACACACCCACACACACTGAATGCATACATATCTAAATAATATGCTTGTGAGGTACATATTTATTGGGCATTGCATGTATTCGTGTGTGTGTGTGTGTGTGTGTGTGTGTGTGTGTGTGTGTGTTTTCAGGTGACTCTGACAGACCCATCAGCAGTGAGGACTTGAAGAAGCTGCGTTACCTGGAGTGTGTGATTAAAGAGGCGCTGCGCATCTTCCCCTCTGTGCCCTTCTTCGCTCGCACCATCTGCGAAGACACACATATCAGTAAGTCACATAAAACACACACCACACACACACACACACACACACACACACATACACATAGCCTATTTAAGCTTTTAGAGACACACGATCATTTATCAATTCATACATCAGTGATTAATTGAGTCATTCATTGAAGTGATTCATTGAGTCATTCATTAAAGTCATTCATTGAAGTGATTCTTTGAGTCATTAATTGAAGTGATTCGTTGAGTCATTCATTGACACAATTTCATTTATTCATTTATTATTTTGTCATAAATGAACAGATTTAATGAAGCCATGCAGGCAGTCTTTTTCTCTGATCTACCCACCCATCCATCTATCCATCCATTCTTTTTTTTTTTACTCTTCAATTTGCTCTCATTAATTATCTATTACATTCTATTAATAATTCAATTTTGACTATTGGGGAAATCAGATTCTGCTGACCATGTTTGTGTCATTTGTGTGTGTGTGTGTGTGTGTGTGTGTGTGTGTAGACAGCTACAAGGTGCCTAAGGGGGTGAATGTGATCATACTGATATACGCACTGCACCGTGACCCACGATTCTTCCCTGAGCCTGAGGAGTTTCGTCCTGATCGCTTCCTGCCTGAGAACACGGCTGGGCGAAACCCATACTGCTACATCCCCTTCTCTGCAGGCCTGCGCAACTGCATCGGTCTCTCTCTCTCTCTCTCTCTCTCTCTCTCTCTCTCTCTCTCTCTCTCACACACACACACACACACACACACACACACACACACATACACAGTCATGGTTCAAATATTGCTGCACTTCTGTTTCTGCTTCTCATAGTGACCTAATGGACAATGTTTTGGTTTGTGTGTGTGTGTGTGTGTGTGTGTGTGTGTGTGTGTGTGTAGGTCAGCGTTTTGCTCTGATGGAGGAGAAGGTGATTCTGGCCTCTATCTTGCGCTCTTTCAACATCGTTTCATGTCAGAAAAGAGACGATCTGAAGCCACATGGAGACCTCATCCTCAGACCTGAGCAGGGCATCTGGATAACGCTGGAGAAGAGACGCCGCTAACACACACATACACAGATGAGCTTAAAATGGCAGTAAAACTAATATGAGCATGTTCTAAACTCTATGTGCACACGATGACTTAGCGCCTCATCGCTGTTCAACTGAAGCTCGAGATGTTCGAGAATGTGAAGGCCACAGCTTTCGATTTTCAGTGAGCACTTCGGCTGGAGGGCGGAGTCATCCCTGAAATAGACCACACCCACCAGGACAGATGTGTTTCACATGAGCGGCACTCAATCCAACTGTATCCAAGTTAAAAAAAAAATGTGTTGGAAAAGTGATTTCAGGCGATTAGCACACGGATTTAATTAATCAAGTGTTCTGTAATGAATTTTACTGACTTTCAGTTTAGAAGGGTTGTAAGGTTGTAAAGATTATAAAACAATCATTATCAATAAAATTTAATGGAAATGCAAACCGAGAACTTTTCTTCTTTCTGTGATGTTTGAGATTTGACATTCAGATTGTTCCTGGTGAATGTGTGACTCTTGGAAGAAAAAAATGATTTGATTAAATAATTTCAAGGATCAAAAAATTTATATAAAACTGTTTAATGGCCCTTTTGGCTATTGATGAGTTCTAGAAAGATCCACATAGAACGTTTAATTACCATTGTGTGTGCGTGTGTGCGTGTGTGTGTGTGTGTGTGTGTGTGTGTGCTTTATCTTAGCTGTGAAAAATTTAATTAAAATTAAGCTCTTTTTACACTTACATTTAAAAATGGCAAATGTATTTAAAATACAATAACGAATCAGAAGACACAATAACAAATCCGAAAACACAATAAAAAATCAGAAGACACGATAACGAAACAGAAGACACAGTAACAAATCAGAAGACACAATAACAAATCAGAAGACACAATAACAAATCAGAAGACACGATAACAAATCAGAAGACACAATAACAAATCAGAAGACACAATAACAAATCAGAAGACACAATAACAAATCAGAAGACACGATAACGAATCAGAAGACACGATAACGAATCAGAAGACACAATAACGAAACAGAAGACACAATAACAAATCAGAAGACACAATAACAAATCAGAAGACACAATAACGAATCAGAAGACACAATAACAAATCAGAAGACACAATAACAAATCAGAAGACACGATAACGAAACAGAAGACACGATAACAAATCAGAAGACACAATAACAAATCAGAAGACACGATAACGAAACAGAAGACACAATAACGAAACAGAAGACACGATAACAAATCAGAAGACACAATAACAAATCAGAAGACACAATAACGAATCAGAAGACACAATAACAAATCAGAAGACACAATAACAAATCAGAAGACACGATAACAAAACAGAAGACACAATAACAAATCAGAAGACACAATAACAAATCAGAAGACACGATAACAAAACAGAAGACACAATAACAAATCAGAAGACACAATAACAAAACAGGAGACAGAACAACAAATCAGAAGACACAATAACAAATCAGAAGACACAATAACAAATCCGAAAACACAATAACAAATCAGAAGACACGATAACGAAACAGAAGACACAATAACGAATCAGAAGACACAATAACAAATCAGAAGACACAATAACAAATCAGAAGACACGATAACAAAACAGAAGACACAATAACAAATCAGAAGACACAATAACAAATCAGAAGACACGATAACAAAACAGAAGACACAATAACAAATCAGAAGACACAATAACAAAACAGGAGACAGAACAACAAATCAGAAGACACAATAACAAATCAGAAGACACAATAACAAATCCGAAAACACAATAACAAATCAGAAGACACGATAACGAAACAGAAGACACAATAACAAATCAGAAGACACAATAACAAATCAGAAGACACAATAACAAATAAGAAGACACAATAACGAAACAGAAGACACAATAACGAAACAGAAGACACGATAACAAATCAGAAGACACGATAACAAATCAGAAGACACGATAACGAAACAGAAGACACAGTAACAAATCAGAAGACACAATAACGAATCAGAAGACACAATAACAAATCAGAAGACACAATAACAAATCAGAAGACACGATAACAAAACAGAAGACACAATAACAAATCAGAAGACACAATAACAAATCAGAAGACACAATAACAAATCAGAAGACACGATAACAAATCAGAAGACACAATAACAAAACAGGAGACAGAACAACAAATCAGAAGACACAATAACAAATCAGAAGACACAATAACAAATCCGAAAACACAATAACAAATCAGAAGACACGATAACGAAACAGAAGACACAATAACAAATCAGAAGACACAATAACAAATCAGAAGACACAATAACAAATAAGAAGACACGATAACGAATCAGAAGACACAATAACAAATCAGAAGACACAATAACGAATCAGAAGACACGATAACGAAACAGAAGACACGATAACAAATCAGAAGACACAATAACGAATCAGAAGACACGATAACGAAACAGAAGACACGATAACAAATCAGAAGACACAATAACGAATCAGAAGACACGATAACGAAACAGAAGACACGATAACAAATCAGAAGACACGATAACAAATCAGAAGACACAATAACGAAACAGAAGACACAATAACAAATCAGAAGACACAATAACAAATCCGAAAACACAATAACGAATCAGAAGACACAATAACAAATCCGAAGACACAATAACAAATCCGAAAACACAATAACAAATCAGAAGACACGATAACAAAACAGAAGACACAATAACAAAACAGGAGACAGAACAACAAATCAGAAGACACAATAACAAATCAGAAGACACAATAACAAATCACAAGACACAATAACAAATCAGAAGACACAATAACAAATCAGAAGACACAATAACAAAACAGGAGACAGAACAACAAATAAGAAGACACAACAACAAATCAGAAGACACAATAACAAATCAGAAGACACAATAACAAAACAGGAGACAGAACAACAAATCAGAAGACACAATAACAAATCAGAAGACACAATAACAAATCAGAAGACACAATAACAAAACAGGGGACAGAAAAACAAATCAGAAGACACAACAACAAATCAGAAGACACAATAACAAATCAGAAGACAGAATAACAAATCCGAAGACACAATAACATGTCTGTAAACAAAATAACAAATCCAAAAAGATGACGACAATTAAGACAAACCAGAAAAGGTAGGTATAGTTTGCGAATGGAATTCTTACCACTGACTGGAAGAGACATGTGATTTGTTATTTTGTTTTGCATTTCTTGGCCACTGTACAATCAAATGCAAACAGTGCAAAGACAAAAAGACAGTCCAAAGAGACAATACAAAACGAAACAGTACAGGACAGATACACAAAATACACAAAATAGTACCGACCAGTATACATTCTGTATAATATGTTATACAGTACCATGTGCAAAATAAGGTTCCCGTAAACATATACACTTCTGTAATAGCAGCAGTTGGTGGCAGTTTGAAATGTGTGCAAAACAACAACAACAGCAATTGAGTAAATGTGCAAAAAACAGCATGTAAACTGTTATTATATGGGTGGAGCCATAAACATGGACGAATATCGAATTGAATACTCAGTACTCAATACAGTTTCTACATAGATAGCTTCACTGATTATAATGGGAGTGTATTTTAAAGTGAATATACTCGCGCTAGACTGAAATCAGTGATGTTCTTTGGTAATGTAAATATTCTTTACTTGTTTTCTGTAACTGCTTTTTGAGTAACTGAAGAAATGTAAGCATTATAATTAGTAACTTACAATGATTCTATTAAATTGTTATCATGTTTATTACAAATCAGTCATATTAAAAAAAAATAGGCTGCTTTTACACTAGAGTTGGTTCACTTTCCGGCAATGAAACAAAGTAAGTAAATAATAAAATAAATTAGCAAAATAATATCACATATCGGCGATCTTGATAGGACAATATGACAATTGAGAATATCGGCCAACACTAGTTAAATGTTTTAAGTTATCAAATCAATAAATAAAAGGTGTAAGTTTGATTATGTATGTTTTTTACCAATTTCTTGTGTATTGCCTATGTTGGGGGGGGGGGTCGGTGTGCCACCCACTAGCAAAATAAAGAAATCGGCGCCTATGGTAGTTATATTTAATGTTTGAAATGTCTAAACTATAACCAGCTATAACCAGCCATCACATTACTGAGAAACCGTGACGTATAAACTGGGTAAAATGTATATCTTCATCTCTGCCTAACACTGGAGACTCCTTCCCTGACTGAATGTTTATTTCGTGTTAAATAAATGTACAGAAAACTTCAGCGCTGTTTAAAAAAATAATCATATGACATGACGTGTTTAACAAGAAATATTGGTGGTGATTGGTGTGTTTCACAGCAGAGTTCTGCAGAGTGTGTGTGTGTGTGTGTGTGTGTGTGTGTGTGTGTGTGTGTGTGTGTGTGTGGCCGGAGGCTGTAGATGAACTCAGCACTACTTTCTGCACTTTGAAGCAGAAATGAACTGGTAGTTGACAGCTGCCGCGTCCTCAATTTCGAACCTGCTGTGTCGCTCCCTTCTGCCAGCGAGGATCCAAAACAATCAAATCCAATAATACTTGATTATCACGCTTCATACACGCTTCATTGGGAAACTCAGCAGTAACTCACTTCCTGTGGAACAAAGTGAGCGATTAAAGGTTCAGTCAGTGATTCTACATGCAGATAGACCGATGTAGATAATTATAAAGAGAAATGTTTATTGTATATAATGTCATTTTTCATTTAATGTTATATTTCACTCATATTTTTTTATCTTCTGTTTTATTTTTATTTCTATATTTACATGTGGTGTGATTTGCTACTTGTTTCGGTTCAAACTAAAAAACTACAAAACTGTGTATTTAATTATTCATATATTTATCTTTATCTTTTTCTGGAACATTCCTTGCTCGTAAAAAAAAGACACACACACACACACACACACACACACACACACACACACACACACACACACACACACACACACACACACACACACACACACACACAGGATGGCTTTCCTGCCTCCATCCCCCCTGCTCATCTCAGCAGGGGAACTCAACAGTTTTCCTTGAAAGCTGTGTAAATGCTGTTTTCAGGAAAGCTCTCCCTGGGAGCTTCTGATATTGTTCCGTTGACCCAGTTCACGGCTTTACATCCTGCTCCCAAAGTTCAGCTCGACTTAGCGTAAAGAGACATGCTCAGATCATGTCATCTGTCATGGGATGATGCTGATCAGTTATTGCTTGTTGGGGATAATGGTGATCAGTGATTGGTTGTTGGGAATGATGTTGATCAGTGATTGGTTGTTGGGAATGATGTTGATCAGTGATTGGTTGTTGGGAATGATGTTGATCAGTGATTGGTTGTTGGGGATGATACTGATCAGTTATTGCTTGTTGGGGATAATGGTGATCAGTGATTAGTTGTTGAGAATAATTATGATCAGTTACTAGTTGTTGGGGATGATGGTGATAAGTGTTTGGTTGTTGGGGATGATGGTGATCAGTGATTGGTCGTTGGGGATGATGGTGATCAGTGACTGGTTGTTGTGGATGCTGCTGATCAGTGATTGGTCATTGTGGATGATGCTGATCAGTGATTGGTTGTTGGGGATGATGCTGATCAGTGATTGGTTTTTGGAGACAAAAAAACAGCAATATTGTTCTTTATAATTGTAAAGTTATTTGGAACTTATTTCTAATCAAATGTAACACAGCCACAATCAATAATATATATATATTATATATATATATATATATATATATATATATATATATATATATATAGATTTTTTATAAAATCTATAATAATTATAATGAATAACTAATTTGTAATTATATATTGAATAGCTTGAAATGTTGATATGTTAGTTTTTATTCATTCATTCATTCATTCATTCATTCATTGTCTTCCGCTTATCCGGAGCCGGGTCGCGGGGGCAGCAGTCTAAGCAGGGATGCCCAGACCTCCCTCTCCCCAGACATTTCCTCCAGCTCTTCCGGAGGGACCCCGAGGCATTCCCAGGCCAGCCGAGAGACATAGTCTCTCCAGCGTGTCCTGGGTCTTCCCCGGGGCCTCTTCCCGGTGGGGCATGCCCGGAACGCCTCCCCAGGGAGACGTCCCGGAGGCATCCGAAACAGGTGCCTGAGCCACCTCAACTGTCCTCTTTTGATGTGGAGGAGCAGCGGCTCTACTCCGAGCTCCTCCTGGGTGACAGGGCTCCTTACCCTATCTCTAAGGGAGCGCCCCACCACCCTATGGAGGAAGCTCATTTCGGCCGCTTGTATCCGAGATCTTACCCTTTCGGTCATGACCAGAGCTCATTACCATAGGTGAGAGTAGGAACGTACATTGACTGGTAAATCGAGAGCTTCGCCTTCCGGCTCAGCTCCTTCTTCACCACAACAGACCGGTACATAGACCGCATTACTGCTACCGCTGCACCGATCCGTCTGTCAATCTCACGATCCATCCTTCTCTCACTCGTAAACAAGACCCCGAGATACTTAAACTTCTCCACTTGAGGAAGGAGCTCTCCTCCAACCTGGAGAGTGCAAGCCACCTTTTTCCGGTCGAGAATCATGGCCTCAAATTTGGAGGTGCTGACCCTCATCCCAGCTGCTTCACACTCAGTTGCAAAATGCCCCAGTGCATGCTGTAAGTCCAGGCTTGAAGGAGCCAACAGGACAACATCATCTGCAAAATTCAGTGATGAAATCCTGTGGTCCCCAAACCGGACTCCCTCCATCCCCTGGCTGTGCCTAGAAATTCTGTCCATAAAAGAGTCCAACATGCACTGGGAACAGATCTGACAGCTGGCAATGCGAACCAAGCTCCTGCTCCGGTTATATAGAGACCGAACAGCCCTTAACAGAGGGCCACGGACTCCGTACTCCCAGAGCACCTCCCACAGAATGCCACAAGGGACACAGTCGAATGCTTTCTCCAAGTCCACAAAACACATGTGGACTGGTTGGGCGAACTCCCACAAAACCTCGAGCACCCTGTGGAGGGTATAGAGCTGGTCCAGTGTTCCACAACCAGGATGAAAACCGCATTGCTCCTCCTGTATTCGAGGTTTGACTAATGGTCGGACTCTCCTCTCTAGTACTCTGGAATAGACTTTCCCTGGGAGGCTGAGGAGTGTGATCCCCCTATAGTTGGAACACACCCTTCCGGTCCCCCTTCTTAAAAAGAGGGACCACCACCCCGGTTGCCCAGTCCAGAGGCACTGTCCCTGACCGCCACGCTATGTTGCAGAGATGTGTCAGCCAAGACATCCCCACAACATCCAGAGACTTAAGGTACTCAGGGCGAATCTCATCCACCCCCCAGTGCCTTGCCACCAAGGAGCTGCTGAACTACCTCAGTGACCTCAGCTTGGGTGATGAATGAATCTACCTCTAAGTCCTTGGCCTCTGGTTCCTCTATGGAAGGCGTGTCAGTGGGATTGAGGAGATCCTCGAAGTATTCCTTCCACCGTCCGACAATATCCCCAGTCGAGGCCAGCAACTCTCCACCTCCACTGTAAACACTGTTGGCAGAGAGCTGCTTACCACTTCTGAGGCACCACACGGTCTGCCAGAATTTCCCCGAGGCCGTCCGATAGTCCTTCTCCATGGCCTCACCGAACTCCTCCCAGACCCGAGTTTTTGCTTACAAGACCACCCGGGTTGTAGTTCGCTTGGCCTGCCGGTATGCCTCAGCTGCCTCTAGAGTCCCCCGAGCCAACCAAGCTTGATAGGACTCCTTCTGACGGCATCCCGGATTGCCGCCATGACCGGCAACAGAGACCTTACGGCCACAGCTCCGGATGGCTGCGTCAACAATGGAGGAGGAGAACATGGTCCACTCAGACTCAATGTCCCCAACCTCCCTCAGGATCTGGTTGAAACTCTCCCGGAGGTGGGAGTTGAAGACCCCCCCTAAACGGAGGGATCAGCAAGACATTCCCAACAGACCCTCACAATACGTTTGGGTCTGCCAAGTCTGTCCGGTATCCTCCTCCGTAAGCGGATCCAACTCACCACCAGGTGGTGATCGGTTGACAGTTCTGCCCCTCTCTTCACCCGAGTGTCCAAGACATGCGGCCGAAGGTCAGATGACACGACCACAAGGTCGATCATTGATCTCCGGCCTAGGGTGTCCTGGTACCACGTGTACTGATGAGCACCCTTATGCTTGAACATGGTGTTCGTTATGGACAGGCTGTGACTAGCACAGAAGTCCAGCAACAGGACACCACTCGAGTTCAGATCAGGGGAGCCATTCCTCCCAATCACGCCCCTCCAGGTATCACTGTCATTGCCCACATGGGCGTTGAACTCCCCCAGCAAAACTATGGAGTCCTCAGTCGGAGCACCTTCCAGCACCCCTCGCAGGGTCTCCAAGAAGGTTGGGTACTCCACACTGCCGTTCGGCCCATAAGCCGAAACAACAGTAAGACACCTATCCCCGGCCTGAAGGTGCAGAGAAACAACCCTCTCGTTTAACGTGGAAAACTCCAGCACATGGCTGCTGAGCTGGGGGGCTATAAGCAAGCCCACCCCAGCCCGATGCCTCTCACCATGGGGCACTCCAGAGAAGAAGAGGGTCCAACCTCTCTCAAGGCGTTGGGTTCCAGAGCCCAGGCTGTGCATGGAGGCAAGCCCGACTATCTCTAGCCGGTACCGCTCAACCTCCCTCACCAGCTCAGGCTCTTTCTCCCCCAGTGAGGTGACATTCCATGTCCCAAAAGCCAGATTCTTCGTACAGGGTTTGGGTCGTCGGGGCCCCCGCCCATGACTGCTACCCAAAACACACTGCACCAGACCCTTATACTCCTTCCTGTGGGTGGTGGGCCTACGGGAAGGTGGGCCTACGTCTTTGTTTTGGGCTGTGCCCGGCTGAGTCCCGCAGGCAAAGACTTGGCCACCAGGCGCTCGCCTGCGTGCCCCAACCCCAGGCCTGGCTCCAGGGTGGGGCCCCGGTGACGCCAGTCCGGGCGACGTAACAGTCCTTGGTTTTACTTCCATAAAGGTTTTGAAGGTTAAAGGTTTTCCATTAATGTTAGTTTTTATTCATTTATTATAGTTTTTAATCTACTTCATGCACTATAAAATGAATATGAACATTAAATTAAATAAAAATGCAGTCATTTATTTTATTCACTCCATTTCTTTCTAAAATTATTTATAATTATGTGAAGTTTAATTATTTTTGCATGAATTCTACTGGTCAAGAGAGCTGTCAATCAAATCAAAAGTCAAGCTTCCTTTAATTAAAGGATGTGAAATGAAGAAACTGTCTTCAGTTCAAACTTTCATTTATAAGTCTAGCCATACAAAGAGTTAAAGATATCAATACACACACACACACACACACACACACACACACACACACACACACAAACAAACACATTCCAGGAATGATTGCTTCATGCATAATCCGATGTCTTGCTCATTTGCTGTTGCTCCTTCTCCATGTGGACGGCCTTATCCCCACACACACACTCACACACACGGCTCACATGGGAGTTATAAATGTATGAATGTGATATGAGACTGTATTTATCCCCAGAGGAAATAGATGGCTGTGTTTTGTGCGCTGGAACTTCACCATGTCCTGAGGTCCTGGTGCCAGTCCCTCTCCTTTCTGCTCTGCTTTATTTATTTATTTATTTTCATGAATAGATACCCATATATATTCCCAAACAACATTTCCTACCTCCTATGAATATAAAAAAATAAAGAAAGAAAAATTAAGTTCAGTAATTTGGTGTTATGTACCAAACTCAAGAAGGCCACAGAAATAGTAAAAAAAAAAAATCTCCATGGTAACATCCCACTTGCCAAGTCAATCAAACTGATAAGAAAAAACCTCACAACCCCTCAGTTTAATTTAAGTGTCCCTGTTTTTACCACTATAACATACACAAACACACAAATCTACACAAAATAACGCTTCCTGTTTTAATCTGATGACCTTCTGCACCACTGTTTCCATCTCTATATTGTCTTCTTAATATACTGTATACTGTTATCTAAAGAGAACATTAGCAACTGTACAGTATGAAAAGCTGTTTCTTCTGAGGTAAATGTCAATACTCATAACAATTCTTCAACATTCCCACTTTTTTCTGAGGTAAAAGTCAGTGTTCCAGACAATTCATCAATTTTCCCACTTTTTCTGAGGTAAAAGTCAATATTCCTAACAATTAATCAATTTTCCCACATTTTCTGTTGTAAAAGTCAATATTCCTGACAATTCATACATTTTTTTTCTCTCATTTCAGTCACTGTATCTTTTTCCGCTTGTATAACATACTTTACAGCTATGTGTTAACTAGCTAGCTAAGCTGTCATTATACTGAGTGTCCATATTTCCTAGTTGTTTAGTGAGAAAAACTTCATAGTTTGTTTAAACGGTGGGTTTTTTCCACTGCTACATTATATTAGCTATCTAGCTAGCCGCAGTGTTTCCTGTTTATTGGTGCTCTGTACTGATGGATATATTTTTTTAAATACAACTATGTGCTAGCTAAATTATTAGCAATTTTTTATGCTGAGTGTTCATATTTCCTAGTTGCTTAGCAACATTAGCATGTTAACACTAGGTTCCTGTGTATTAATGCACTGTACAGTATGAAGAGCTGTTTCTTCTGAGGTAAAAGTCAATATTCCTGACAATTCTTTTTCAGCCACTGTGTCTTATTTCGATTGTTTAACATACTTTCCAGCTATCTGATAACTAGCTAGCTAAGCTGTCATTAGCTAACGTGTGCTGCATGTCCATAACAACATTCTCATGATTTTACCTTGCATTCAAAGAACGCTTCAAGAAATTTGCAATGGCTAATATCACGAATTACATTTTTATTTCGGGTATTTTTTTTTTTTTTTTTGCATTAGATTGTAGATACAGGGATCGTGAACCGAAGAATTTCTACTTTCTCTCTCTCTCTCTCTCTCTCTCTCTCTCTCTCTCTCTCTCTTTCTCACTAAACTCTCTTCTGGGGCTTGGAAAAGCTTCCTCAAGTTAAACATTGCAAACTTTTCTTCTAATGATGTCAACTTTAGAAACATCATTTAAAACTTTGATTGCAGTTTGTCCTCACCGGCCGTCGACAGGCTCTCCTTAGCAGGATACGCTATTATCATTAAGCTACGCTGTAATAATGATTGATGGTTCAGCCAACACACACCTCACTACACACGGGACTGAGACAGATAAGCGATAAGTCATTGGAATGAAGTTAAAAACACCACAGTGAACTTTTTTTTAAGAAAAAGTGAGAGTTAAAATTAGTTAGCTGATTAGGTAGCTGATTAGCAAAGATTAGTTGATAAAAAAAATCCACTCCATTTTTAAAATACAAATGCTAAAAATGAGGAAAATGTGTACAATTGCTAGTTAAGTAAAACTTTAGTTGCTAACATTTTTCTTTATGATTCTTAAATTTAGCTAGCTAGTAAGGCTTAGCTAGCTAACACAACATGCTACTGAGTAGCTGAACGAGTAGCTTGCTAAGTAGATCAGCTCAATATTCAAAATAAGAGCTTACAATGTTTTGTTTTTACTGTATAAGCCAACTAGCTAGTGAGAAATAACAAACACTGCGATCTAGAGGTAGTGAGCTGTAGTGAAAACTGATTAAAAGTTATAAAGTTATGCCTTAAACTTTAACAGATTACATAGGATTGATTTCTCAGAGCTGGAGACTGAGGACGGTGTGATTAATGAATCAGCCAACACACACCTCATCACACACGGGATGTAAGACAAGCAGCGATAAGTCATCAGAATTAGTTTATTCTCTAAACAAAACAAGGGACAAGCGCCAAAGCGTACACAATTATCCGTGAAGTTTATAAAAAAGTTATTTGTGCGGATAAGAGGACAGATTTAAAGGAAATGCAGGCCAGGCTGTGTGGCGATGCAGAATGACTCAGCAAAAAAATGAAATGAAAATTTTCCTTTTAGCTTAAATATAATCCATCAGCCAGGACATGTTTTTTGGTTTCCTTTTAATTAATTTTCAATAGAAACACAATGTCTATAACTGTAAACAAACTTTAGTCCACATAGCAGAACTTAAGAGCATTATGGCAGTAGCCATTTTGGAATCACTATTTACGATAAGGATAAGCAGTGATACCTGGGAAAGGTCGAAGTTTGTGAAACCTTCTGGAGCTAAACAGACACATTAAAGTGGAGGACATTCGTAAAAAGGAATAACGTCAAAAAAACACCTGTTTGAAAGTAAGAAAAACATTAGAGGAGGAAAGAGATAGAGATAATGAGCAGAAGAGGAGGATAAAGAGAGAATTATTACTAAGGAGGTCATCTTGGTGCAGTGCTGATAGGAGAGATGGCTAGATAAAGAAGGTAAGGATGGAGCACGAGCGCACACACACCCACACACCCACAATTGGACAATAGCCAGAGGCTGAAAGAGAGCCAAGGATAAAAGTTAAGGACTTCAACTTGTATGTGTGACCGAGAACTTAGCAAACTCATTAAAGAGGTTTGATATTCAGCATTTGATCATTTGATAACCGGCCAATCATAGACCTTATTTTGCCTAAGGCCACGCCCTCGGTTGTCAGTCACTGGAGGTCACTGGATAAACTCTGTTTAATAAGATGATTAATTATAGAAGTGCTCTGAGCCACAAGGGTTTAACTGAGATATGGACACACACACATACACATAGAGAGACATCTGTGTTATCTAAAGAGAACGTTAGCATGTTAACACTAGGTTCCTGTGATATTAATGCACTGTTCAGTATGATAAGCTGGTAACTTTTTCTGAGGTAAAAGTGAATGTTCATAACAATTCATCAATAGTCCCACTTTTTCTGGGATAAAAGTCAATATTCCTGACAATTCATCAGTATTCCCACTTTTGTGAGGTAAGAGTGAATATTCCTAACAATCCATCAATATTCCCACGTTTTCTGTGTTAAAAGTGAATATTCCTAACAATTCATCAGTATTCCCACGTTTTCTGTGGTAAAAGTCAATATTCCTAACAATTCATCAGTATTCCCACGTTTTCAGAGGTAAAAATGAATATTCCAACAATTCATCAATATTTCCACTTTTTATGAGGTAAAAGTCAATATTCCTAACAATCCATTAATATTCCCACGTTTTCAGAGGTAAAAATGAATATTCCCAACAATTCATCAATATTCCCACTTTTTATGAGGTAAAAGTCAATATTCCTAACAATTCATCAGTATTCCCACGTTTTCGGAGGTAAAAATTAATATTCCCAACAATTCATCAATATTCCCACTTTTTATGAGGTAAAAGTCAATATTCCTAACAATTCATCAATTTTTCCACTTTTTCTGAGGTAAAAGTGAATATTCCTGAAATGTTTCCTCTCATTTCAGTCACTGTACCTTATTCCGCTTGTATAACATACTTTACAGCTATGTGCTAACTAGCTAGCTGAGCTGTCCTTATGCTGAGTGTCCATATTTCCTTCGTATGACTTTACCTCATAGATAGGAAATCAGTCACGTTAGACTTGTCATTCACACGTTTAATGAGAAAACCCAGATAGTTTGTGTAAACGGTGAAGTTTTTTCCACAGCTACATTATATTAGCTATCTAGATAGCTGCAGTGTTTCCTGTTTATCGGATATATTTTACTTGTCAGTAGCCCCAGTTGAAAGTATGAAACAATGTTTTGTGTGCGTGTGTGTGTGTGTTTTGTCAGCTGGACTGACTTGCTATGACGTCACTGGGCGTAGCCGTATTGAGTGTTATTGCATCATGATGATAATAGAAAGTGAGAAGGACTCCAGAGAGGAGAATTTAGGACACACACACACACACACACACACACACACACACACAGAGCATTACTGTTTTTACCGTGCCCTTGTTGACTTGCCCTTGCTAATTTAAGGTCAAGTAAAGCGAGGGATCAAGGCAACATCAATATACACACATGGACACACACACACACACACACACACACTTATATGATGCTAAAATGGAGCTGTATTCTTTAGTTACATGTAAGACACCTTTGTAACTCATGTAGCAAATGTCACACTTTTTTTTTTGATAGCTAATTAGATGAACACATGGACTTTCAATAGACTACCTGCTTTTACTTGTTTTTTCTCTACTAATGATTCTTTTTAATCCACATCCAAAAACTTGATTAATTTTTAATAAGCAAACCTTGTTGGCTTTGTTGCTCTGTGTGTGTGTGTGTGTGTGTGTGTGTGTGTGTGTGTGTGTGTGTGAGTCAGTCACCCTCTTCCTGGAGGTTAGATGGATGTTTCCAAGCAACAGACATAGCTTAATGTACAGCTAGTCTTTAAATAAATAAACGAAACAAGATGTGCTAATCACTCAAACCTCTAAATCTAGCAACTTTTCACTTCTTTGTATTCCTTTCTTTCTTTGCTTCCCTAACTTGTAAATTATATTAGCCCTGCTATCGGAGCTAAAAGTTTCATCATGTACATGGTAACGTGGCTGTTAGTTAGCACTTAGCAAAGACATGAGTGCTAGAAGAATATCTACATTAGTGCTGGAAAAATATCAGTTAAATCAAATGAGCCATATGTTAATTATGCCAAATGTTTAAAATTAAAACTGAAGTAGGTTACTGAGGATCATGTGCGTGATTTATTTACAGCTGGCCTTTAGACAGCTGTAAGAAAATGATTAAATCAAGCGTCTTTTCCTTTTTCACTGTTTGGGTATTGGTGGCTCAGTGGTAGGTTTCTTGCCTATCATGTGGAAGGCCCAGGTTCAATTCCCAGCCAATGTCCAAACCCCAACCACTGGATGCAGTGTCGAAGCCCGGAAAAATGGAAGGGTTGCATTAGGAAGGGCATCCGGTGTAAAAACCTGTGCCAAGTTGTTGTGCGGACCAGTTGGTCTACTGTGGTGACCCCAAACAGGGAGCAGCTGAAAGCAACTTCTTCTTCTTACCTTTTTACTATTTCTTCTCTTTTTTCTGATCTTTACTTCAATGAAATTACTAAACTGTAGCTACAAGCCTCATTTGTAAGCCACAGTGTAAAGCGCTGTAAAAAGATTATGTAGATAAATGAGCTAAATGTTCTGTTGTGTACGCTGTAACGCAGCCTGTTAGCACTTAGCTGGAAAATATCTGCTGAAATATTTTCTGGGTTTTTTTTCTGTGCATCAAAAAAAGTATTTCACTTCAGGAATATGTCATTATGCTAATTAGCCTAAGAGTCATTTGCTAGCGTGTCTCGAAACGTGAGGTAAATTTAACTG
The DNA here is from genome assembly GCA_033459395.1 of Hemibagrus guttatus. Classification (NCBI taxonomy): domain Eukaryota; kingdom Metazoa; phylum Chordata; class Actinopteri; order Siluriformes; family Bagridae; genus Hemibagrus; species Hemibagrus guttatus. The sequence goes on along the minus strand of JAUCMX010000029.1, from coordinate 13,986,293 downwards.
GAATGTTTTGCAAACCAAGGTAGAAAGTCTGGAGAAGTCCACCGAGGAGGCTAATTTAATTGTTTGAAGTAAAGAGTTAGCCTAGCTGCTGTTCTTCTGATGTCAATCTGCCCGTGTCTAATCCCAGGAGGCTGAAGCGTGCAGTATTGGGTTTAAGCGAGTGTGTTGTTTCAGGCCCAGGGCCAATCCCAACGGCCTCCTGCAGAGCTCGACTGAGGAAAAAGCTCTGAACAAATTACAGGCGCACGGTTTCTAATCGCCACAGTGTGGACTCCTGCTGAGAGGTTCGAGCTCAATTTATAAGGCTGCGGAGTTATTTCCTTTAAAGTGAAGAAAGCTTAGTGTGAAGGTTAATATAAAGGGGAAAATGGATAAAAGAGTTTCAGGGAAAACTGAACTGAGCAGTGTAGGCTAATTTAGGCAAGGCTAACACTGAATTGTGATGTTAACTGGATTAACTGTAAAGAGTTTGATGGTAGCCACACAATGCTGACAGAGCTACGTTTTTGCGAATAATGTTAATGCTAACAATTTGAGCTTACAGTTTTAGCCAGCTTTACATTTTATTCTCAAAAATAATATATTTAAGTTTCACAAAACTTGAAAATAGAGTTTTGGGGACGCAAATAAGCTAAGCTAATACAAAGAATCCTCACTTATTAGCTGTGACCTGAAAGCAGGCTGTCAAATGTGTAAAATAATGACAAAAATGCCATGAAAAAACTGATATGTAGCTGACAGAAATTAGTTTTCTGGCTAACTTAGCCAAGCAGTGCTAATGCCTAAATTTCATAAGATTTCTCAGATTTCTAGAGTTTTTTTTCTTTTCCTAAACTACAGTCCCCCACATCAGCTATAAACAAAAATGTGAAAGAAACACCAAAGGCACGGAGTGTGTGACATTTGCACACACCGCCTAATCCTTACTTCATTTTAGGTCGCTTTACACAGAATCCTTTATGATTTAAAAAAAAAAATTACCTCAGAAACATGACAATGTTAAAAATGCGTAAAGAAATCTTAATTACAAGATCAGGTTTTAGCATTCCATTCAGTCAGGCTTAGATGTAACATGTTTATATCAGAAAGACATCGAATAAGTGGATGATGTCATTTATTCTCTCAAGATCTCAGTTATGATGGTGTGCAGGATTGATATTTTCATCGTGTTCATAAAAAAGAAACAAAAGACAAAAAAAGAGATGAAAGCAACATCTGAGGATTGGGTCGTCGGCCATTTTGTAGCACCGTCTTGATCCTCTAAATGCTGAAAAGTTTACTACATTATCACTAATATTTCACCTTAAATCAATAAAACCGAAATTCTTTCAGCTTGGAATTTACTTAGTACACGACCTTATCACAGAAATGAGCGCAAAATTAAGCGAAAACTGTAAATTTGTGATTTTTTTAATTAAGCGGAGGATTTCCACAGATTTGGGCAGAGACACATCATGTGACATCATTGCATGAGTACAGCACTTCTAGAAAGTCAGTGGTAGGAGTTTTAGCAGAAGGATCCTGTGCTTGTGATGTCACTAATTTGAGTTGTTTTCTGAAAAAAATTCAAAAAACAAAAAAAATTCATTTCTTTGGCATTTTTGGCAATACTGTAAACGCAAGCATTGCTTACTGATAAATGTTCGAGTGTTGATCTCGTAGATGTAAATGAAAACAATCAACAAAAACGTAAAATACGACGTAAGTAAAATGAAATTTTCACTTAAATTCGCTGACACTGGAGACTCCTTTCCTTAATGTTAAACAAACAAAAATTTTTTATCAACAATAAAAAATCGACAATCAAACGTTTTACGTTTCAGCTGCTCCATGCGAGATTCAACTGCTACAAAACTTTCCTTTAGTCAAAAAATTCCAGACGAAATAAAAACGTAAGAATTCTGCAGGATCTCTAAAAATAAACAAAATATATGTTTTTTTTTTTTTTTTTTTTTGGGGGGGGGGGGGGGGGGTTGATAGTGGGTAAAAAAAAGAATAACCATCTAGTTGTTTCTTTTAAGTAAAACTAATCAGGATGACCAAATATCCATCCATCCATCAGTATATGTAAAAGTTTTTTCACCCTGAAGAGTCCTAAATCTCATCCTGTGTTACTGTGTACATGAAATTCCAGTCAATCATCCCACTGGAATGTTTGTGGAACATCCATGTTTTTTTCTTTTTACCATGTTAATTAAGTTCTGCGTGTCTTTCTGTCCTGTTAATGTCCCTCGAGACATTAACTCTCTAACATGAGACTGACATCGTTTTCAGACCAAATACGACTGAATAATAGGAGCACAGAATGAGAGAGTGTGTGTGTTTATGTGGCCTGTCTGAGAGATCATATGATGTCCCCTTAACACACACACACACACACACACACACACAGCGTATACTTCAGTATGCATTATTAAAAATGGCTGTGGTCATCCAAAAGCCAAGAAAAATGAGACACATATTTCTAATTCACTTTACGCCAAAATAATCCCCCTCCCCTAACCCTCCCCTCCCGTCCCCTCCCCTCCCTTCCCCCCTCTACTTTATTTAAGACTAGAAATTGAGTTTGTCCTAATTAACGTTCTCGTTTGAAGCCCGCTCACCGTCTCCGCATCAGTGAACCTCCAGACACGCCAATTATGCTTTTTCAAATGAGGTTTCCTCGTTTTCATTTAAATTCCAATTCGGTGTGCAGAGAAATGATTACAGAAAACTTTTGAGAAAAGATGTTTCGAAAATTATTTTTCAAAGTAAGATAAAAGAGGGAGGAAGATACCTGGTTTAGAGGACACACGAGGACATATGAGTGTCTGTGAAATCTGAACTAAATTTGAGAGTTAATCGTGGCCTAAAGTACTGTTTTTTTTTTAAAACATGCTCTCGGTTTGCCATGTTAATGTTTATACTTTAAACCAAAGCTGCAAAATACTAAAAAAATAATCAAAAACTATTTGAATTCTGTGTTTCTGCTGCATAACAGCTAACTTTATTCAGCTAGCTAGTCTGTAAGCTTGGAATTGGATAAGCTAGCTATAGCATGTTAGATGACTAGCTAGTGAAAAGGTAAGACTGCTGATTTATCTCAACTTTTATCGGCAATAACGGAACTAAACACACACACACTGAAGAGAAACAGTGTGAGGAGTGTGTGTCACGATACACCAGGTGCAGCAAGGCCAGAACAAGGAGAGAGTGTGCACGTCGATCTTTGTGGAAAAGAAATTGCGAAAAGCTTTTGTGCCGAGGCAGGAGCTTTGATTCCGTAGACTGATTAGACAGCAGAATGGACACACACACACACACACACACACACACACACATATGGTAGAGATGCACATACTCATGTACACTCATGAACAATTAGACACTGATAGTCTCACAGTCTGTACAGATAACAGTGTCTATGTAGTGAATAGGGTGTGTGGTTTGGGACACACCCATAGTAGATAAATGGTAGTGTTTTTGTGGCCTATGTAGTGAATAGGGTGTGTGGTTTGGGACATGCTCATGGTGGATTGATGATAGGGTTTATGTGGCCTATGTAGTGAATAAGGTGTGTGGTTTGGGACAGACCCATGGTGGATTGATGATAGGGTTTATGTGGTCTATGTAGTGAATGGGGTGTGTGGTTTGGGACACGTGCATGGTAGATTAATGATAGTGCTTATATGGCCTATGTAGTGAATAAGGTGTGTGTTTTGGAACACATCCATGCTGGATTTATAATGGTGTTTAAGTGGCCTATGTAGTGAATAAGGAGTGTAGTTTGGGACACGTCCACAAAGGACTGATAACGGTGTTTATATGGTCTATGTAATGAAAAGGGTTTGTGGTTTGAGACACACCCATGGTAGATTGATGGTGTTTATATGGTCTGTGTAGTGAATAGGGTGTGTGGTTTGGGACATGCCCAGTACAGTAGGCTGATAAAGGAAAGACATTTATGATGGTGGTGATGTGAGTTTGGAACACATCCAAAATATGCAGTTTGTGTGGCTTTAATATAGTTTAATATTGTGTGGTTTGGTAAACATTAAAGAGTGTATAGGGCCTGTGGTGTGGGATGATGATGGGGGACGAGACGCATATGATGGTGTTCATGTTTGGTTTGGGACACATCCAAAATGAATCGCTAATGGTGTTTACTGTCTGTGACCTATATAGTGAAGATGGTGTGTGGTTTGCGACACAGCCACAGTGGACTAAAATGATTATTCTGCATAATGAGTAAGAAGTAGGGCTTCGTTTCAGATTTAATTGGATTCTTAGTCACAGTCGTTAAGCGTTATTGTCCCTGCCGCTTCCTAAATCCTTTTCTTATCATTAGTCTGCATCTGAAGATTGAACGTGTTCCTGCTTCAATAGGCAGCATTCTCACCATTACTCATGACTAATCATACAGTAAAAGAACCCAGTCCTGCATCCTCTCATCTCTGTGTGTGCTATTATACCTCATTTAGTTTGTTTTAGTGACATCACATGAATTACAAGAATAATAAATTTGGTAAAATCTCCAGGTTGTTACACCTCCACACTGAAAACAGCTCTAATCTGCATCTGATCACAGAAAATGATATAAACACACCTCTTTGTGAAAAGCTTCATTATGTTCATCTTTATTATGATTATTAAGGTTATTATGGGTTACAAAACGCCTCCGTACGCAGCACGGCCGTTACATGGCCGTGCTCCAAATCACAAATGTGTGGATGTATGTCATCCGAGGCATCAGACGAACCCACGGTCCAGTAGCCTTTTCTCATGTGATCGATTTCACAGAACACAAAGACCAGATAATGGCCTTGAAGTTCAGCTGAAAGCATTCATGCCTCTCATTTCTTTCTATTCTAAATGTTTGGGTTTGGGACATGTCCACAGTGGACTGAAGATGGTGTTTATTTAGAGAGGGTGATCTGACCGAGAAGTATGCTTGCATGGTTTTTGATAAGATCTCAGAAGAACTGCAGGGTCAGGCTGTGTGCTTTTGTGTGTGTGTGTGTGTGTGTGTGTGTGTGTGTGTGTGTGTGTGTGTGTGTGTGTGTGTGTGTGTATGTGTATGTGTGCGCATGCATGCATGCGTGTGTGTGTGTGTGTGTGTGTGTGTGTGTGTGTATGTATGTGTATGTGTGCGCATGCATGCATGCGTGTGTGTGTGTGTGTGTGTGTGTGTGTGTGTGTGTGTGAGAGAGAGAGAGAGAGATCCCTGATGAACAGATTAAGCAGAAATATAAAGAAAGGATGGACCACTCAGGATGTTGGGAAACATGACATTGCAGCCACAATGCACAAACCTACAGGATACTTGGTCCAGGGCCTGTGGGAGGAGAAAAGGGTCAAAAATGGGTCAGACACAGCCATTGGCTTTCATTTCATATATAGAGTCTAATGCAATGTGACTATCATCCTCCACATCCCACCCACCCATGCTTTTCTATCTCACACACACACACACTCTCACACACACACACACACACACACACACACACACACACAAACACACACGCACTGTGTCCAGGCTGCCTGACCTTTGACATGTTTTTTTTTTTTTCCAAAAGCCTACAAGCGAATCGTCATCTCATCCTGTTTATGGGATGACTGGACTTTGGCCTTTATCAAATCTTTTTACTATTGCATGTAGCATCCCGTAATAGTCTGTACGGGTGAGTCACCATAGCATCCTTGCTCTCCCAAACAGGAAGAGACAGAGAGTGGCAGTTTAATTAGCTGTTATAGAGATCTGGGTGGACTGCGGTGGTGGACGAGACATGTGCCATAATCTGTAATAAGATACATTGTAATAATAACCATAAGTGATGATGATTTTGAAATCAATTACACTTCAAAGTGTACATAGAGGCATATTGGGGGGTTAAACCAGTCCAAACCAGTGGAGCCTCTGGCTCTCAGCCAGTCAGAGTCCATGATGTCTCACCCTTCAGCCAGACCGACTCAGTGATGTCTCACCCTTCAGCCAGACCGACTCAGTGATGTCTCACCCTTCAGCCAGACCGACTCAGTGATGTCTCACCCTTCAGCCAGACCGACTTAGTGATGTCTCACCCTTCAGCCAGACCGACTCAGTGATGTCTCACTCTTCAGCCAGACCGACTCAGTGATGTCTCACTCTTCAGACAGTCAGAGTCCATGATGTCTCACCCTTCAAACAGTCAGAGTCCATGACTTCTCACCCTTCAGCCAGTTCGGGTCAATGACAACTTACCCTTCAGCCAGTCCGGGGTCAACGACGTCTCACCCTTCAGCCAGTCCGGGGTCAATGACGTCTCACCCTTCAGCCAGTCCGGGTCAACGACATCTCACCCTTCAGCCAGTCCGGGTCAACAACATCTCACCCTTCAGCCAGTCGGTCAATGAAGTCTCAACCTTCAACCAGTCAGAGTCCATGATGTCTCACCCTTTATCCAATCTGGGTATGTGGTGCTTCCACCAATCACTATCCATGATGTGTGAACTCTTCAGCTGATCAGATTGCTTTATGTTTTAGATCTTCAGCCAATCAGAGCCCATTGGGTAGTAAGGTAAGGTCTCATGCTTTTAGGTCGTTCAGTCGGTAAGAGCACACAACATTGAATCTATGACACTTTGGACATTCTGTTAATCAGGACCTAAAGCATACAGCATTCATCAACCCTTCAGAGAGTTAGAGCTCATGCAGTCTTAGGTCTTTATCCAATCTGTCCATGTCTGTGGAGTTGTGTGTGTGTGTGTGTGTAAGAGGAGAAAACAAAGGCTGTTCATACAGGAGATACCTTTGAGACCTGCTCAGGATCTTTAGGTGAGAGAAAACCGAGGCCACAGAGTTGAGACCTGGTGAGTGAGTGAGTCTCATGAGAATTCACAATAAAAGAGACAGAACCGGGGGCTAGCAAACCGGAGTTCCTGAGCAACATATGGAATGTCAGACATTTTACAAACAAAATCATGCCCGAGCTAGGAACTGGTTATTTGTGGACTGCAGGATCTGACCCTCTCAACATTCCCATGCTGAATAATCTAGAAGACTTCAGAATAATTCTGTAATATCTAACTGTTTATCTTTAATAAGGAAGCGCATTCAGATAGAGTACAACCCTGTGCTTATATTTGGAATGTTCTTGGGTTTTCGGCATTAAACACGGTTTTCCAACTTTTCCGGAAAGCGTTTTTATATATAGCCTTTTTCATTAAGAACAGATGGTTACACTGAGAAAGAGCATGAGAGAGTGGACGTGACTAAAACTTCTGCAGGACTAAATGATTATGAGGCTGTCTGTCTGACCATGTCCGAGAGGCAAGATTTTGCCCTGTCTTACACACACGCAATCATACAGACACACACACACACACACGCACACGCACACGGAGAAGTCCAAGGACAGCTTCTTATTGCCCTGAGGTCCAGTGATGCCTTCTGAAGAACATAACATCGCAGCTGACACAAGAGAGTACAGATAATACACACACCCTGAACACATCAACAATCCACTAATTCACACATACATTTCTGGAACATTCTGTCCAGGCTTCAAATATGTTTATCATCATCACCATCAACCAGAACCTCCCAAACTCTCTCCATCTCTGGGCTTGCTTGTTTTGTTTTCTTTTTATTGCTGTAATCAGGTAACTCACTAGACTATTCCTAAGTCAAGACCCCAAATCTGAAAATTAAAAGATAATCAAAACAAAGTTAAGATAAGACTCCGGTTATGTTAATATTCCTCTTTTGACACACACACACACACACAAAAGGAAAATAATTCGATCAAAGATTCATCCTAGATTTGGGTGAAATAAAAATAAAAATCTCATGGAACTTAAAGACGTTTTCACGATATCGGGCTGAACAGATGACCTTCCTTTCTGAGCTGTCTTTTATTCTGAAATGAAAGACACTGAGAGTTTAAACTTGAATGAACCGAAAAATCTGATTCTCTCACCCAAAAGCACACACACACACACACTCATGACTCACCACCAGCACACTGCTAAGCTGTCATATAATCCACTCTCTCGCTAACTGAATTTTAAATTAATCCACTGCTATTCTGCATAAAAAAATCTGCCTGGAATTTCTCATAGCAGATGGAGAGAAGAAGAAATTTAACTAAACCACGCCCCCAATATCAACCCCGCACCATGTCCTAACACCTATCTCGGGATTCTGATGTCCTCCTAATTTGCAACACAAAAGCTAGCAGGTGAAGTTTCCTCCTTAAAGACAACCACTGTGGAAAAGCACACTCTGCCCTCTTCCGCATACATGACCTCACAGATGCCGGCGATCAGCAAGATTTCGGTTTGGAAATCTCCTGTGGACGAGGTAAACACTTTTTTATTGAGTCCCTTGTGTCCTGGAGTATGTTTTGCCCCAATTTCATAGAGAAGAAGAAAAAAAACTCCAGATACAGAGATCATTTTCTGTAAGGATGAGTCAGGGCGATTAGTTGTGAAAATAAATAAAATAAAATAGACATTTAGGGATTAATAGATTATTAGGAAGTAAGTGTGTGTGTGAGGAGCAGACAGAAAGCATGAAGAAAGTAAAGAAAAGTTGGACAGAGATATTGAGGCTTAATGACAAGTTAGCAAGCTAGCAAAATGGCGTATAGGTTCGACCCAGATTTTCATCCCAAACCAAGATATTTACGCACAAAAAGTTCTCCGACTCAAATGACTTTCGAAGTCTTTCCTGTTTCGTGTCAGCACAAGTGTCTCTCACTATTCCAGCTCTGCTGATGTGATGATTCCTCTCAGATTTAACTGGCGGCTACTCTACAGTGAATCACACGCACACACAAACACACTGGAGAAGAGCTGTCTTGTATTGGACATGGATTCAAGGACGTGCTTCAGATTTGGGAAGGAAAAGAAGAGGAAATTCTCATCGCAAGATGTGGCTTTGTTTTCTGACATTAGACATGTTGCAGATTTATGTTAGCATGACATAGCTACACAAGTCGCTAAACGTGGCGACTTGCCTCAAAAACATGGCAACGATGCTAACGTGTTAAAGGTAATTGAAAGGCGTCGTTCCTCAATCATAAATGGCTTCAGGAACAGAGTTAATAATGAACAAGTAACTGGACTGTGAGCACTTCAGGCTTATTTTCACTTAACGTGACTTAGCAAAACTTAGCAAATAAATCCATTTTCATCATCTGGATCTGAAACAATTCCTTGTTCTTGTTTATCTCTTTAATCGACGCACTGACTAACATCACCAACATGAACCACGTCACAACGCTCAGCGTCTGAAGAAAGCATGTCAAAAGAAACTTTTCCTCAAACCAAGGAAACCTCAAATGGATGTAATTTTTTCCTCCTTCTTCTCCTCGCTTAAATGTTACCATGACGACCACGAGTCAAGAGAGTCAAGGTTCAGCATCGCCAGTTTGTTGTTCCCTTTTCTGTTTCTCCACTTCCCTGTTTTTCATCTCATCTCGCACGTCATTCTTTCCTCACGAGAACAACTGAAGGATGTGAAATTGCCGTCTTTTCAGCGAACTGTTCTTTTGAGAGGAAATGAGGTGCACACACACACACACACATACATTTATACACTCTTGTTATACGTATGGGGTGGTGGGGTTCTTTTGTGTGAAAAAGTACAGCATGATAGCTTGAAGAATACTCTTGAGCATTACCTGGCCCAGTGACCGCGAGCCGGAAATGTCACAGACTGCCTCTCTTATACACTTTTATCAACTGAACGAACAAAATGCAGCAAGAAACGGACTTATTATTTACTACTGTTCAGTCCAAAATCATATTCATTATTCATCTCTATCAAACTTTCACTCTCTAGAATGTTCTCTAGAATCTCTGGTTTGCTTTTTTTAGTTACATATTTCTTCTGCTAGTAAAAAAAAAAGGTTTTGTTTTTTATTAGAATTGTTCTTGTTCTTTTCTCTCCCTCTCTCAGGAGAACCTCCCTCCTTAACAATCCATATGTTTATCATTATTGCTAACGAAGTCCTTATTGCCTTGGTTTTGGGTGTCAGCAATTGGTCCTAAGAAGCAGCAGTGCTTAGTGATTGGTTGATGGAAATAATACTCATCAGTGATTAGTTCTCAGGAGCAATATTCATCTGTGATTGGCTGTTGGGAACAATGGTGCTCAATAATTGGTCCTTAGGGCCAGTGGTGCTCAGTGATTGGTCATTGGGAACAATATTCATCAGTGATTGGCTGTTGGGAACAATGGTGCTCAGTGATTGGTCACTGGGAACAATACTCATCAGTAATTGTCTTTTGGGAACAATGGTGCTCAGTGATTGGTCCTTAGGGCCAGTGGTGCTCAGTGATTGGTCTTTGAGAACAATACTCAACAGTGATTGGCTGTTGGGAACAATGGTGCTCAATAATTGGTCCTTAGGGCCAGTGGTGCTCAGTAATTGGTCACTGGGAACAATAATCATCAGTGATTGGCTGTTGGGAACAATGGTGCTCAGTGATTGGTCCTTAGGGCCAATGGTTGCTCAGTGATTGGTCATTGGGAACAATACTCATCAGTGATTGGCTGTTGGGAACAGTGGTGCTCAGTGATTGGTCACTGGGAAAAACCCAAATAGCTGGCATCAGTGAATTGTCATTTTGGGAACAATACTCATCAGTGATTGCTTTTGGGAACAGTGAGTGGTCATTGGGAACAATACTCATCAATGATTGGCTGTTGGAAACAGTGGTGCTCAGTGATTGGTCCTTAGGGCCAGTAGTGCTCAGTGATTGGTCATTGGGAACAATACTCATCAGTGATTGTCTTTTGGGAACAATGGTGCACAGTGAGTGGTCACTGGGAACAATACTCATCAGTAATTGTCTTTTGGGAACAATGGTGCTCAGTGATTGGTCCTTAGGGCCAGTGGTGCTCAGTGATTGGTCATTGGGAACAATACTCATCAGTGATTGTCTTTTGGGAACAATGGTGCTCAGTGATTGGTCCTTAGGGCCAGTGGTGCTCAGTGATTGGTCATTGGGAACAATACTCATCAATGATTGGCTGTTGGAAACAGTGGTGCTCAGTGATTGGTCACTGGGAACAATACTCATCAGTAATTGTCTTTTGGGAACAATGGTGCTCAGTGATTGGTCCTTAGGGCCAGTGGTGCTCAGTGATTGGTCATTGGGAACAATACTCATCAATGATTGGCTGTTGGAAACAATAGTGATTGGTTCTCAGGAACAATACTCATCAATGATTGGGTTCTCAGGAACAATATACATCAGTAATTGGTTGTTGGGAACAGTGCTGCTTGGTGACTGGTTCTTCAAAAAAAAGATGCTCAGTGACTGGTCTTCAGGAACAATGGTGGATGATTGTGAGTTTAAAAAATGCTTTACAAAAAAATCCTTAATTTAAAAAAATCCAAAAAATTCTGATCTTGAGGTAACACAAAGGGAAAGTGTCTGAGTTATAGGGGTATTTAAGGGGTAAATCTATCAAACAGGGGTTTTCCTTTCTGAAGGAAAATTAGTGGGTGATGTTCTGAAAGCTGATGCAAGTGCACTTAACCTCTGCACTTTCCTAATCTCTCACACGTATAAAGGACAGGAGCACAGCATCAGCATGTGCACAAAAGGTGACATCTTCCACGTCCTGTTTCTGAAGGAGTTTCTCTTAAGTGCCTGACACAGCATCATTAGACTCCTGTTAGTGTCCTACAGTCAAGTGCTGTGTGGAAAGTTCCAAATGTTCCATTTTCCTCATCAACACACCTTTAATTATGACGTATGGCATCTTCAGTCGAACAGACTGATTCCGCTAATTCCCCTTATATACAATGCACTTATCGGAGAATGAAATGGATTATGGGTGATAAAATGAACTGGGAGTGCAGAGGGAAATCTGGTCCATTTTTATTCAGGGTCATAACTGGCAATAAGGCGAGCGATGTGATTATCAGTTTATTGGTGTGTGTGTGTGTGTTATGAAATATTCAGTTCTACAGTGTGTGAAAGTCAGAAATTAATAAATTATCATGAGTCATTACATTAGGGCTGGAGATTAGCATTTTTTGTTGCTAAGCAGATGGTCCATGTCAAACTAACAGATGTCCAGCTGTGAAAATGGTCCAGTGTTTTTTGGCATTTAAAGGCATTGTGGGTAATTAGTGTGAAGGGAAGAGGAGGAAGCTGAGGCACGTTTAAATACCAAAGTATTTCAAAGTAAAAATCATTTAAGAATGTTCTGTTTATTAAAAAATGGCAATTCAGGCTGCCACATACATTTAAAATCTGGTTGTTGGAAACAATGGTGATTAGTGATTGGCTGTAGGGGACAACAGTGATTGGTAATGGTAATTAGTGAGTGAATTAGATTGGCATTAATGGTGATTAGTGATTGGTTGTTGGGGACAACTGTGATTAGTGATTGGCTGTAGGGGACAACAGTGATTACTGATTGGCTGTATGGGACAACAGTGGTTAATTATTGGTTGTTGGGGACAACTGTGATTGGTGAATGGTTGTTGGGGACAATGGTGATTAGTGATTGGCTTTTGGAGACAATGGTGCTGAGTGATTGGTTGTTGGGGGCAGTGGTGATTAGTGATTGGTTGTTGGCATTAATGGTGATTAGTTATTGGCTGTTGGAGACAACTGTGATTAGTGAGTAGCTGTTGGGGACAATGGTGATTAGTGATTGGCTATTGGGAACAACAGTGGTTAGTGATTGGTAATTGCCATTCATGGTGATTAGTTATTGGCTGTTGGTGACAATGGTGTTTAGTGATTGGTTGTTGGCATTAATGATGATTTGTTATTGGTTGTTGGGGACAACAGTGATTAGTGAGTGGTTGTTGGGGACAATGGTGATTAGTGATTGATCAAAAGTGTGCACACAAGTGCACACTTTTGTTGAGTTCAGAGAACATGATCTCTCAGCTCTTATAACCAGCAGTATCAAATGCAGTAAAAAAGTCTGTAGGCATGAATACTGTATGTTGAAATAAATTAGTAATGCTGTAACATTTTGTCAAACCTAGAGACCAATTCATTAAGTTTTAATCATTGAGATCAACTGTACCCCAGTGTGTGGAATGTGAAAATATCTCTGATTAACACATTTAAATCCACAGCCTTGGAGCCGTGCCAAATCTCAGTAGACTCTCTGTCCAGCTCCAGTCCTCTGCTTAACTGAAGTAGTGAAGAGTCGTGGTTAACAGAACGCCTCCCTGCCTCGCTGGTGTCTGTCCTCTCCTACCTGATAACCTGATTAAGGGAACAATAGCAGTGCAGACGAGCTGAGGATGTAGTGAGGATGTAGTGAGAGGGAAAGGCAGAAGGTCAGGTGATCAGAGATGGACCATGCTTTCGTTCATGATCTCATAGAGAATACATTCATATTCAAATGGGATTTATATGAGTGACGAATATGTATGTGTATGAGGTATTGGAGAGGAGGCTTAAGTCGGATAGGTGTGTGTGTGTGTGTGTGTGTGTGTGTGTGAGGAAGAGACATGAAGATGAGGTTAACGAGGAAAACGTCCGTAATGGAAGAATATGAAGGAGGAAGTGGCATGTTCAGACTAGAGCGAGTCAGCGTTATTGCCATTCAATGAAATATGATGTGCGAAAATATGCGCACCTGATTTCCATTTTTTCTACAAATTGTGGTGCAACAGTCATGTTTTGTTGTTGTTTTAATGTCAATTGCTGGTTTACATTCTCCACTTGTCAATCTTTTTATAGACATGCCCCCAACGCGCCTCTATCACGTTGCCCCATCATCATCTGTTCAGAAAAAGAATTCCCGTAATTCCATCCCATAATATCACTAGGTGAATGTGGCCGAATGCAGCGATCTGAAACCTTCCTTTATTTCCAAAATCACAAAAACTTTACTCGACTAAAAACTCAAAAATCATCAGGATGAAATCATCAGGAATCTTTTCTTCTTTTAGAAAAGTCTAAGCTCTTACACGAAGGCTAATTAACACCAGGTTTATCCCTAATCTCTCATCCAGCTAGTGTGATAATCCAAACTAGCTCTAAGACATCTAACCCAACCCATTAACCCCCCCACACACATACACGAAGCCACACCCCTCAGCGCCCTCTCCAGGAGGAGAGCTCGCTTCATTTCTTCTCTCCCGCAATACCCAGAATAATTCTTCTACAGTGTTTCATTCACGTGTCCCACTTTCAGTCTGTCTTCTTTTGCTCTGAAAAAGAAGGGGGGGGGGGGGGGTATGAAACATTAAGAAAGATAAACGGTAAAAAGAGAGGAAGGATGGAGGGCAGAACGAAAGATGCTGCCAGAGAGATGGAGAGAAATGTTAAAGGATAGAGGGATGTAAAAAAGTCTGAAGATATATGGAAGAAAAAGAGAGACAGAAAGAGAGGATTAAGAGAGAGAGGGACAAATAAGGATGTGTGTGTGTGTGTGTGTGTGTGTGTGTGTGTGTGTGTGTGTGAGAGAGAGAGATTAGTTTTTGTGCATCATATTCATATACTGAATGAATGAATGAACAGATGAATCATATGTGTCACACCTGAAGTGTGTGTGTGTGTGCGTGTGTGTGTGTAAATGAGAGAGAGAGCAGAATATGGCGTGATGGTCAATTTTGTGTGGCAGGATAAAGACACGTGCAGAGAGAAAAAGTGTGCATGTGTCTAAGGGATGTGAATGCGAGTATGTACGTGTGTGTGTGTGTGTGTGTGTGTGTGTGTGTGTGTGTGTGTGTGTCTATGTGTGTAAGAAAGGAAATATTAATGAAAATATATGAATCAGAGAGTGTGTGAGAGACATGAATGAAACTGCATGTGAGTATGTGTGAGTGAGGGATGTGAAAGTAAGTGCACGTGAGCATGTACAAGTGTGTGTGTGTGTGACAAAGGTTATAAATGAAAACATATGAATCAGAGAGACAGAGTGTGTGTGTGTGTGTGTGTGTGTGTGTGTGTGTGTGTGTGTGTGTGTGTGTGTGTGTGTGTGTGTGTGTGAGCATGTTTGCATGCTTATGTATACGCAACAGAACCTGAATGTGCAGCTTAAACATGCGTGTCATCTGCATGTGTGCACACACTCTAGGTGTTCCCCTGTGAGTGTGTGTGTGTGTGTGTGTGTGTGTGTGTGTGTATGTTCTTTGTCTTACTGTCCTTAGTGACCTTCCATTACTCTGTGCACTTTATTTCTTATTGATGTGTTTGTGGGCGTGGCCTAAATACACACACTCACCGTACGCATCAGCGATCTTCTTACTTCCAGCGTAGAAAAGATGCTCATGAACTTTCTGAAGTAATAACAGCTGAAGCAGTACATTACCCACAACACATTAGTGAGACCGTGGAGCAAAGCTGTTCGTAGAGTTAAACGTTTTTAGGCTCAGTATATCGTCTGGATTTAATTCAGAATGAATTGGACCTGAATGTGTTGTAGCAACGGAATATACCGGCTCTAATTAATATTATTAAAATATGATCAAAATATTAAATAATTCATATTCATATTCTAACTTTTATTCAAAATATTTTCTGAAAATTGCATGTTGTTTTTTACTTTCATCTCTTCAGCCTCTTTTTTCTTTTCATGTCTCACATCTCTCTTCACCTTCCTTTCATCAAGGTTTTCTCCCGGTTGCCAGTCGACCTCTTTCGCTCCCTTATTGGTTTTCAACTCTGTTCTTTTAAGGTTCTTCTTTCCTCCATGCTCTTTCCCGCTCTCGCTTCTTTTCATCATCTTGACTTCCCTCCCTTACTTGGTTTCATTTTGTTTGGAAAACTTCTTCCTATTTCATTTTTCCAAACAGTTACTGATTTAGCAGGATTTTATCAGCGCATGGAGGCATTGGTGGCTCAGTGGTAGGTTTCTCGCCTATCATGTGGAAGGCCCGGGTTCGATTCCCAGCCACTGGATGCAGTGCCGGTCCCAAGCCCGGAAAAATGGGAGGGTTGCGGCAGGAAGGGCATCCGGCGTAAAACCTGTGCCAAGTTGTTGTGCGGATCAGTCGGTCCGCTGTGGCGACCCCGAACAGGGAACAGCCGAAAGCAACTATCAGCGCATTAATCATTTATTTGTTCAGTCTGCTGTAAAGAGGATATTTTTTATTTTCAGGAGTCAATCCCAAACTGTAGCCTACTTTTCAGTCGTGTCACCACACATTTTGTTGAAAAGTAAAGAAATAAGGGAGAAGAAATGAATTGTACTGATAGCTAACGCTAAAGGGACGAATTAGCATTACAAGCAACACATCAGGTGAACGAGCCTGAGGTAAAAAAAAAAAAAAAAAACACACTGGTGGAGTTTAGAAGAATGCAAACTAGTTATGTTTATTCTTTGAGTCCAGTTTTCTGTCTCTTGCTATTAAGCTTGAGGTGAAAACTAAAAAACTTTAGCGGCTAATTAGCTTGTCTGCTAGCTGAAAGGTGCTAGCTTCACTCTGATTACGCTGTTAGCTGTTAGTTAAGAAAGATCTAATTCTGTTTACAGGCTGCAAATAAAACATCATTAGTTCTAAAGACCACACTGAGCCACAAAACCCTACAAAACGATCTCATACAAAGAAAAGGGGCTAGCGCAGTTGGTTGACCTTCCCAAATGTTGTCATCAGCGTGGCAGTTGATCTGAAGCCAATCCTAGAAATCCTGGGTGTGAAACCGGAATACGCCTAGAAAGGGCTAAGCAACTAGTTAGCAAGTTTCATGCTAACAAGCTCCCTGTCTTTATTTGTTTATCACTCTAGTGTTGGTGCCATTTTCCATTATTCAGGGTCTCAGGTCCTAACAGCTGCCAAGGCTGGTTGTAAAATCCAGTAGGGGTACTCCCATCGAAGAAAGAAATGTCCTGCAAATAGTCAAATCCATCCATCCTCTGTAGCACATATCCTACACAGGGTCTCAGGGAACCTGGTGTATATCCCAGGGGTTTCTGGGTACCAAGCAGGGGACACCATGGAAGATATGGCACAATCACACACTTACAGACGCTAATCACATCTTTGGATTGGAGGAGGAAACCGGAGAACCCAGAGGAAACCCCTGAAGCACAGGGACAATCTGAAAGATCTATGTACACAGGGTGGAGGCAGGAATCCAGCTCCCAATGCCAGGTCTGACGCAAACATACTAACCGCTAAGCCACTGTGCAGTCCAGATCCGATATTAAAAAAACTAAACCACTTTAAACTGGATTCCTGTGTTTGAATGCCCCAGCAGCAATCAGTTCCCTCTCTCGCTCTGACCTTAACAAACTGGCAAGAGAAGAATAATTTCACTAGGCTGACAAATAAAGGCTTCTTCTTCATGAACCCCCTGAAGGTCATGTTTAAACACCTTAGATTTGGGCCAAGCAGTGGCCCTGGGGTTAGAATCTCATCAGCACTATGAAGAGAGGCATTCTCCTCCCTCCGGCTAATCAGACTGAAAAGACAAAAGGAGCCCCGACCTGGATGGTGGAACTGAGTAAAACGTCACATCTGCGATGAAGATGAAAGGAACGTGCGGAGAGATCATGCAGAAAATGCGCCCAGGTGTGCCCTTCAAAATAAATAAATAAAGCAAAAAACCCAGCTTCTCACGCTTTGCTAATGTATGAAGTGTGTGTTGTGGCTCCACTGGACTGACAACTACAATATTTATGTTTAACAAGAAGGAGCTGATATTAAAAATCCAGGTCAGGTGAGCTAGAAAAAAATATACAGCTGTAGCATATGTGGCTAACTGAAATGAAAGTTGTTGGCTGAGCATGAGTAACATTTTTGAACTGTGAAATAACATCTAAACATACAGAAAGGTTTGGATTAAATAAACATAAGACATATGAAATTATGTTATGATTAAAAGGGATGAAATTAAAAACAGCTAAGATTCATTAGCGTTAGAAGAAACATATGTAAATGTATTGAAAGTCTTCTTCTTCTTCTTTCGGCTTTTCCCTTCAGGGGTCGCCACAGCGAATCATCTCTCTCCACCTATCCCTATCTTCTGCATCCTCAACCCTTGCACCCACTAGCTTCATATCCTCATTAATTCCATCCATATACCTCCTCTTTGGCCTTCCTCTTTGCCTCCTGCCTGGCAGCCCCATGTCCAACATTCTCCTACCAATATACTCACTGTCCCTCCTCTGAACATGTCCAAACCATCTTAATCTGGCCTCCCTAACTTTGTCCCCCAAACGTCCAACATGAGCTGTCCCTCTGATGTACTCATTCCTAATTCTGTCCAATCTTGTCACTCCCAAAGAGAACCTCAACATCTTCAGCTCTGCTACCTCTAGCTCTGACTCCTGTCTCTTCCTCAGTGACACTGTCTCTAAACCATACAGCATGGCCGGTCTCACCACTGTCCTGTACACCTTCCCCTTGATTCTCGCTGATATTTTCTGATCACACAGAACTCCCGACACCTTTCTCCACCCATTCCAACCTGCCTGCACTCGCTTCTTTACCTCTTTCCCACACTCTCCATTACTCTGGACTGTTGACCCCAAGTACTTAAACTCCTGTACCTTCTTCACCTCTTCACCCTGTAACCTTACTGTTCCACTTCCCTCCCTTTCATTCACACACATGTACTCAGTCTTACTACGACTGACCTTCATTCCTCTTCTCTCCAGTGCAAACCTCCACCTCTCCAGGTTTTCCTCCACCTGCTCCCTGCTCTCACTACAGATCACAATGTCATCTGCAAACATCATTGTCCAAGGAGACTCCTGTCTGACCTCCTCTGACAACTGGTCCATCACTATAGCAAACAGGAAGGGGCTCAGAGCCGATCCCTGATGCAGTCCCACCTCCACATTGAACTCCTCTGTCTGACCTACAGCACACCTCACCACTGTCCTGCTCCTCTCATACATGTCCTGCACCACTCTGACATACTTCTCCGCTACTCCTGACTTCCTCATACAGTACCACAGCTCTTCTCTTGACACCCTGTCATACGCTTTCTCCAAGTCTACAAACACACAGTGCAACTCCTTCTGACCATCCCTATACTTCTCCATCAAAATCCTCAGAGCAAAAATTGCATCTGTTGTGCTCTTTCTGGGCATGAAGCCATACTGCTGCTCACAAATTTCCACTACCTGCCTTAACCTAGCTTCCACTACTCTTTCCCATACCTTCATTGTATGGCTCATCAACTTTATCCCCCTATAGTTACTGCAACTCTGCACGTCACCCTTATTCTTAAAGATCGGCACTAACACACTTCTTCTCCATACCTCAGGCATCCTCTCACTCTCTAAAACCCTGTTGAACAAACTAGCTAAAAATTCCACTGCTGCCTCTCCCAGACACTTCCAGACCTCCACCGGAATGTCATCAGGACCAACTGCCTTCCCACTTTTCATCCTCTTCAAAGCCTTCCTGACTTCATCCTTTCTAATCTTATCTACTTTCTGTTCCACAGAGTTCACCCCCTTCTACTCTTTTTTCCCTCTCATTTTCCTCATTCATCAGCTCCTCAAAGTACTCCTTCCATCTCCTCTGTACACTCTCCTCACTTGTGAGCACCCTTCCATCTCTATCCTTAATAACTCTAACTTGCTGCACATCCTTCCCATCTCGATCCCTCTGCCTAGCTAACCTGTACAAGTCCTTCTCTCCTTCTCTAGTGTCTAACCTAGTGTACAACTCGTCATATGCCTTCTGCTTGGCCTTAGACACCTCCCTCTTCACTCTGCGCTGTAACTCCTTGTATTCCTGTCTATTCTCTTCAGTCCTGTCCATGTCCCACTTCTTCTTGGCTAACCTCTTTCTCTGGATACTATCCTGAACTTCCTCATTCCACCACCAAGTCTCCTTATCTTCTTTCCTCCTTCCAGATGACACACCCAGCACCTTTCTCCCTGTCTCCCTGATCACTTCTGCTGTAGTTTCCCAGTCATCTGGCAGCACTACCTGACCACCCAGAGCCTGCCTCAACTTCTGTCTAAATTCCTCACAACATTCCTCCTTTTTCAGCTTCCACCACTTGGTTTTCTTCTCTATCTCTGACCTCTTCTTCTTACAGACCATCAAAGTCATCCTACACACCACCATCCTATGCTGTCTGGCTACACTCTCTCCCACTACCACTTTACAGTCACTAATCTCTTTCAGATTGCCTCTTCTACATAGGATGTAGTCTACCTGTGTGCTCCTACCTCCACTCTTGTAAGTCACTCTATGCTCCTCCCTCTTCTGAAAATAAGTGTTAACCACACCCATGTCCATCCTCTTAGCAAAGTCCACTACCATCTGTCCTTCAAGGTTCCTTTCCTTAACTCCAAACTTGCCCATCACCTCCTCATCACCTGTGTTCCCCTCACCAACATGTCCATTAAAATCCGCTCCTATCACCACTCTCTCACCTGTGGGAATACTCTCCATCACCTCATCTAATTCACTCCAGAATCTCTCTTTCTCCTCCAACTCACAACCTACCTGTGGGGCATAACCACTAACAACATTCAACATCACCCCTTCAATCTCTAACTTCAGACTCATCACCCTGTCTGACACTCTCTTCACCTCCAGAACATTCCTCACAAACTCCTCCTTCAGGACCACACCTACCCCATTTCTCTTACTATCCACACCATAATAAAACAGCTTGAATCCTGCTCCTATACTACGAGCCTTGCTACCCTTCCACCTGGTCTCCTGTACACACAGTATATCCACCTTCCTTCTCTCCATCACATCAGCCAGCTCTCTACCTTTCCCTGTCATAGTACCAACATTCAGAGTTCCTATTCTCAGTCCTACACTCTTACCTTTCCTCTTCTCTCTCTGTCTGCGCACTCTCCTCCCTCCTCTACTTCTTCGACCAACAGTAGCCCAATTTCCACCGGCGCCCTGTAGGTCAACGGCGCCGATGGCGGTCGTTGTTAACCCGGGCCTCGACCGATCCGGTATGAAATTCGTACTGACGATTCGCATGGTTAAATTTGGCAATGTTTTACGCCGGATGCCCTTCCTGACGCAACCCTCTCTATTTATCCGGGCTTGGGACCGGCACAGAAGTCACTGGACTGCGACCCCCATGGCTAGATTATGTAAATGTATTGAAAGTCTGAGGTAAAAATCTGAGCTGAGGACCAGCATAGTGCTAACTATGCTTATCACCAAAATGCTAACAAAATGTTTGGTTTTTATCAATTTTATCCAATTTCTTGCTCATTCCATAATCATTTAGATTCAAATAAATAAATATTAAAAATATTTTTAAAAAATTGCTTTGGTGTTAGCTTATCTCAAGATGCTAATTTGCTAGTTAACAGAAAAATAAAATCAAGGAATAAAAATAGTTTGGAAAAAAAGTTTCAGATAAAGTTAAAATCATTGCTTTTAGTCTTTTTTTTCACTTTCCTGGCTCTCACGCTTAAGCTTGTAGTGAGAAGAGAACTCTCGTTAAGCTGCTAGTGCGCTAGTTGATTGTAGCATGTCAGAGACTACATTTAGCTAGGATATCAAATCCTGGGGGCCTGAGGAAGTCTGGGGTAAGGAAATGTCACACTGCTTTTCAGTTGTCACAGAGAAAAGACTGTTGAAAAAGTGAAGAACTAAGGGAAGAATTAGCATTACAAGCTACACATCTATGTTGTGAGGTGAGAGAGACCGAGGTAAGTAAATATGCCAAACTCACTGGACTGGAAAAAGCTAATCAGTTGGTTTAAGTCTTTTTTTTTCGGGCTTTTACTGTTTATTTTGTTGTGAGAAGAAATTTCCACAGCTAACTAGCTTGTCTCCTGGATGAATAAAAGGTGTTCGCTTACATTTCATTCAGTTGCTAGCAAGCTAGTTAATAGCATACTTATTTAATAGTCTACTATAGCCTACTTTTCAGTCGCGTCACCACACATTCTGTTAAAAAGTACAGAAATATGGCAGTAGAAATGAATTGTATTAATAGCTAGCATTGAAGGGACGAATTAGCATTACAAGCAACATCTGGTGAGAGAACCTGAGGTAAAAAACAAACTGGTGGAGTATAGAAGAATGTTAACTAGTTATATTTATTCTTTGTGTACAATTTTCTGTCTCTTGTTCTTAAGCTTGAGGTGAAAACTGAAAAGCCGCTAATTAGCTTGTCTGCTAGCTGAAAGGTGCTAGCTTCACTCTGATTAAGCTGTTAGTTGAATGAAAGAATGATCTAATTCTGTTTACAGGCTGTTGTTGTTGTTTTTACCTCAGTGTAATAAAATGTTTGATATATTATGATTAACATCATAATGCTACAGCTGGGGAATTGTGTATGTGGATAATTAATCTATACTATTAAAAAGAAAAAAGAAAAAAAAAAGGCTGCTCCAGATTAAGATAACACACTGTCGCTAACACTTTAGTTCATAATACAGTGTTTATGTTTAAATGTTTAACTGCATGAAACGTTGACCCCAAAAGCTCTCCATGTATGAATATATTTTTAAAAAATAAATAAATAAAAACACCCTGTCGCTCACCTGCTTTTAGCCCCCGCCTGAGCGTGCCATGCATGCTTTTAAAAAATTTCCTCGTTTATTATTCAGCTCTCTGTGAGGAACGGCGCTATTTCTGCAACCGTGGAAGCAAAAGGTCCCCCCCCTCACTGAAATATTAAAGGTAGATGCTGAAATTATCCGTCAAACTTTCTAAAGATAGAGTCAGGCCTGGAGGCTCTGTCACCGTGCACGGGCCTGACAGAAACGAGAGGTTTGTTTTACTAGTCGCACGAAAATGCTGAACTTCCTGCCGTGTGAGTTTCTAATAAAAGGATAGAAATGTACACAGAGAGTGAGAGAGTAAGAAATCCCATGGAGACCTGAAATCTTGTCACAAGACACTTGAAATGGTTTCATTAAGCAGCAGTCGGAATGGATGTGAATAAATGTGCATCTAATTAAGGTTTTATGTTGAATCAGTAGTTTTGGTACAAGACATCAACTTGCTGTAATATTTATATATTAAGTTGTAAAAAAAACTTTTGCAGTTTCCTGTAAGTTCTTAGGTGTTTTACTTTCTGTTACTTTCCGGACATCGCTGATGTAAACAGACGAATAAAATGGTGACACAGGAAAAGAAACAGGAAGTCGGAGCGAGTGTTCCAAAAGCTGATAAGATTATTATTATTTTTTTTGGTGTGTAAGTGTTTATTTTCCCTTAATTACCTTTCCGGAAATGAGCTCCTGGCATCCGTCAGCTAAAGCGTGACCTCACTTCCTCCTTTGCTAACACTTCATCTTAACAGTCTGGAAAGAAGATAAAGATTTTGTGGAACTTTCTGAAAACAGTTCTCACGTTTAAACTATGGAAGGTTTATTTCTTTTGATCTACAGAGTCATAACTAGCTGCTTGTCTAGCTTGACTAGTGTCTCTGTGATTGACGAGAGAGAGAGAGAGAGAGAGAGAGAGAGAGAGAGAGAGAGAGAGAGAGAGAGAGAGAGAGTATGCCCCTCCCTCCAATGAACGCAGCCAGTTTTTCATCCTTTGTACCTGTTTCTTCTTTCTATTTTTTTTCTAGATGTTTTCTTTTTACTTCCTGTTTTGCCTGCAGTCATGTATGCCCTTCAGCTAACTGTGGATATATATGTATATATGTTATTAGAATATGATGCTCAGCTTCCTGTCAGTCACCAAGGACCCAAGCAGCTCCAAACTCCAGCTCTATTGCGCCATATTTCAAGCATTTACAGCACTGGAGTGTTTGTACATAAACGTGAGAAGCATAAACAGTGAAGGCTTAGTGTTTAAGGTTCTGAACAGAAACATGTCCATGGTATGAGCCTGGTGGACTTGTGTAGCCCTTTTAGACACTCACCTGCCACTGTTTGGAAGTCGAGTGTGCATCGTAGTTGAGCACCGAGTCAAAATAATGCCCATTTCCTTTGTGGTGCCTTAATTGGCAGTGACATATTGGGTTCATGCGTCGATACTCAACGCCGGCATGTTCCATAGACCTGGAACTGCTCTTGACATTGCTTCCAGCGACTTGTTTCTGCTTATAGATCCTGAATAACAAAAAGAGCAAAGGATAATCCTTATTCTTGTATAGAAGTCTGGGATCTGGGTTTGTCTTTGAGGACTGATACACAATGTTCCAATCATTGTGAGGTTTTCTGTAACATGTTTATTTATCATGTAGGAAAAGTCTCCAGTGTCAGCGCTTTCATGAATATTTGCCAAAGGCAATAAGAGTACCTTCGCTCTGAATTTCTACCAGTTAATACACAAACATTTGATTGACCCCAGAGCTACACATCCATATGTTATATTATAATCACACTAATATAGGATCATCTCCTGTGGTGTTTTCATTAGATCTGACATTGATAGAAGGTGACTGTCCTTGTGGAAGGACGTTAGATCATAGCTGCATGGGGTAGGGATTTAAAATAAAGCAAGAAAAGCTTTAGTGTTAAAATGAACACTTTGTATACTATGCATACTTCCTGATTCACATGGGGTCTCCAGAAGCCATGATACCCCTAGAGCAGACACAGTTCAGGGTCTTACACAAGGGCCCAGCAGTGGCAGCTTGAACCCCTGACCTTCTGTCTGGAGATCCCAGTTTGTTAGGAATCTGAGGTCAAAGCAGAGAACAGAGGGTTTGGGGTCTTGCACATGGATCCAACAGTGGCAGCTTGAACCCCTGACCTTCTGTCTGGAGATCCCAGTTGGTGTGAGACCAGAGCACAGAGGGTTTAGGGCCTTGCTCAAGGATCCAGCAGTGGCAGCTTGAACCCCATTGGAGATCCCAGTTTGTGAGGAAGTTGAAGTCAAAGCGGAAAACAGAGGGTTTGGGGTCTTGCTCAAGGGCCCAGCAGTGGCAGCTTGGTGATGCGTGTGCTTGAACCCCCAACCTTCTCATCAGAGCCTTAACAGTTTTGCCACCAACGTTGTAGACACACTGGAGGTGCTGTTGCTGATGCTGTTGCTACCCCAAAACACGCTCATGACCCATACACTTATTATACACCTTTATAGCTGGTGTTATGTTTCTCCTATCATTACAGATGTCTGGATGACTCAGGATTTATGTTAACATCCACCAGAATGCCACGTATTCTCATTACCCTCACACTGTATGTCCAGTCTGACTGAGCAGTGAGCGAGAACCTACGGAAATCCGTCCATCTGCTTCAGGCCAAAATAACAAATGAACATCGGCAAATGGAAATATTTAATAAATGAAATCATGGGTGAAAGTCTGAGTGTATCAGCGGCGGACGAAAAGTGAGCCCAGAAAGCTCTGACGTCTGTATTCCACGCAATATGAGTCATCTTTAATAAAAATGTCCAATAGACAGGCATGCTAATCGAATTTCACAGCACATACTTGGGATAGAAGAGGCAGCTCCAGAGCTTTTTCCAGTCCTCAGAGACAAATCGAATCAAATCCCTTTATGGCTAAAAGGAGACTGAGAACGAGTGACGACATAAGAGGTGTATTGAAAACAATCAGTCACGTATCTGCGAGAGAGAAAAGAGCGAGACGTAAAATAAAAGAAAACAGTGAGCATGAGCTTCGTCCAGTCTTCAGATGTACAGCTGTATGCCCCTCCCTCTACTGAATGCAGTCAGTTTTTCATCCTGCTGCTCTGCCTTAAACCCTACACACCTGTCATCCTTTGCATCTGTTTCTTTTTATATTTTTTCTACTGATGACGGTTCATCAAGAAAAAACCTACCTGATAATAGAACTTTAAATTGAACATATATACATAAATTGTACAATAAATACATTCAAACAGGTTTGTTACCAGAGGCACTTTAGAGACCCTGGAGGTAGAATTTAAGCCACAGATCCGTGATGATCTAAACATGTTCCATTTCAGGTTTCAATCCCATAGTCAACTCATCACCACCTTCCTGAAACGTGACCTTTTCCTGCATGGAAACTCATCCTCAAATAATGTTAATGTTAAAGTAACAAATGTGCCATGTTCAAGGTCATGTAAAAAGACAAATTAGACTCAGTGCTTTACAGGAAGTGGTACAAAAATGGACAAAAACCTCAAACACGCAAGAAAAATGAATGAATGAAAAAGAATGAATGAATGAATGAATGAATGAATGAATGAATGAATGAATGAATGAATGAATGAATAAATAAATAAATAAATAAATAAATAAATAAATAAATAAGGGGGGCACGGTGGCTTAGTGGTTAGCACGATTGCATCAGACCTCCATGGTTGGGGGTTCGATTCCCGCCTCCGCCATGTGTGTGTGGAGTTTGCATGTTCTCCCCGTGCTTCGGGGGTTTCCTCCGGGTGCTCCGGTTTCCTCCCCCAGTCCAAAGACATGCATTGTAGGTTGATTGGCATCTCTAAATTGTCCGTAGTGTGTGATTGCGTGAGTGAATGAGAGTGTGTGTGTGCCCTGCGATGGGTTGGCACTCCGTCCAGGGTGTATCCTGCCTTGATGCCCAATGACGCCTGAGATAGGCACAGGCTCCCCGTGACCCGAGAATAGATTGGATAAGCGGTAGACAATGAATAAATAAGTTAAATAAATAACAACAATTATTAATTAATTAATTGATTAATTGAATTATTAATCAATTAACAAATAAATAAATAACCTTTATGCAAATTAGGTTTTGGATTTAAAATACTACGATTAAAATGTTTTTTTTTAAATTGTAATAAGTTTATTTTGTGTATGTTGAATATTTACAATATTTCATGTACAGTGATTTGCATTACATTTGTTTCTGTATGTACTATATATCAAATCATCTACATATTGAGACAGAAAACTGATAACTATGAATAATGTTTATTATTAAAATATGAACTAATAAAACATTAAATAAAAACATTCAAGTGATGAAAACAAATCAAAATGTTTTAGGGAAAACTGGAGGAAAAAAGAAAAGGTGGAGAAAAAAAGAAAAATGAAAAGCATGTAATAAACCTGGCTGCACACCTTTTCTATAATAGGTCATGTGACTGGACTTGTAATGAAGCATTACATTACATTACATGAAGCACAAGTTATAGTCACTCTCATGTTCAGAGGTCATTATCCTCCAGCTGTCGTCAGTGATCTGATTCGGATTAACCCCAAATAATGATCTTATTAAAGGGAATTTCTTCACATCATCCTGCTGAGGCCATGATACACGAAGATATAAAATAATATCCGAAACATTAGCTGCACAGTGGAACACTGTAACAGGATGTTCCTCCAAAATGTATAAAAGACAAGACAAAAGCTTAAAAAGGAGGCTGCCATGAGACTTCCAGCAACCTTAACAGAGCTACAGGAACATCTGACACGTACTGCTTTCTCTCAGCATGTTACCACAAACTCATCTTCCTCATGTCTGGGTGATGGGGGTGGGGCAGATGGATGGATGGAGCATCGTTCACAATAAAAAAAGAAACTTCTAAGCTTGACAAAATCACTCACAACCTTGTAGCAAGATGTTTTACAGTCCAGTTAGATGGAGAGAGAATTTTTTTGGGTCATAACAGCTCAAAGAACGTTGAAGCGCGGTGGTGGCAGCATCACGCAAAATCAAATTCACCCCCAGTGTACTATTTAAACCCCTTCTTTCTTGCGGCTTGTCGATCGACAGCCTCAGTATGCGACTTTTCTCTTTCGTAGCACTCTGATCGCATCCACGTCACCAATCTTGAAGGCGAACGAGGAAAAAAAGAAGACATTTGTGTCTACTGCCATTCGCGGCACGATAACGCAAAAGATTCGGACAGCCGGCTTTTCTCCCGCCTTCATAAATGTCACGACTGCTTCAGAAGCTGATAAACGTGAAGCCGCTTCAGAGCTCTATCTCAAAGAAGCGGAGATCGTTGCTGATAAATATAACACTTTATCTCCTGCTGATTTTGGTGTGATTAGCGATTAAATGGAGAGGCTGTCATAGCAGAATTAACGGTTACCATATAAACAAAAACGAGCATTAATGTGAACAAATGGAAGTAAAAGTATTTACACCCCGATGTTGAGGCGCGTCTGACTTCCAGACAACGTCCAGTATAACGACGTATAAAAAATCATGACTTGAACTCTGACTTGGAGTGAGACGTAGAGCAATCTACACACACAATTTAACACACACACACACACATGGTGACTGATGCTGTTTTGCTGTTTTCCACCTCACTGTGTTCTATTCACTGGGGAAGGCAGGGCTCACTCACGTGCCAAGCTAACAGCAACAAGCAGCTAAAAATAACACACACACTTTCTCTCACATGTAGATTCACATGAGCTGTCGCACACCCGTGTGTCTCTGCATGCATTTACAATTCATGAGGTTAATTGTAATAACATGCGACTGTTTGTGTGAATGCAGATTTATGGCCCAAATTTATTGTGTCCCAAATTCTGAGAAAAACTAAAATACTTTGCATGTAATATATTGTTTTATAAACGGCTGATTTTGATTACAATGGATGTGGAATTTGACCCAAACTTCACGTTTCACTTAAAACTGGGGGCGGGGCTTCGTATGAGCTTGGGTAGTGACGTCACAAGATGATTTCAATGACATGAACCAGACATTTTTTTCTTATTAACGTCAAGAAAGAAAAATCTGGCAATATGTTTTGAGATGGTACGTGTGTGCAAAACTTAAACGTAACTATAAATGGCTAAAAAGTAAGTCGTGTTGCTCTTCAATAAATAATCACTTGTTTACTAAGCCATGGAGTGTTAAAGTTCTAAGAAATCCATAAATGCTACGTGTTGAAAATCACACCCTATTCACCAGTTAGTGCACTATTTTGGAAGGTGTTGCCATCAGGAAGGTAGAAATGAGCACCTTAGCTAGTAGAGCTTCCACATAACCTGTAAACATTTCAAAATAATCACCTCAGATTTCAGTCATTTATATTTAGCACTTTTTTTTTTTGCTTCCATAAAATATTTAGTCACTTCTGCCTGAACACAGCTATTTTTAGACCACAAGCGGCAAGTTCCCTGAGCACTTAGTGCATCTGTGAGGCATGGAGCTTAAAATAGAGCTCACGTTTCCTGCAGAGGGCTTGCTAACCCTCCCGGGCGTAAGGATCACTCAGCAAACCTGGCTCGCGCTCTACCTAACAACACAGCGTATTAGTGTCGGATTAGCCCAAACTTTAGGCCCAAACTCCACAGCATGGTTTTACCTCTCCATCATGATTTGGAAGAAAGATTTGCACCTGATGATGTCACAGAGTGGAAGCAGCTAGCGTATATTCGGTTGTTAGCATCACGAAATGAATTCCTGTTGTGGCTTGCAATGTTCTTGTCTTTTATCTTCGTAGAATTTTTTTAGCTAGTTTCAATAGCAGGTTTTTGGAAATGTGTGTATTTATCATGTGCTTTTACATATTTCATTATGAATGAGGGCCAGCTATGAGATTCAGCTCATTCACAGAAGCATAAACAGATAAAAGTATGTGTAGTTGTCGACATGGTGAAGTTTGCTGTGACTGTCCCACCCCAAGCCTTTTTACTATTCATAGAATAACAGCTGAGCATCAGAGCCGCCTCAGTCATTTTTCTCCCGCTAACTTTACCACCCATGTCGCTTGCTTTTGTCAGAGCTGGAGCACGAGAGCTAAAAGAGCATCTGTGTAAACATGCAGCTAATCACAGGCTTCGCCACACAAACACACACTGTCACCTTTTAGTGAGTGTTCACACCATGACGTACGTGACGCAGCAGGCAGAGGATGTGGCACACAGATTCCAGCATTCGATGGAATGGTGCAGGGGTCGCACACCTCAAGATGCAACTCGGTTATTACTAAAGAGCTTCCACAGGTCTTCGTGATGCCAGGGGTGTATGCACAGGTGGGAGGAAGTGGGAAAAAACTGGAATGTCACTGTTGTTGTTTATGTGAATGGAGGTCGGGGTGGGGGATCGGCTGGGATTTGAGGGATGGGCCGGGTGTTGCAGGGGTGGGCCAGGATTTAGGGGATAGGCCAGGGGTGGCAGATGGGACAGGTGGTAAGGTATGGGTTGGTATTTGAGGGATGGGCAAGGATTTGGGGGATGGGACGGGATTTGGGGAATGGGTTGAGTTTTGGGGAATGGGCCAGGATTTGAGGGATGGACCATGTGGTTGGGGATGGGCAGGGATTTAGAGGATGGGCCAGGATTTGAGGGATGGGCCAGGTGGTGGGGGATGGGCAGGAATTTGGGGTATGGACCAGGTGGTGGGGGTGGGCCGGGATTTGAAGGATGGGCCAGGGGTGTGATATGGGCAGGGATTTGAAAGATGGGCCGGGATTTGGGGAAATGGGCCGGGTTTTGAGGGATGGGCCAGGGGTGGGGGACTTCCTAGAGTTTGGGGGTGATGTCGGTGTATAGATGCCTCACATGCAGTGTTTCCTGTAATTCCGGATCCCAGTGTGACCCCTGACCAGGATAATGTGCTTAATTAAGATGAATGAACGATACAGTGTTTATACGTGGACACTTCAAATACAACTGCTAAATCAACATGGTTATTTTTCTGAACCTGAAAGCATTATCTGAAGGCACAAAAATAGCATCATTTCTGTATAAAAACATTTTCTTTTCAAAGACATTTCTCTTTTCTCACTAGCTGCTGATCTGTGTGAGTGTGCAATACTGTAGCATTCATATAAATACATCAATGGTTCAAATTAATACTGAATTAGTGTAAGTGCTTTTAGTGTAAGAGTCTTCAGAATGATCCCTGAACCAATAGAGATTTCAGACCTTGCATTAAATTGAATGTGTGAATGGGTTTTGTTGTCTGTAAGACTAAAGGGCACGTGACAGATGCAAGCCTTCATGAGTCTCTTTAAACTGTCTATGATTGCAGGTGCTATTGAGACGTGTCTGTGGCAATGTTTCTGGGAGAAAAATATGATGACAGGCTGCTGTGTATATATACAGTATATATCATAGTGCTGTATAATCAATGCAACCCGTCCCTGGACTCATCCTCACACTGCGCTGAATCTTTTCCTCAACCCGCTCTAGCTGAATGGTCCTGCTGAGAGGTGAATGGGTTCTCGCCGTATACGACCAGCCTGTATCAAGCCCCATGCCAACCCCTTGCCATATGATTGTCCAATTCCGTTTTCCACTAGTCGGTGTGTTGACTTGATGCTACATGAATTGAAATGAATTTTGTATGAACATTTTGTTTTGTACCGTACCGCTCTGCTGTGTGCTTTCACTTTCTAAGTTGACTAGATGATCTTACAGTAGTCAGGTTTATCCCTGTCTGACCTTTTCAAGCTCTGTAGAGGAAGACACTGATTTTCTATCACTATTGGTTTATAAAGCTGGACTCTGCTCAAACAGACAAGACTAGACTATAACCGAACATGACACAGGGCCATCTATACAGCTGCACACAAAGTTCTACTGTCCAAATAGAAGGATAATTATTGCTTGTTTCTTCTGTCATTTCATCTGTAGGAAATCTCAAGATCTAACCGACATCTGAGATCACTTCCAGCCTCCAAGAAACGGCTTGAGAACCGAGATTTGGTTCTGTAAGTTGATTCCTTCAGAAACAGGAAGTCAGAGTGATGATTAGTTCTTGAATCATTTGCACAACGTCCAATGGCGTTCAAGATGTGTGTTTATGCCGTTATGTCATACATGTTTGAGACATGGCTGATTGTCAGTTGTTGGCAGGAAACCAGAGTCATTACTTGGAGATTTTTTCCTTGATGAATTGATATTACTTTCTCTCATGGTTGGAGAAGCCCTGGTGGTGTATGTAGACTAACATGATCAGACTTTTTCTCCAGCAACCATGTTTAAAAGCATTTAATTGGATGAACACAAGCAGAAAAATTGAATCGTTGTCCTATAATTGCTGAACCGCAAAATTAAAACTGCCTTATTGATGTCCGTATCACTAAAGGAGAGGTTCAAACATAGATCAATTTAATTTCTTCATTTTCTGTCAATACTTTTTTATTGGAGCAAAGGACTCAATAAAATGTTATTGACCATGAGAGGACTAAGTGGACTGGCATTGACACGAGGGAGGACTAAAGGTTTGGTTTGTTTAACAGTCTAGCTCCACAGGTCTGATTCACAAAGGACCAGTGTGGGGGCAGGTTTCCATTCCAGTCACAACTGATTCACCTGCATGGCCTAATCAGATGATGCTGGCTTTAGGTAGACTGAGAATGAGATCAGATACTTCTGGTCTTAGACCTTTCTTGGCTTTGACAATTTGTTCGATGAAACTGATTTTTGTTTTGAAATCGAGGAAACAAACAACAAAGGCCTCTATGGGTGCAGGCTTTCATCCCAATCAAGCAGGAGCCACACCTGATTCCATCTGTCAAATCAACTGATCTTGGCTATCAGTAGACTCAGATGTGGCTTCTGCTCAGTTGGAATGTAAACCTGCCCCACTCTGGCCCTTTGAGGATAAGATCGGAAACCCCAGGTTTATAGCAACCTCATATTTATATATCAGTATACTAGTTTTCCACATGACTTCATTCTTGTGAGTGGGTGGAGCCTTCTTTCACTCTATTAATGGAGAAGAAAAAAACTGATGAAAGATTTGACTGACGTGACCAACACAAATTTTTAACAATGTTTTTGCCTTTTCCAAACTGTATTTCACACATATTGGGATGTTTTAAATTTGTATATATTGTACTTAATTAAATTCATGTTTATTGTGAATGAAAGGGAGGGAAGTGGAACAGTAAGGTGTAAGAAAAATAAAACAAAGAGCATCGAAGATCTTAATGAAGAAGAAGTTTATTGCAGCATCGCAGTGACAAAATACATAAAGTACTTTGGGTTCATTGGAGTCAAAAAGAACCCAGAACAAATCCTGCTCACACATTATATACAGTGTTTCCCGTGTGTAATTGAAATGAGTTTCACTTTAAATGTAAATTACTGAGTATCCCCCAAATGGCTGGGTGATACTATCATCTAGCAGGATGTCCTTAAATGGTAATCACGGTCACATACACCTTGGCTTGGTATTGTTACAGGTGTGATCACCCAAATGGTCGGGCAATACTGAATGGTAATCATGGTCACGTATACCCTTTGTTCAGTGATGTTCCTTGATGCCTTGCTGCCGCTCCCATACTAATAATTGATTGGATTAGGTGTTCTAAATGTTTGGTACGGCTGCTTTAAGCCAATGTAAAAATACCATACAGATAAACTGAATTGAATTAAACATATTTCTACAAACCCGATTCCAAAAAAGTTGGGACACTGTACAAATTGTGAATAAAAAAGGAATGCAATAATTTACAAATCTCATAAACTTATATTTTATTCACAATAGAATATAGATAACATATCAAATGTTGAAAGTGAGACATTTTGAAATGTCATGCCAAATATTGGCTCATTTTGGATTTCATGAGAGCTACACATTCCAAAAAAGTTGGGACAGGTAGCAATAAGAGGCTGGAAAAGTTAAATGTACATATAAGGAACAGCTGGAGGACCAATTTGCAACTTATTAGGTCAATTGGCAACATGATTGGGTATAAAAAGAGCCTCTCAGAGTGGCAGTGTCTCTCAGAAGTCAAGATGGGCAGAGGATCACCAATTCCCCCAATGCTGAGGCGAAATATAGTGGAGCAATATCAGAAAGGAGTTTCTCAGAGAAAAATTGCAAAGAGTTTGAAGTTATCATCATCCAATGATGATATGCATAATATCATCCAAAGATTCAGAGAATCTGGAACAATCTCTGTGCGTAAGGGTCAAGGCCGGAAAGCCATACTGGATGCCCGTGATCTTCGGGCCCTTAGACGGCACTGCATCACATACAGGAATGCTACTGTAATGGAAATCACAACATGGGCTCAGGAATACTTCCAGAAAACATTGTCGGTGAACACAATCCACCGTGCCATTCGCCGTCGCCGGCTAAAACTCTATAGGTCAAAAAAGAAGCCATATCTAAACATGATCCAGAAGCGCAGGCGTTTTCTCTGGGCCAAGGCTCATTTAAAATGGACTGTGGCAAAGTGGAAAACTGTTCTGTGGTCAGACCAATCAAAATTTGAAGTTCTTTTTGGAAAACTGGGACGCCATGTCATCCGGACTAAAGAGGACAAGGACAACCCAAGTTGTTATCGGCGCTCAGTTCAGAAGCCTGCATCTCTGATGGTATGGGGTTGCATGAGTGCGTGTGGCATGGGCAGCTTACACATCTGGAAAGGCACCATCAATGCTGAAAGGTATATCCAAGTTCTAGAACAACATATGCTCCCATCCAGACGTCGTCTCTTTCAGGGAAGACCTTGCATTTTCCAACATGACAATGCCAGACCACATACTGCATCAATTACAACATCATGGCTGCGTAGAAGAAGGATCCGGGTACTGAAATGGCCGGCCTGCAGTCCAGATCTTTCACCCATAGAAAACATTTGGCGCATCATAAAGAGGAAGATGTGACAAAGAAGACCTAAGACAGTTGAGCAACTAGAAGCCTGTATTAGACAAGAATTGGACAACATTCCTATTCCTAAACTTAAGCAACTTGTCTCCTCAGTCCCCAGACATTTGCAGACTGTTATAAAAAGAAGAGGGGATGCCACACAGTGGGAAACATGGCCTTGTCCCAACTTTTTTGAGATGTGTTGATGCCATGAAATTTAAAATCAACTTATTTTTCCCTTAAAATGATCCATTTTCTCACTTTAAACATTTGATATGTCATCTATGTTGTATTCTCAATAAAATGTTGAAATTTGAAACTTCCACATCATTGCATTCT
This sequence comes from Hemibagrus guttatus, assembly GCA_033459395.1. Taxonomy (NCBI): domain Eukaryota; kingdom Metazoa; phylum Chordata; class Actinopteri; order Siluriformes; family Bagridae; genus Hemibagrus; species Hemibagrus guttatus. The sequence continues at coordinate 13,951,663 of JAUCMX010000029.1, read as the reverse complement.
GTTTTTATTCACAATTTGTACAGTGTCCCAACTTTTTTGGAATCGGGTTTGTATATAATATGTAAGCCTTTTTGGGAATGAGCTCTTTCAGATGTGTACTGTGGAGTGGAATCTGGGTTGAGGCAGTCTGTAGTTTCTTACAAAGGTTACAGGGTGAAGAGGTGAAGAAGGTACAGGAGTTTAAGTACTTGGGGTCAACAGTCCAGAGTAATGGAGAGTGTGGGAAAGAGGTAAAGAAGCAAGTGCAGGCAGGTTGGAATGGGTGGAGGAAGGTGTACAGGACAGTGGTGAGAGCGGCCATGCTGTATGGTTTAGAGACAGTGTCACTGAGGAAGAGACAGGAGTCAGAGCTAGAGGTAGCAGAGCTGAAGATGTTGAGGTTCTCTTTGGGAGTGACAAGATTGGACAGGATTAGGAACGAGTACATCAGAGGGACAGCTCATGTTGGACGTTTGGGGGACAAAGTTAGGGAGGCCAGATTAAGATGGTTTGGACATGTTCAGAGGAGGGAGAGTGAGTATATTGGTAGGAGAATGTTGGACATGGAGCTGCCAGGCAGGAGGCAAAGAGGAAGGCCAAAGAGGAGGTATATGGATGGAATTAATGAGGATGTGAAGCTAGTGGGTGCAAGTGTTGAGGATGCAGAAGATAGGTGGAGAGAGATGATTCGCTGTGGCAACCCCTGAAGGGAAAAGCCGAAAGAAGAAGAAGAATTAAATTCATGTTTATTAATCAAGGACGTGTGTCTGTGAGCCAATTTGCTCCACTTATTACCTTTCCATATAATCATCCTCAGTATGAACCACATGGATCTTGACACACAGCTCAAAATTTGCTGGTCAGACCAGAAGATATGCAGCGTAGGGCAAAGTTCAGCTTCCTGTGCACTCTCTGTAACCAAGCCCATGATGTCAGGTGTGTAAAATGCTGACGCTTGCTCTTTATATCATCACAGAAGCTTTGTTGTCTTCGGTGGCCTCAGTCTACGGCTGAAAACAAAACAACAACAAAATCTTGATTTATGAAGAGTTGTATAAAATGTTTAAGTTAAAACAAAGATTTTAATACACGGGGGTTTCCGTTTGTTCACAAAAGGGACGATTCTTAAGGTCAAATTCTAATAATAAACAGATTAAAATGTGCTGTTTTTAAAGAAAGGACGTTTTATTTCATGTTAAACATTACTATTTAATGGTTTCTCAAGGACAGACGATTTTTCGATCTGTTTGCTTTGTTATGCCACATGCATTTGTTCTGGTGTTTGTTCAAAGCTGGAATGGGAGGGATCATCTGCTGACGAGTTAAGGGGCGGAGTTTTGTTTAAAGGTTCATTCTTAATAACAATTTGATTTAACATTCTCTGTTTAGTGGTTATTGCTGGTTTTCCTGTTATACGTAATGGACAAGATTTTTTTCCAACCTGCTTGAAGACTTCAGATCATTGAAATTAGCATGTGGTTTTTCTCTGTTTTTCTGGGAGATAAATACGGTCTCTTTTAACATCTCTGTAGGTTAAAGAGTCAAGTAAAAGTCTCCAGCTCGAGACGCGGCTGCGTCCGTGTGCATTCATATGAACAGAGATGAAGTCGATGAAGCCGACTTCTCTCTCTCTCTCTCTCTCTCTCTCTCTCTCTCTCTCTCTCTCTCTCTCTTCCCCACACTGTACTTCTTTCATTTGTCTGTCTCTCTCTCTCTCTCTCTCTCTCTCTCTCTTTCTCTCTCTCCCTCACACTGTCCTTCTCTCATTTGTATCTCTGTCTTTCTCTCTCTTCCCCACACTGTTCTTCTTTCATTTCTCTCTCTCTCTCTCTCTCTCTCTCTCTCTCTCTCTCTCTCTCTCTCTCAGTAATTAAGCAATCATTCACTACGTACCAGCCTCTAGATTTCTTCATCTTAAGAATCTACTTTAAAATCCTGAAGACTTGGCACAACAAATAACAACTATTTGCTGACACTGGAGATTCCTGACAAACAACAAAACAAAACAAAAGCAAAACGAACAAAACAAACAACTGGCTTCCTAATTTGAAAGCCCGCTTTACGTACAGACTCGTAAATGAACATCGAGTACTGGATAATTAGTGTAACATCATGCCATGTTTTTTTGTAATTTGTCCCAGAGGGAGCTTGTGTATAGAAATAAGTTTGGACCCAAGATGGAGCCCTGAGGAACCCCATGGAGCTGGTTACTTGTATTCAGTAAAGTAGTTTCAATACCAAGAACCTGTTCTAGAGTGTCAGTGAATAAAGCACTATCCAGAGTGTCAAAAAAGCTGCACATTGATCCAAGAATGGACAAATGACCCGATTCAGGACTATGAAGTGACCAAAACTACAAAAAACAAAACTTTATTGACACTATTTTTAAAAACAACACAAAGACAATCTTGGCTTCTCATTTCCAGCAGCATTTTTAACTTGTTAGCTAGTCAATGCTAACAAGTTAAAAATGTGATTTTTTAATTTCCAGGAAGAAACTTTAGATATTTAAGGTACCTCGACTACAATTTGTAAAATTCATCGTATACAAAGGTTCGGATGAGTAACGAACACGTTACCCTTTAATGCACAGGATTAGTGTGTAGATGGAAGCAATGTATTTTTTTTTTCACTTTAAACTCTGAACAAATGACACCCCTGTTTTATGTGCAGAAAATAAACCTGCACCTCTTTATCTACTCCTTCGAAAGCCTTCTGTTTTTCTTGCCAGATTGTTCGTTTGTTTTTAAAGGACGTGTCAATCCTTTGGCAAACCAGAGCACAGTTTTTGAATGTTGGTGAAAACTTTCCTGTCATGTTGAGTCAAATTCTTTTGCTTTAACAACATTTTGTACTTTTTGTAAGCACAGACTGGACCTTGAACTAGCCAACGGACCGTTTTGTGGAATCTTCTGACGATCGCATTTAGATCGTTGATTGCGAGTAATTGGTTTATTTGGAATGATGGCAGGCAATGAGATTATTTTAAAAGTACAGCCAGATGATCATGGGATCGTCTCTAATCTGACCTTTTCCCCAGCGGAGTGTAGACACTAGCTTTAAAAGCGGATAAGTGGTATGCGTGTTACGGTTTGTCTCTCCAGACGGATCAGTCAACCAAAAGGACCTGTGCGTCCTCGAGGATCTTTAGAGGAATCTAAAAGCATGCTCTTCTCCACCTGAAGCTAGCTGACTTCAGTCCTACAAGAGTAACATTAATTAATTTATTTATTTGTGTGAGTCTTTTTCTATTTTCACTTCAAATTCATGTTGCCCGGCTTCACGTTTCTCATGATTATTATCTCGTTTCTCATGAAATTACGCAAGAGGACTAATTAACAGATTGTCTGTTCACCTGTGACACGGACGCATCCACTTGTACATCTCATGCTGGAATTAGCTGCAAACAAAAGCACCTCTAATGAGATTAAATCTGTGAATATATTAAATATGTGAATACAAGGCTAAATATAAAATACCCCGATGCTTTTTTGCTCGTGTTGCAGAGTGTGTCAAGGCCACGGCGATAAAAAGAAAAACGCAAAGATGAGTGCAGTGTTTACTGTCTGCTCTACAGAAGATAAATACACAATGTACTGTTTACATTTCTTTATTAATAATAACTAGAATCGTTTAGAAATTCATTCATTCATTGTCTACCGCTTATCTGAACTATTCTCGGGTCACGGGGAGCCTGTGCCTATCTCAGGCGTCATTGGGCATCAAGGCAGGATACACCCTGGACGGAATGCCAACCCATCGCAGGGCACACACACACTCTCATTCACTCACGCAATCACACACTACAGACTACAGACAATTTAGAGATGCCAATCAACCTACCATGCATGTCTTTGGACCGAGGGAGGAAACCGGAGTACCCGGAGGAAACCCCCGAGGCACGGGGAGAACATGCAAACTCCACACACACATGGCGGAGGCGGGAATTAAACCCCCAACCCTGGAGGTGTGAGGCAAACGTGCTAACCACTAAGCCACCGCGCCCCCTCCCCGTTTAGAAATTACTTATAAATATTAATATTACATCACTTAACAAATCACTACACTTCTGTACACAAAAACATATTTTACAGATAGATGTTCTTTAGACACTAAATACCCTAGATAGGACATGTTAGACTGTAAATACCCCAGAAAGCATGTGTTAGAGCATAAATACCACAGATAGGATGTGTTAGAGCTTAAATACCCCAGATAGGATGTGTCAGACACAAAAAAAACTCAAATAGGACATGTTAGACTGTAAATACCCCACACAAATTGTGTTAGAGCATAAATACCACAGATAGGATGTGTTAGAGTGTAAATACCCCAAATAGGACATGTTAGACACTAAATACCCCACATAGGACGTTAGAGCATAATTACCCCAGATAGGATGTGTTATGGTATAAATACCCCAGATAATATATGTTAGATACTAAATACCCCAAATAGGACACGTTAGACTGTAAATACCCCAAATAGTACATTCGATCTAAAAAATCCCCAATGTCTCATTAATTTGAAAATAAAATACAGCTTAATCATTTAAATTATATCTATAAATAAATAAGCGATAGATCCGGAGACGTTAATAGATCTGTACCCAATTGTACTCTTTCCTCTGATCTCACACATCCTCTTGAATCACATGCTTCTCCGGGCACGAGCCAATTGATTTTCATGACCTTCGCTTGATGATAAAAGTCATTTTTTTTCTAATCCAAGTGCAATTTTTCCAAAGTAAAATCCACAATTAGCCAAAATCAAGCCTTTAAAAAAAGACGGGAGTCATCTTTCTGAAGAAACCTCTTTTTTTCGTTCTGAGGGTCATCTTTTGTCATATAATCACTTAAGTGTTCAGCTGAGCTAAAAAAAAAACTGAAAGAAAAAGATGTGTAAGTGTGTGCCTCACAGTGTTACACACATACACACACACACACACACACACACATACATATATAGAGGCCATCACTGCTTCAGGTCTCCTGCCCTCAATCATAATCATTGTTACATTCAGATGACTGTGTTCTTCTTGTTTGAAGGGAATTCACTAAAAAAAAAATCACAGGCAAACACAGAGGTGTTGAATCTCACCAGCAAAGGGTTATTGTGGATCTCACCAGGAAAGAGTCAGTGTTGGTGCAGGTTTTCATTGCAACCATGCAGGGGTCACACCTGAGTCTATTGTGGAAAACCTGCCCCAACACTGGAAAGTATCTTGAAGTGTTGAAAAACAAAAAATTGTATGCTCTCATACTGAGCATTTGCATTGGAGACTCCTTCTATACATGTTCAGTAATCACCTCTGCTATTAATCAACACCTTTAACATTGCTTCATGAGCCAAAAAACATATCTACTAAAGCAAAGACAGCTGTATAGAGAAAGCAGCAGAAGCTCAGGCAGATAAGGACTAGAACGGATCTCCTCTGGGTTTGAGGGATGGTCAGTACTCCTCCACAATAAGGACAGCTGACTTTTAAACTTGACTCATAATATATCATCAGACTACATTTGCATTTATGCCATTTGGCAGGCACCCTTTTCCAGAGTGACTTACATTTATCTAATTATTTTATACAACTGAGCAATTGAGGGTTAAGGGTCTTGCTCAAGGGCCCAGCAGCAGTGGCTTGGTGGACGTGGGATGCAAACCCACATACTTCCAATACATGGTCCAACACCTTAAGCACAACCACTTCCCTTGGTAACCTAAACTAAAGGTGAAGGTGAGGTAACTAGAGGTATTCTGAGGTAACCAACCCCATTAGAACCAGTCCCCATTTTGCAAAGTCCTTCCCCTGGATCAGGTTTCCAGCCCTGGTCCTGGTCCTAACACCCAGACCAGACCTAGATGGATGGTGGAAGAGAGTAATTCCCCCTGGATCTGGGAGTTTTGTTTAATGACCACTGCTTTATGTAAACGCATCCAGTTGTAATCTTTGGGTTAGGGAAGGTCTTTCTGCCTACATTTGTATCCTAATCTCTTCTACTTTACTCCAGTAATTACCGCTCAGCAGCAGTGAGCAATCATAGTACTGTTGTCTGGGTGCCATCTGTGTACACAAGTTTTAAATAGGAATATGAAGCTGTGATACAGGTGATGAATCTGTGATTGGTGCTAACTATCTTCCAAAAAGAGCATTGCACATTGAGAGAGCTTGGGATTGTATTAGTGTTTGTGTTTGGTATCTTTATAGCTTACTGCTTATCCATGTTATCCACGGGAGATTCAAGAGAATAGGCTGCTTGCATTTAATGAACCTTTAGCAATGCCCAAGCAAATGCACTCATGTCTAGTGAGGTGCAGACTTCTGAGGATCACAGGGCTTTTACATCCCATACGGTATAATGTACACAGACTGGGGTTAATGAGAAATACAGTGTGTGGGGAAATTTAAGAAATTCTTTTTTCACATACCCCAAGTTGGAGGTTGGGGGCAGAGCACAGGGTCAGCCATGATGCAGTGTCCCTGGAGAAGAGAGGGTTAAAGGCCTTGCTAAGGGGCCCAACAGTGGCAGCTTGGCAGTGCCGGGTCTTGATCCCTGATCTTCTGATCAACAAACCAGACCCTTAACCATTGAGCTTTGGAGAACTCTTGTTTCCACATTTTGGTAGACAATCTGAGGAACAGTCTTCTGTATTCAAAGCAAGGCATCAGGAGGATGTTCTGCTTTAGTGCCCCAGGATCTGGTGGCAGTCTCTGAGTCATGAGGCTAAGAAGCCCCGATTATTTTCTTATAACATCAAAAGATCAATGAGGCCACAGCTCCCTCACCTCATCAAGTTTTTTTCTTGTAGCACGCAAGTCAGTAAATTTTTAATAGGTACATTTGAAAAATAGTTAAACATCCATGAAGGCAGCAGCTACTTGTTTAGTTCTGACAATCCGGCCTTGTTTTTGTTCAAGCCGCTCAGGGTCAGGAATCCGAATAGCTCTTGTATCAAAGATACAATGGTCCAAATGTATGGTCCAAATACCATGAGATTCATTGAGAAGTTCTGCATCAAGCTACATCACATATAAAAACAATATTTCTACCTTCATCTTCAACTGTCCTTTTTGTGAGTCTTTTTTTTTTGTGAGTTTTTGTGCTTGATGTAGCCTCAGATTAATGTTCTTGGTTGACCTTAGAGGAAGCCAGTGTGATCTGTGGTTGTAGGCCATCCCCCTTTTCTTATGGCCATCTTATCCACAAAGGGCTGGTGTGGGTGCAGGTTTATATACCAATCAAGCAGGAACCACACCTGATTCCACCTGTTTAGTTGATCTTTCATTTCAATAGACTCAAGTGTGGCTTCAGGTTGGCTGGAATGAAAACCTGCACCCACACTGACCCTTTGCAGATAGGTTTGGATGCCCCTGCCCTAAAGGTATGATATGTTGTTCATTCTGACATGCTTTCTGCTCAGCACGTTTGTCAAAAGACTTCCGGTCAAACTGGACCCCTCAAACTTCTCTCATTAATGAGCCTCCTCTAGAATCTAGAGGAAACTTGTAGCAGTTTCTGAAAAACAATCCAAACCAGATCAGTTGGCAACAAGATCCATGGCACGGTCACTGAGCTCACAGGTTTTCCCTGTTATGACACTTGATGTAAAGGATACTCTTCAGATCTTGGACATCATGCATCGGAAAGGCTGAGGCTGCCAGTTTTCTTTCCAATTAAACAGGAGCCACGTATTATTCCACCTGTTTAATCAGTTGATCTTGGCTTTCAGTAGATCCAGGTGTTGCTTCTGCTCGGTTGAAATGAAAACCTGTACCCACACTGACCCTTTGCAGGTAAGACTGGACACCCCTGGTGTTAAATGTGAGTTCTTCATGGTTAAGCTCGGTTAGTGATTAGTCAGTACTGCTTGAAAATTCTGAGAGAGACATCATTTTGTTCTTTCCAAGCCATTCATCACAAATGACCATACCCTTTTTTAAGTGTGCTTCAAATATCAGAGCTATAATTAACAGGCGTTGAGATGTCCTGCTGAGTTAGTAGCTGACTAAATGATGGCGGTCAGATGATTTCAGCTGATTACAGGGAAAGTGTTTGCAGGGAACTCTGGGCATGAAAACGTCTGATTAAAAGTGTGAGGATATCCTGCAAAAGACAGAATTTCATATCAGAAATGAGATTCCTAGGGGAAAAAAAACGGTGCGTGGTGTAATATTGACGTCTGACACGTAAACACGGTTACTGATGAATTTGTTTAGCACCGGATCTCAGGAACGAGAGGTTGAATGCTTGAATGATGGGTGTGGAATTATCGCAGTAACCAGGAAATTAGATTCTGGAAATTCTGGAAAGGATTAGCAGGGTCAAGGTCACAGCAAGGTCAAGTGTCCTGAATAGTTTCAGTAGTTTCTACTTGTTTTCTATTTGTTTTATTATTTCTTTATTCATGATTTTGCACGGAATATCCCAATTTGGCATCCTCTTATCCATCCGAGTAAGATAAGTAGAATTCTATATCACGCCAACATAAGGAATGTTAGCATTTAATAATAGTTACATTTAATCAGAAATCAATAAATCATTGCCTGAATAAACAACGTCTTTTGACTCGCTGCTCTATTTTCCACCGATAGGCTCCAATCTAAATATACACACCGATTTTATTCTATTTTTTCTTTCTTTTTTTTTTTTTTGAAAAGTCTGTATTCACCATTTTCACATATCTCACATGCGCATGCAGAAACTAGGCCACCAGAAATGGATTAAACCTCTGAAACTATACAGATGGGAGATTGGGGCTTTTTTAATGACTGACTGATAGCATCCTAATCCATTCATGCTTCTTTCTGCATGCTGTAAAATACACACACATACACACACACACACACAAACACACACACACCATATTCTATTCCACACACATTCTTCTCTGTTGTGCCCAGCTTCATGCATGCACGTGTATTTGCATGAATACACACTGAAAAGCTCTGATAACACCATTGTAATCCATTCAGTACACTCAGGCTTCTCAGTACAAGGCCAAAACTAACACACACACACACACACACACACACACACACACACACACACACACACACACACACAATGCTTAGAATCATAATAATACAATATATCCAAGCCTCTCTCTATACAATTAGAAATATCAGCGGATTTGCACACACACAAACACACACACACACACACACACACACACACACACACACACACACACACACACACACACATATGTACTATTTACATCTGAGAGTTGTGAGGAGTTGATGAACTGTGCCATTATTCTGATCCTCTCAATATGCCAATATGGAGCGTCACATTAGCAGTCAGTGCTAAGCATCATTAGCATGCCATTTTAGCTATTCTGGGTCTTATCAGCACATCTGAGGTAAATATTGATTTTTCTGCCACTTTTAACGTGTCTGTGCTCTCAATCTGACTGGAGAAAGTGCTAACGAAACACTTCATAGCTACATGGTAGATAGCTACTGAGTACTAGCCACGGTTAATGGCTAGCTTAAACCTGGACTTTCTTAGCAACTACCGATTCCATTTGTTTGTGTTTTCTGGCATGTTTCTTTGCTTTTTAATTTACTAGTATCAAATCAATCCAGAAAGCAATTATTAAGCAGAAACAAAAGTATTCCTGAATAGTTTTTTGTATTCATGCTTAAGTTTTCCTTGCTTAGCCTAGCCTAGCCTAGCACTTTACATTCCAAATTTGTGTTTTGTCTCCCTGTTTGCGCTTGTAGTTAAAAAGTGAAACATTCCAAGAAAAAAGTTCTCAGAGATGGACAGTTCGTTTCACGTCCCTGCTTGATTTATGCTTCTGAGTGCTGTAGCTTTTAAACATGTGTTTTTGACAAAGGATATTTTTATTCTATTTTTTCAGATGAAACCTTTCAGCATACAGGAAAGTGTAGCGGCCGGACAAATGCTAATAATTATATGTCATTCTGACTGGAAAGTGCTCTGCGGTATAGAAGAGTGGATGCTGTATTATTTATAAAAGAAGAGAGAGAGAGAGAGAGAGAGAGAGAGAGATTTATGCACAGAGCATCATAGGAGATTATAGAAGCATTCTGGAGGGAGATTGCAGGTCAGTCAAGTTCCTCCACACCAAACTCGTTCAACCATGTCTTTATGGACCTTGCTTTGTACACTGGTGTGCAGTCATGTTGGAACAGGAAGGGGTCATCCCCAAACCGTTCCCACAAAGTCGGGAGCATGAGATTGTCCAAAATGTCTTGGTTCCTTTCAATGGAACTAAGGGGTCAAGCTCAACCCCTGAAAAACAACACCTGAATTCAATGATTTGGATGGGTGTCCCAAAACTTTTGGCAATATAGTGTAAATGACCCCTAAATTTAGTTCTTTATCTTAAATCATATTCAACTTGAATTGTTTAAGAGCTACAGTAAACATAATCGTAAGTTTTAAACTCAGCCATCTGGTCTCTACTGATATTCAGCAGCATCAATCTGCTCAAAGATCAAAATCAGGCCTCTGTAATGTTTCCTAGCCTCTGGATATCACTCTTTTATATTCAACTGAATTTCTCACAGAAATGTTCCCCATCCCATCCCATGAGTTAACCCCTGCTAAACAATTGTTGTTCTAATCCCTGCTTTTAACCTTTTAAACAGGGGTGAGTTAGCATGTTATGTTAGAATGTTATAGCTAGTTGCTTAGCAACAGACATCCAATCAGAAACTGTTGTGGTAACGGTAGGTTTTTTTGTTTTTTTGTTTGTTTGGGGTTTTTTTTTTTTTTGGGGGGGGGTGAAAAATAAGGACAAGTTGTGACAGAAAACACGTCAATGAACGTCTGCAACAACCGTACAAAGTTTTCTCGCTGATGTGAAAACGTCATTTAAAGCGGTCACATGTTGTATTTATCCAGTCTGGATTGATGATGATGTAAATATGCAAATGAGAAGGTCAACTCAGGGGTTTGTAGTACAGTGTAGTGTGCAACCTCAGATGTATTGTTAATTCCAGGTAAAGTTTGAGAAATATGAAATGTGAGATAACACAACCCTGAATTGTGTTTAGCCGGAGTTTAGAGTCAATCTAGGAACTATTTCATATGTGAGAAGCTCTTCTGTAGCGTCCAAGCCTGAAGCCTTTACAGAAAGGCAGAAGAATTTCAGACTTTGGTGAGATCTTTCCTCTGATCGATTCTGATCACGTTCCTCTTTAAAGCACCTTCATCTCAGTCAGAATCTCCTAATTAACCAGGCTTCATGGCCTCATACACAGGGATTCCCCTCTCACCAAATGCTGCTTATTTAATTAACAGGTTGATAGATGGATTCATTATATTCGTTATATGTGCCACGGAGAATTGTTTTAGAAAGCAGGAGCTTAAATCATATAAAGAACGCACTTGATTGGATTATCTCCCCGCTCTCTTCACGTGTGTGAAGAGCTGTGACTCATCCCCTGTCTGGGAAACATGCCGTCCTCTGGGTCACGGCTGCGAAATGAATGAATAAATAATTATTTACAGGTGTAAACTAAGGGTCTTCACTTGAGGCATGTTATTTAGAGAAGCTGGATGGAATACTGATGAGTTAACAGAGGTGTGTGTGTGTGTTTAAATAATGTGTTATTTACTGGAAGGTGTGCAATGGTGTGACTTGGCAACCTCTGCTTTTTTTGTTTTTGTGGTGTGTGCATGTGTGTGCATAAAAGTTGTAAATAAAATAATAAAAAAAAAAAAATAATAAATAAATAAATGTAAATAAATTGTTCAAAAACTGTAGTTGTAAAAATGCAACCATAATTAAACAAACAAAGTTAAAAAATGACAATTTAATCTCTGTGAGAATGAACTCTGTCCATTGATCAGGTTCTCTTTCTTTTCTTTTTTCAAGTTCCACTGATAAGTGAAATATTGTAAGAAATGACCAGTCTAACCTGGGGCACGGTGGCTTAGTGGTTAGCATGTTTGCCTCACACCTCCAGGGTTGGGGGTTTGATTCCCGCCTCCGCCGTGTGTGTGGAGTTTGCATGTTCACCCTGTGCCTTGGGGTTTCCTCTGGGTACTCTGGTTTCCTCCCCCAGTCCAAAGACATGCATGGTAGGTTGATTGGCATCTCTAAATTGTATGGAGTGTGTGTGTGCCCTGTGATGGGTTGGCACTCCGTCCAGGGTGTATCCTGCCTTGATGCCCAATGACGCCTGAGATAGGCACAGGCTCCCCGTGACCCGAGTGTAGTTCGGATAAGCGGTAGACAATGAATGAATGAATGAATGATTTCCAAGCTGGAAAATGTTTGTTCTGAAATTTCTCGAATAAATTCTCAAAAATCTTTGATGTTCTCATAGTCCACTACAGTGCTTTACTCATGATATTGATCATTTTATGAAAGTTTTTTTTGGATAAACAGACTGAAAAGTAAATAGACTATATATGTAAATAGACTCAGTAAATAAACTGAAAGCAATAGACTGTTTTGTTTGTTCGTTTGTTTCGTTTGGATCAGATACTGATACTGATGATGTTCGCTAGGTGGCTAGTTTGATGCCGGAGCAGTTTTATCTCGTCCAGCCCTGCCTCCCAGCGTGGTGTTTATTTTATTTTAATTTCCCAGAAAGCGATTAAACCAATTGCTCAGGACTGCTCCACACTTATCGCTTTAATCCGCCGATGAACAAAGCGACCAGGCGACATAACCAGACGCTGCTGGAGAGCAGAACTCTTACGCTCCACTGCACGTGCTCACGGAGAAGAGATTCCTTACGGACGAACGGTTGTAGCAGGTTTTTTTAAAGGTTAGACCCTCTTTTATTGTACAAAAGGGCAAAGCTAAGAATTCCTCATGTTGTGGGAGTCTGAGGTTTTTACTGATTTAGTCGATCATGTAAATGTAAATTTTCAGACATCCTCAGCTCCTGAGCGACAGAAAGAAGTGAAGCTCAAGATCAAGAGGCTCTGATCATCATGTTTTATTAATGATCCTGCATTTCACATACAAGGGGGGGGTGTAAAAAAAAGAGAAAGACTGACAGAAAGAAAGAAAACAAGAGAGAGAGAGAGAGAGAGAGAGAGAGACAACCAGAAAGAAAGAACTCTGAATCTTGAGAGACAGACAGACTGAGAGAAAGAAAAAGACAGATGTAGGCAGACAGAATAACTGGAGAAACACCAGACAGATCAGATGGATATTTCCTGCAGATTTTGTGTTCAGAAGACATTTGCAGGGGATTGTGGGTAAGCAGCGCTCCGGGCTTATTGCTTGCTGGCCGAGCAGAGCGCTAACAGTGCACCGATATAAAAAACAGTAAACATCGGAGGAAACTCTGTCCAGCTGTGTGGTGACATGGGAAAGTTCTGCTGGTATTTTAACCACAGAGATTCAGGAGACCAGACCATTTTTTTTCTTATTTATGGTTCGTTCATTCTGTAAAACTCACATCAGATTTACAAAGAAGGTTTTTTTTTTTTAATTAATAATCATCAACAGTCATTAAGACAATCATCAACATCAACAGTACCAAACGTAATGAAAAACCGACAGCTCGATGACAAAATACCTTCAGTGTTCTCTAACAAATTTTTCATTTTATTTTAAAAGCAGCACTGAAAAAAAAAAAAACAGGTGATAATGAAAAATACAAAATTAAGACACGTTACGATGCATAAAGGACGGTTTTATAACCAACCTGAATCCTGCCATGAGACTCGTGTCGAGAAATAAATATGTGTAAATTTATATAGATTTTTTTTTTTACACGTCATACACTTCATTCTAGATAAAAAGTAGCTCTAGCAAATGATTTCCATTTCTCATTGAAACATTTAAAACTGTTTGTAAAACCGTTTCACACACTTCCCCACAACTGATAATAGGCTGGACACATGGGTGTAAGTGCAAGATCATAAAAAAAACACAGCAGGTTTTTTTTCCCACTGTAGAAAGAAACAAAAATCCACAGTTTTGTTTGAGTTTGTTAATGGGTTCTTTGCTCTAGCTGTGTTTTGTTTTGTTCTTGGTTAGTAAGAGCACCTTGCCTGAGAACAGAGTATTTGTCAGACTGGGTCCACTTTGACCTGGTTATTGTTGGTGATGGGCGGAGACGGTTTACTCCGTAGTCTCTCCTGCGCATCATTCGAGTTTTCCGGAAAGAAGACGCTCGCCGTGCAGAGCGACAAAATAATGCGCTTGTACTCACGGCGGAAGTTCTGGTTGAGCGCGCCGTAGACAATGGCGTTGAGGCAGCTGTTGAAGTATGCCAGGAAGTAGCTGGCCACGAAGAGCCACTCAGGGACGGCTCGCTCGGGCGCTACGGCCACGGCCAGACCGATGGCGTTGAGCGGCGCCCAGCATACAGCGAACAGCACGAAGACGGCAAACATAGTTACGAAGTTGCGGACGTCCTGTGGCGTCACTCCACCCGGTCGCGTCTCGGGCCTGGCACGTCTCCGTGCCCGGATCACCAGCACCCATATACGTAGGTAGCAGTAGGCCACCACCAGGATGGGCAGCAGGAAGTGGAAGGAGACGACGGCGAGCGTGTACGCGGCACTGGCCGACTGCGCAAATGTGCACGAGTAGACACGATCATCGTAGCGGAGCGAGCCTACGAACACGTTAGGCACCACAGCTAGCACGCTCAGTGCCCAGATCAGTGCCACGTAGCATGCCGAGTTTCGCTCGCTGAACAGCCGCTCGTAGCGCAGACTGTGGCAGATGTAGCAGTAGCGGTTCACAGCAATGCCCGCGATGTTGAAAATAGAGCCGACGATGCTGACGCCCATGAGGAAGCCACTAATCTGGCACTGTGCTGCCCCCGCTCGCCAACCATGCCCGAAGATGGCCGCCAGGACCAGGGGGTAGGGGTACAGAGCAACCACCAGGTCAGCGACAGCCAGACTAACCACGAAGATGTTCCCTGAGAGAAACACAGAGAAAATAGATGTGTTAGCAATCTAGCATAACACTATGTCTTTATGGGTTCCTTCAACCTCAAAATCATGCTTATAAGCACACCTCAATGGACTTAAACCCCCCTACAAGTGCAGCATCTTAGAAATCAATTCATTTCTGCAACAAGCTAAAAGCTAATTCTCCAGCAGTGCTCCTGTTTGTCATACATTATCTGCAACAGAACTGTCAATCAAACCAGGTGCCCTTGGGTGCACAACACACACACACGCACATTCCTGCCACTCACAGATTCCAAACATGACTCCAGAGATATAACCTTGGCTGGTATTAACTAGGAATCTCCGGAGTCAATCCTCCAGTGGTGTGTGTCCCTGCTCAGGGGATTAGCAGCACCTGCTACTGTCACCAGAAAAGTCTTCATGTCTATTGTGTAAAATGTTTCATAAACAAATCCATACATTCATTTTTATATGAATTATTAAATATTCATTTATAGGAATTTCACTTACTTGAATTATGAGCTGTAATATTTATCATGGTCAAGGGACAAGGATACAATGTTATTTTCATCAATTTTTTTATTTTAAGAGTGCAGGAAAATGTGTAAGAGGTAAACCAAGAAGTACAGACGTGGAAACCTTGATCATAATCGACAATATGGAGGAGCAGGAAAGATGAAATGGACAAGCTAACGAAAGTGGAACACAAAACAGGTGAACACAATCAGGAACTGAATCAGGACCAAGGACAGGGACCAAAACAAATACAGGGGCACAACAAAACAAACAGAAGCAAACAAAAGCACACAACCTTAATCTAAACAAAACAAAAAAATCTCATGACCACAATCAAAACAAAAGCACATGACCTCAATGTAAACAAAACAGACAAAAGCTCATGAGCTCACTCAAAAGAAAAGCTCATGACCTCAATCTAAACAAAACAAACAAAAGCTCATGACCTCAATTTAAACAAAACAAACAAAAGCTCAGTATCTCACTCTAAACAAACTACAAACAAAAGCTCAAAGTCTCAAGTTAAACAAACAACAAACAAAAACACGTGATCTCAATCAAACAAAATGCAAAGAAAATCCTATAATCTCAATCTAAACAAAACAAACAGAAGCTCAATGCTTCACTCTAAATAAACAACAAACAAAAGCAAATGACCTCAGTCTAAACAAACAACAAACTAAAGCCAATGACCACGATCTAAACAAAAAACAAACAAAATCCTATAATCTCAATCTAAACAAAACAAACAAAAGCCCATTATCTAAATCTAAACAAAATCATATGACCTCTATCTAAACAAAACAAACAAAAGCTCAATACTTCACTCTAAATAAACAACAAACAAAAGCAAATGACCTCAGTCTAAACAAACAACAAACTAAAGCCAATGACCACGATCTAAACAAAAAACAAACAGAATCCTATAATCTCAATCTAAACAAAACAAACAAAAGCCCATTATCTAAATCTAAACAAAATCATATGACCTCTATCTAAACAAAACAAACAAAAGCTCTATACTTCACTCTAAATAAACAACAAACAAAAGCAAATGATCTCAGTCTAAACAAACATGCAAAAGCTCATGACCTGAATCTAAACAAAACGAACAAAAGCAAATGATCTCATGACCTCAATCAAAACAAAGAATAAACTAAAGCTAATGATCTCAATCTAAACAAAAGCTCATCATCTTGATCTAAATAAAAAAGCTTGTGACCTCAATCTAAACAAAAAACAAAAATGTAGGAATGTGTGGCATAAGCAAGGGGTCACAGTATAATCATCAAACAGTAATAAAAATCATTTTTCTGACTCGTTGTGTTTCATGTCAAACCATCAGCTCAAAAGTTCAGGCTAAAGAGCATTAATCAGGAAACTTCGTTTGGAATCTGCTGAGGTTCTCCGCTGGACTTCTTTTTCACGGCTCACCGACCCGATCGCTGCTGACAGCTGAGGTCTCAGGGGTCGTCTCCATGGTGACTCCTGGCATGTACAGGTTCATGAAAGTATTTCTTCAAACAAAAGGAAGGATGCAAGAGGAAGAGGAAGGAAACATCCCTGCCCTTGAAAACAAAACCTCTCCTGTCCTGGGCAGCTACGAGCTACCTTATGCTATGCTGAGGTTTTTCAGCTGTCAATCAAATTGGCTCAGCTTTTTTTTTTCTAGCTACACACACACACACACACACACACACACACACACACACACACACTTAGACATATTTTTTCCTTTTCAAGCACTTTGCTGGCAGATTCTCAGAAACTTAGATTTCCTCAAAGGCAAGTTAGCAGGAAAAGTTTTACAGCTTTGAAGGATGTGATAAATACTTGGCACTTTTAATGGGTTTTAGCTGCCACTTCTTTACCTCAGGTAGAAAAAAATCTCTGACGTGGTTGCTAAGTAGTGAACACCAATTCCAATTAGCTTCGCAGGCGTGAGCTAGCATCTACAAGCGCGCTGTAGCAGATCGTTTCCTTGCTGTGGTAACATGCGAACAGATCGCCTCGAGTTTAAGAATCTCCTCGGGTTAGCGCAGACCTGCTAAGTGTGACAAGCGCATTCGTGAGACTGAAATTAACAGCAAGATTTAACAGGGTCATGGAAACTACTTCCTCATTACGCGGAACCCTTAGGGATAATTTATGTTAATGCGTGGAAAGAGTCCTGTGTAACGAACGAGTGGCTTTTCCACCACGCTGGCACCAGGCGAGGGTCGAGACGCAATTATATGTGTACACTTTCGCACAGGAGAGCGCGGCGGGTGATCTGCACGTCACACGCTGTCCTGCTATAGCTGCAGATTTCCATAAGTGTCCGAATATTTCATTTCTGATTTCTTTATCTGCCACATTTCAAGACCAAGTTTTTGTGTTTATTATTTAAATAACACAACAGTTAATTAAACCCAACCCAGCGTCCCTCCCACAACAAAACACACAACTACCGCTAGAAATAGTGCAGTGTTTACAAATCGTACAACGCGCATTAAAGGTGCTGTGTGTACAATTTAAAAATATTTATTGACTGGAACAATATAATCCATATTTCCAATTTCTCAGCCTAGAAATTAGCTCCACCTACCAGTTTAGGGTTTTAAAGCGGCGGTTGGCAACATTTAAGTGTTTACAGCCCTGTGATAACCGTGTAGTTTTAAATACACTTTAACATTCTGTAACATTTCCATACAATAAATATTTCTTCATATGTCTTTGTTTTCAGATTTCTGTTTTTTATTTTCAGTAATTTCCAGTCATGAAATTATCATAATGCCACTCAAAACATTTTTTCCAGAGATCCTTTTGAAAATATCCGACCCAAATACAAGCTCCGCCTACTAGTTGAAGCTGAATCGCTTTTTCCTTAGACGAGTAGAATTAAGGGCTGTGAACTTTACACACCGCTGCATTAATTAAGCAGTTTCCTTTCTAACATGTTCTTATATTATTGTGTGTCTTGTATGAAATAAACCCTTGAACGTAAAAAGTACTAATTAATCTTAATTATTATTATACAATTGAATTAAGTTCAAACGACACATGATGGCGTATCTGTCAGGTTGCTCAATAAACCACAATTCAGGAGGCGTAGCTGATGCTGGAAGGATTGATTTATGTCATCTTTTGGCTGAGCGAGTGCGAGCGGATGTGCCACCGAGTTCCAGCGGATTTACAGGATTTCAATATCGTGATTTTAAATAAGGGCAGCTTCAAAAAAGACAAATATGGCGGGATTATCTCTCTTTTTCTTTCTCTCTTCATCTCCTTTTCTTTGACTGGGTTTAAGAAGTCTGAAGGTTTGAATGAGTGACTGTAGAGCACAGAGAGAGAGAGAGAGAGAGAGGAGAGAGGAGAGAGAGAGAGAGAGAGAGAGAGAGAGAGTGAGTGAGGGAGGGGAAGGGAGAGAGAGAGAGTGTGAGGATGAGAAAGAGAGAGAGATGAGGGGTGTAAGGGGAAGACAGAGAGAGAGAGAGAGTGTGAGGAGAAGGGGGAAGAGAGTGCGTGTGAGGGGGAAAATAGAGAGATTGAGGGGCGAGAGAGAGAGAAATACACTAGACCCTCCTTTTTTTTGTTTGTTCCAGTATGATGAATGGATTTAAATATAAAGGAGGCCATTTAGATTCTAGTTCAGATTTTAGAACCAGAAGCAGAATGAAAATCAGAACAGGAAATGAATCCAAATATTTATTAAGTTAATTTCTTAACGAAATATCGTGACCTGGCATCCGTCTACACATCCGCAACCTTCATCAACTTCTGCTATCTGTTTTATTTATTTATTTTTTATAGAGAGAATAGAAGTTGCTTTCAGCTGCACCCTGTTTGGTCCGCACATCAACTTGGCACATGTTTTACGCCGGATGCCCTTCCTGACGCAACCCTCCCATTTTTCCAGGCTTGGGACTGACACTGCATCCAGTGGCTGGGAATCGAACCCGGGCCTTCCGCATGATAAGCGAGAAACCTACCACTGAGCCACCAATGGCCCTATTTTTATTTATAGAGAGAATATTGAATACAAAACATAAATTTGATCATTTGAAAATTCTGGAAACATTTCTTTTTACAGAGAGTCCCAGGGTCTGAGCGTCCTAGGGCAGTTTTAGAAGGACAAAACTACGGAATGTTCCAGAAAGTCTAACACAGCTCTACACTCTAACGCTAGTTCTTTAGAAATTACAGAAATGAAATGAAAACCTAGGTTCCAATGAAAACCTACGTCTAAAATTTCTAATTCTATTTTTATAAGTATATAAGTATTCCTTTAAATATTTTTTCGTTTTTATTATGGAATGAAAAATGAAATAATATTGTACAGATATAATAAACACACTAAACATAATTATAATATCAAAAATTTGAGATAAGTTTGTACCATAAAAAATCTGTTCTCTCTCTCTCTCTCTCTCTCTTGCTCCCTCCCTACCTCTCTCTCTCTCTCTCTCTCTCTCTCTTTCTCTCTCTCTCTCTCTCTCTCTCTGTCTCTCCATTCTAAAAGTTTTCTGCTGCTGTCATCACACCCGACACCTTCGTGAAGCTTCAGGAGCCGAGAACCAAGTCTTAACGCCGAGTCTTGGACAAAGCAGAGACAAATTACCCATCTGCTGTGTCACACACACACACTTTGTCAGATTGCATGGCGGGAATTCAGCTGGGATTTGACGTGACAGCTCTGTGTTGAAGACACACGCTGCCTGAGACGTGACATACGGACAGCCCTCACTACACCATCACTGTCACCTCTGTAATGTCAAGCGTCATCTCGCCAGCTTCAAACTCAGCCACCGGTGCTCTGAGGCTCGCTGCACAGAAACAAAGGAAGCAATTATCAAAATAGATCGGATCTAGAACTCCGGCCCGGAACGTAATGGAACTGGAATCCTGAAAAACATTCCAGATGCAATATTGCGGTTTTGAAAATCGGATTTATTTTGTCTAAGCCTTCTGGAGTGTTTTGGTCTGAGAATTCGGGAATTTCTGCACCTGGAAAAGTTGTTCTAGAAAACTTCTGGCACAGAAATTCAGCCATAGTGTCTAGTGTATAACTTGCTGGTTCTGGAAGTTCTTGTTTGGAGAGTTTATAGATCTGTTTGAACTCTGGCTTTTTTCTGGCAGCATTCTGTCACATTAATTCCAAAATGAGAAAATTGCCCTAAAATTTCATTCAAAAATGTGAAAATTACAAATCTCTGGAAACGTCCAGAAACATAAATTTTCCAATTCATTCATTCAATTTTTAGTTCAATTTGATTTTTTATTAAAATTCTGGAAAATTTTCAAAACATAAATTTGATCATTTGAAAATTCTGGAAACATTTATTTTTACAGAGAGTGTTCTAGGGCAGTTTTAGAAGGGCAAAACTCCAGAGTGTTCTAGAATGTCTAACACAAATCTACACTCGAGCTCTAGTTCTTTAAAAACTACAGAAACCTAATTAGTTCTAGAAAACTTCGGGGAAAAATTTGGGCCATACTGTATAGTGTATAACATGGAACATGCTGGTTCTGGAAGTTCTAGTTTGGATAGTTTATAGATCTGTTTGAACTCTTTGTTCTGGAACTCATGAGGTTCCAGAACAAAAAAATTTGACTATAAGAAAATTTGAGAAAGATGTCAAAACATACGTTTAGCAATAAGAACATTCTAGAAACATTCTGAAACATCAATTTGACAAGTAGAAATTTTTTGGAAACTTTTTTTTTCTTCCAGAAAGCTCCGTGATCAGAACGTTCTGAAGGTTGTAAAAGTTCTAGAATGGTTAACAGAACACTAATTTCAGATCTATAGCATCAATGGAACACTCTGGAACGCTCTGCAAGCGTCGACTTGTAGAATGTTGCCACTCTGGAAATCGAGTTCTTTACAAATTGTAGAATTTTCTTCTTAAAACTTTAAGTTTAAAAACTCCTTCTAGAGTGTTTTGATTCTGGAGTTAGCCTTCTGCTAAATAGAAGAAGTTGATTTCGGCTGCTCCCTGTTCGGGGTCGCCACAGCGGACCAACTGATCCGCACAACAACCTGGCACAGGTTTTACACCGGATGCCCTTCCTGGCGCAACCCTCCCATTTTTTCCGGGCTTGGGACCGGCACTGCATCCAGTGGCTGGGGTATTTGGGCATTGGCTGGGAATCGAACCCGGGCTTTCCGCATGGTAGGCGAGAAACCTACCATTCCTGGAGTCTTGTGCTTCGCGTATTTCTCTTGAAATGTTCTGCTTCTGTAGTTCTTTTCGAGAATTACTCTAGGTCTCTATGTTTTTAAAAAATGAGCCTGAAATTGATGCAGATTTAAATCGCTTTTTGGACTGTAACGTTAGGATGGTGTTATTCCACAGCTCTCTCTCTGGTCCTCAGTTTGACCTTGATGCAGACTTGTGTATGGAATTATTCTGTAATCGAATTATCAAACGTTATTGCTTGCATCCAACATATTTTCAGGTTTGGATATGACTTCATTCATTCAACACTGACAGGAATAAATTCGATTAAAGTTAATTGGACACAGGTGTCAGATGGAAAGATTATCTGCGATAATATATGATCTTACCAGGACTACGGTGGAAAGATTCCAGACCAAAATATCTGAAGTGTGTGAGTGTGTGTGTGTGTGGTCAGGTAGTCATGGAAATGTCAAGGTCTCTAGAAGAAGAAACCCACACAGGGGTTTTTCAAGCCCTGCTAGAATCACCATCAAAGGCCACTGAAATGTGTGTGTGTGGCCTCTGATGGATAAGTGCCCACTGGCAACCACACTGCTCACACCGTGCCAGTTGAAACTAGGCACCTCCTAGAGATTCTGGCTCTTAAACAGTGTCACTGCTTATGGAGGCAATAAGCAAGATCTGGCAGCCGCCATCAAGAAGATTGCAAGTGGTGCAAGGACATAAGAACATGGCCAGGATGTAAAGCAGAGGAGATTAGGAAAAGGAGTTGAGCCAAGCCAGTGACTCTGAGATATCTCCTGACACAATGGCACTAGTCTTCCTAATTCGTCATGATGTTCTACTTCTGCTTGGAGCTTCTGCACTTGTGACTCACTTCCTGCTGCTCTCATGCTCTGGATAACCTAAAGATATTCGCCTCATTGCTCCAGGGGATAATCCCTGGATTCTGTACATTACTACTTAAGAACTGCTCCTGTAATCATCAACACATTAAGTCCATAAAATATAAATTCCATTGAAATTGGAATGGATGAGCGGTCCATTACCTCCTCAGAGTTACCAAAAACCTAGTGGTCAAAATGAGAACTGCAACAAATGTTAAAAGAGGAGCAGGTATCTTGCTGCCCCATGCTTGAGGGCAGGATAGTATAAGACAGGGTGGGCAGGATCTTGTAAAAAAAAAAAATGGAGCTAGTTTAAAATAGTTTTATAGCAAATAAATGAAATGAAATAATAGAATTTTACAAGCAAAGGCAAAAAGCATTTCTGTTGCAAGATGTTTCCCAGATATTCGCCTATAGCATAAATAATTTGTCATAGCCTCTCAACTATATTTTTGTCTGAAGCTACCTTGTCATGAATATCACACCAGCATCCTTAGTAACTTCCTGGACAGCGTCTCAATAATGTCAGATACTTTAGGAAATATGGCACATGTTGTTGTACAGTTGTGAAGTGGTGTAGCTGAGGTTGAGCAGATCAGGGTCAGAAATCTTATGTTATTCTTCACAACACTGATATTTTCTACATCTGGGGTTTTTCCTGTGAATTCTAGCATTCCTAGAGGCTTAGTAGTAGGGGTTCATTTTAATTTTATCTTTTTATCTTCTGCTTTAGGCCATCCTCACTTCAGTTTTTAATTCCAGATACAGACTCGTGTTAAACAGCGTGTTCTGAGAGTGTGTGAAGGATTTTGAATCTTGGGTTTGTTTAGCTTTGGTTCTCGGCACCGGCGCAGCGTATTGAGGAAAAGCCTCTTCACCCCCAGCATCGGGGTTTTCTCCATTGTGTAACAGGCTAGAAGAGAGTTATTGTCATAAGTCCAGCGGAAGCAATTAAAGTCTAGCCACTTGCCCACAAGCGTGCGTTCGCGTGAGGCACTTAAAACCTGAGGCGAGCGTGGGAACAAGCACTAAAACCATCACGCTGTCTGAGAGTCATGCGTGATAATTACAAAGACCTTCTTTTTATTACATTTAAAGGTAGTTGGTGAGGGCTTACTTTCCAAACTAAAGAATCCATCAAATCTGAATTATTCTGTTGACTCCACACACACACACACACACACACACACACACACAGGATCTGTCTTTCAGCTTTCTTTGTGCTGTGACCTCATGTTCTCTGCCTCCAGTTCTGTCATCTGTTTCTCTCTCCATCCTTCTATTCAGAGACTCTTTTCTTTTTTTTAATCTCGTTCTCATGCATGCACACACACACACACACACACACACACACACACACACGGCTCACTGAGTAAAACAAATAAAAAATGAGAGAAGCCATCTAGTATTATGAGTCTCTTGCTCTCTCTCTCTCTCATCTCTCTCCTGTCTGTCTCCCTCTCTACTGTCTGTCTTTCTATCTGTCTTTTTCTTTCTATAACTCTCTCTCACCTCTATTGTCTGACTTTCTCTCTCTCTCTCTCTCTCTCTCTCTTCTCTCTCTCTCTCAAAAATGTTTCTCTTCAGGTGGTCTCATTCCATGTGACATGTCTGTCTGTGTGCATCATTCAGACTGGGCCTCCTGCTGTTAGCTTGTCCTCACACACACACTTGCAAGTACACTCACACACACACACACACACACACACCTGTAATAAATTCTGCCAATAATAGTTTGCTACATGAGCCACATCTGCCGGTTAGCACGCAATCCTGACCCGATTAAAACACACATTCAGGTTGTATGTGTTTATGAGGACCTTCCATTGACACAGTGTTACAAAGAACCGTAACCTTCACTTGATAAAAGCTGCTATGACCAGGTCACTGAGAGGGAACCTGACACTGCACTGTAGTCACTTTTAGGTCTTCAGAAGTAAGTGTGTGTGTGTGTGTGTGTGTGTGTGTGTGTGTGTGTGTGTGTGTGTGTGTGTGTGTGTGTGTGTGAGAGAGAGAGAGAGAGAGAGAGAGAGAATCAATCATTACAAATTGTGTACTTCTGTAATACTCCACTAACATTCCGATACGGTCCACAGAACACAGCCAGCTACACTTGCAGAAGGTTCTCCTGAGCGCAGAACGCTCTCCTTTTTTTCGGAACTAGAAGTGTCTATCTCCATCTTTTCAAGGTTAAGTCTTTTCATCCGGAGAGAAAAAGCGGTAGAGGTACTTCACCTGACAAATGACGGCTTTGAGAGATCGAGTACTGGAAGTTCAAAAAGAGAAGACGTAAGAGAGTGTGTGTGTGTGGGGGGGGGGGTGCTTAAGCTTTAGGATTAAGTTCAGCAGCAAGTGTAAAAGTGCAGCTTACATTTAATTATTATGTGAATTGGTGCTCAGAGCCGTGAGAGAGGAAGATGGAGAGGGAAAAGAGATAAAGAGTGAAAGAAAAGCAACAGGAGCGGAGAAATAAACACACTCAGAAGTAAAGCATGCTCCCAAAGAGTTTTTATTTATTAAAGAGGATATGTACTCGATAAGGGAAGGAAAGGAGGCATGGAGGGATCAAGCGTGGAGAGATAAGAAAAGGAAAAGAATGAGAAGGGGAGAGATTAGGAGCTGAGAGAAAGGGAAAGGAAAAGAATGAGAGAGGGAGAGATTAAGAGTGGAGAGAAAAGGAAAGGAAAAGAATGAGAGAGGGGGAGAGATTAGGAGTTGAGAGAAAGGGAAAGGAAGAGAATGAGAGAGGGGGAGAGATTAAGAGTGGAGAGAAAGGGAAAAGAAGAGAATGAGAGAGGGGGAGAGATTAAGAGTGGAGAGAAAGGGAAAGGAAGAGAATGAGAGAGGGGGAGAGATTAAGAGTGGAGAGAAAGGGAAAAGAAGAGAATGAGAGAGGGGGAGAGATTAAGAGTGGAGAGAAAGGGAAAGGAAGAGAATGAGAGAGGGGGAGAGATTAAGAGTGGAGAGAAAGGGAAAGGAAGAGAATGAGAGAGGGGGAGAGATTAAGAGTGGAGAGAAAGGGAAAGGAAGAGAATGAGAGAGGGGGAGAGATTAAGAGTGGAGAGAAAGGGAAAGGAAGAGAATGAGAGAGGGGGAGAGATTAAGAGTGGAGAGAAAGGGAAAGGAAGAGAATGAGAGTGGGGGAGAGATTAAGAGTGGAGAGAAAGGGAAAGGAAGAGAATGAGAGAGGGGGAGAGATTAAGAGTGGAGAGAAAGGGAAAGGAAGAGAATGAGAGAGGGGGAGAGATTAAGAGTGGAGAGAAAGGGAAAGGAAGAGAATGAGAGAGGGGGAGAGATTAAGAGTGGAGAGAAAGGGAAAGGAAGAGAATGAGAGAGGGGGAGAGATTAAGAGTGGAGAGAAAGGGAAAGGAAGAGAATGAGAGAGGGGGAGAGATTAAGAGTGGAGAGAAAGGGAAAGGAAGAGAATGAGAGAGGGGGAGAGATTAAGAGTGGAGAGAAAGGGAAAGGAAGAGAATGAGAGAGGGGGAGAGATTAAGAGTGGAGAGAAAGGGAAAGGAAGAGAATGAGAGAGGGGGAGAGATTAAGAGTGGAGAGAAAGGGAAAAGAAGAGAATGAGAGAGGGGGAGAGATTAAGAGTGGAGAGAAAGGGAAAGGAAGAGAATGAGAGAGGGGGAGAGATTAAGAGTGGAGAGAAAGGGAAAGGAAGAGAATGAGAGAGGGGGAGAGATTAAGAGTGGAGAGAAAGGGAAAAGAAGAGAATGAGAGAGGGGGAGAGATTAAGAGTGGAGAGAAAGGGAAAGGAAGAGAATGAGAGAGGGGGAGAGATTAAGAGTGGAGAGAAAGGGAAAGGAAGAGAATGAGAGAGGGGGAGAGATTAAGAGTGGAGAGAAAGGGAAAAGAAGAGAATGAGAGAGGGGGAGAGATTAAGAGTGGAGAGAAAGGGAAAGGAAGAGAATGAGAGAGGGGGAGAGATTAAGAGTGGACAGAAAGGGAAAGGAAGAGAATGAGAGAGGGGGAGAGATTAAGAGTGGAGAGAAAGGGAAAGGAAGAGAATGAGAGAGGGGGAGAGATTAAGAGTGGAGAGAAAGGGAAAGGAAGAGAATGAGAGAGGGGGAGAGATTAAGAGTGGAGAGAAAGGGAAAGAAGAGAATGAGAGAGGGGGAGAGATTAAGTAGTGGAGAGAAGGGAAAGGAAGAGAATGAGAGAGGGGGAGAGATTAAGAGTGGAGAGAAAGGTAAAGGAAGAGAATGAGAGAGGGGGAGAGATTAAGAGTGGAGAGAAAGGGAAAGGAAGAGAATGAGAGAGGGGAGAGATTAAGAGTGGAGAGAAAGGGAAAAGAAGAGAATGAGAGAGGGGGAGAGATTAAGAGTGGAGAGAAAGGGAAAGGAAGAGAATGAGAGAGGGGGAGAGATTAAGAGTGGAGAGAAAGGGAAAGGAAGAGAATGAGAGAGGGGGAGAGATTAAGAGTGGAGAGAAAGGGAAAAGAAGAGAATGAGAGAGGGGGAGAGATTAAGAGTGGAGAGAAAGGGAAAGGAAGAGAATGAGAGAGGGGGAGAGATTAAGAGTGGAGAGAAAGGGAAAGGAAGAGAATGAGAGAGGGAGATATTAAGCGTGGAAAGAAAGGGAAAAGAAGAGAACGAGAGAGCAAGAGATTAAGGGAAAGGAACGGCATGAATGAAAGAATGATGGACAGATAGAGGGGAAAGAGAGGAACTGATGGAAGGATGGAATAATAAAGGACGAGAAAAGAGGGAGAGAAATAAATAGAATGACAGACAGATCAAGAATGGCGGAAGAGAGAAGGAAGAGGAATGCGAGGTGTAATGATGGAAGGAGCGGAAAAAGAAAGGAACGAGAGAGGGCATGACGGAGGGATGAAAAGAGGGGAGAAGGAAAGAAAGGGAGGTATGAGAAAGAGGAAGGAAAGGGATGAGAGAAGGGATGATGGAGAGATAAAGAGCGAGAAAGGAAAAGAACAATAGTGGGATTGATGGAAGGATGGAGGGATAAAAAGTGAGGGGAGAGCGAGAGGAAAGGAAGGACAAACAGGAAGATGAATAAAAGGATTAAATGTAGACTGACTTCCAGAATTATTGGCACCCTTCATGATAATGAACAAAATCATAGACATAAGAATTAAAGCACAAATGCTGTCATTGTACCTACATGAATGATACCAAATGAGGCAAAGTTTAGACAGAATGTCAGACACTGTGGAAGTGTGTATGTGTGTGTGCGCGCAGGGGAGCGGGAGGGTATGTTTAATACAGTCAGTGTTTTTTCATGAAAGTTTGCTCATGCTAAGCGTAATTCGAGCGTAATTATAGCCATGCTGAGTCTTTTGTTAATATTTAACCAACAGATCTGAGGTAAATGTTGACATTCCTGATATTTCTGTCAAACTTATACAGTCACTGTGACTTTCCTTTGTGTGTTTTCAAAGAAGCTGATGGTTACAAGCAGGCTAAATAAGCTAGCTTTAGCTATCTGCTTTTCAGTATTCTCACAGCTGGCAGCACTGAGCAGCTTTAAAAAGTGTTGGGTTTATTTGTTTTTGTTTTGTTTTTTTCAAAAACCTGTCATCATACCTGCTGAAAAGGTCCGGATTACGCCAGGTACTGAAGTGAAATCGATCCACAGATCAGCGTTCGAAGTCTGAAACGAAGCGCTAGATGCTAGAGGAGGATTCTGAACAAGACTGAGGTAATGAGGCAAAGTTTTGAGATCGTGTCAGAGCATCAGGAATGTGTGGGTGTATTTATTTATTTATTTTCTATTTTTTTAAATAACACCACCTCTGCTTTTTAAGTAGTTTGCTCTGACAGTCAGGATCCGCTTGAGCAGAAGCAAGTGTGAAGCTTCATCTGCTTCGCTGTCTCACATTAACCGAGACGATAATGTGGCGTAGAACAGGGCGAGAGAAAAGAGAGTGAAATGAGAGGGAACGAATAAAGACAGGTATTAAAGGAGAAATGCAGCCATAATGGAGAAGAAAACGAATTAAAGGCGTTTGAAAGAGAACGAAATGCGGTGTTTATATCAAACTAATGGGCTCCTGTCTTCTGTTCTTGTTTTCACAGAGACATGAGACATGGAGAAATGGACATTCGTAACATTAATCAAAGCCGCTTTGTTTCTTTTCACCGCTAGGCTTGTGGATTTATCAAAGACATACTGTGCCGAAGAAAAAGACAGACAGATTGAGAGCGCTGAATAAAAAATAGATTCCAGAGTACATGACATGATGTGACTTACTAAGTACGGAAGAAAAGATACATCGCTTTGTTCATACCAGCAGAGTGAATTTAAAGCATTGAGGAGGAAAGGCGGGGTCTGCACAGATTATAATTGTAAATAAAGTCATCATTGTGGTGTAAATAACAATCAACACGTCTGTGCGGCATTAACGCTGCATTCACAGCAGTGAACAAACCCACAAGCCCATACGAACGGCTTGTGGTCCTACGTTTCTTTAATTCCCCTTTCATGACTTTCGTTTCTACCCACCATTAATTCTAAATAATTTAATGTTTGACGCACAAAAGATAAGAAGAAATGATGAAGGAAGTTTTAAAGGACGTAGCAGAGACTGAGTGGTGAGTAAACAACTCAAAGCCGGTACAGTTAGCGTGCTAATCTGATGAACAGTACATGCCCACAAGGGACAACAGTAGCGACGGCTACAACATGGAAGATGCAGGGCAGACCAATCAAGTGTCAACACACCATGAAAAGAATTGGTTTGATTGCCCTGTATGTGTGTGTGTGTGTGTGTGTGTGTGTGTGTGTGTGTGTGCAGTGGTGGTGGTGGTGGGGGGTAGTGGGGGTGGGATTCAGCAGGGAGGGGAGGGTGGGGGTCAGTATGAACAGTGAATCCTACGGGGGATAAATACATGATTTGACTTGACAGGAGAGAATATGGCCAATGTAGTGTAATTCAGGCAAAAACATTTCCACAGAATGTTCCAGGGGAAAAACAAGAGTGAAAAAATGTATTTCTGCCTTCTCCTTTAGAGATGAAACGGTTTTTTAAGCAATTTTTTTAAATATTATATACATATTTTA
This sequence comes from Hemibagrus guttatus, assembly GCA_033459395.1. Lineage (NCBI taxonomy): Eukaryota > Metazoa > Chordata > Actinopteri > Siluriformes > Bagridae > Hemibagrus > Hemibagrus guttatus. Next base: position 13,922,224 of record JAUCMX010000029.1, on the reverse strand, counting down.
AGGCTTATTGTAATGTACCAAGAATTACATCTCTGAAATGTTCCCATTCCAGGATAAAGACCTTGAGAGTGACCCATGGATCTGAGCTGAGTTTAATATGAGGAATTCAGCTGTCCGAGTCAGAATGTCAGAATATAAAAGACATTGAGTGACTTAAGCAGGTCAGCTTTAAGTGGACCCTCAGCTGTTTCATACTGAAAAAAAGAGATGTGAAAATGATATTATTCTGTATCGCTGTATCCTACCCCCAGCGTTTAAGCAGATTACAGCTGAGCCCATCTGCTTTATAGCTGAAGACAGAAATAAAAAGACAAAAAAAATAACAGTGGTCCTGAAAATCAGACACGAATCAGACACGACAAACCAGACACGAGACGTCCGGCTCTGTTATATCCTTCCGGATAGCTGAAGCATAGTTTTTGGATGTGGGTGTCATTTGTCTAGATGATACTGAATGAAGCTGGATGTGTGTGTGTGTGTGTGTGTGTGTGTGTGTGTGTGTGTGTGTGTGTGGGTTACACCATCAACTTCCTTAGTTATAGTATTAACTTCCAACTTCCTCCGTTACAGTCTACTTCCAGAGTTATAGCATCAACATCCAGAGTTACACCATCAACTTCCTTAAATACTTCAAACTTCCTTTAATTACTGTCCTGATTCGAAAGCTGACACTAGACATTAAGCAGCCTGGCTGAATCACAGAGAAACAGTCTAACAGAGAAAGCTGAGCTTTTCCTCATTTTCTTTTGGGTGTAAGCGGTTCCCGAAAGGTTAGAAAGTTTCTAGAACATGTGGTTCTAGATAATATTCAAGGCGAATATCAGGAAAAGAACATTGTGTCCCATTCCACAACATGAATCACATTAAAAGACAGTTAGGATTAAGATTTATTGTGATTTCAACAGTCATCTTCACACACCGTTTCAAGCTTCTGGTGGTTCCTGGTGGTTCTGTTGTTTTGGTTTTGATGGTCGGTGAATAATAGTAGATGCTATCATGTTTTTCAAGTGGGATTGATGGCACGCCGCGTGGAATCCTATTGGGAAACCTTCAGAAGGATCTAGAATCAGTCATACGGCAAATTGTCTCTGTGTTTTGATTATGTGAACGTGAGAAAGGTTTCTGTTGGTTCCTAAATGTTCTGTGATAGTTTTAATGGTAGAACATGGGATGTGGGACAGATTCTAAATATGACAATGAGTAATTTAGTCAGCTCTGAATGGCTTTAAAAAAATCAGTCATGGGTTCACAGAACCACTAGAAACCAACAGTGATGTTTAGTAATGTTTCCTTTGGTGATGATTATCAAAGTATAATGAGCTGTAATGGTTTGAAAAGTTAACCAATAGCTGACTCGTAATAGTTTGCTAAAGGTTACCAATGGAATGAACTGGTATTCTGATGGAATTTATCGTTTTCGTAACACGTTCAGGATTCTTTCCCCATCGTAACCATCGAAGAACCAGTAGAACCAACAGAAATCTTATCTGTTTTGCAGGAAATAAGATTACTAACCATCATAGAGTCTGCTTTTTTTCAGTTCCCATACCACAACGTAGCAAGTCCTATAGATTTTAAAGGTGACCTGTGAATGAAGACACGTTTGAGTGCTTTTCTAACAAAGGCTTAACATCAAAAGTAAATCTCCTGAATCCCAATGGACAAACCTGTGTCCTACTTTAAATTCCTTCGAAAGAAACACATCAGATACGTCTCGGATTCGAGGCTAAACACCGTGAATCCCATTGGAGAAGCATCAAACGCCTGGATTCAAAGCTCAACAATGTGAATCCCACTGGAAACCCATCAAACACGTCCAGAATTAGTCACGGGTCACCTTTTAAACCATTTCTACACATATTTTGAAATCAACAGAAAACAGGAAATAAGTTTACTAAACATTCCAGAGCCAATAGGAAGCAAAAGAAATAGGTTCGGTTCTCATTCACAACGTGTGAAAGATTTGACAGGTATCAAAGATGACAAGACTCAAAGGAAAATCCAATTAGAAAATTTCATATTCCATTGGGAAACCATCAAATACGTCTAGGATTCAAAGCTAATACCCTGAATTCCATTGGGAAAGGATCAAAGAGGTCTGGAATTATTACCAGGTCAACAGGTAAACCATTAAGATGCATTACATTTTAATATGAACACTTCTCACAACCACTAGAAACCATTTTTTCCCATGTGTCCTGCTTTGAATTTCAATTAGGAAAGTATTGAATGAGTCTTAGCAAGTGATCCATCATCCATTATGTCGTGACGCCAGAAAGAAACAAGAGCCACTGCTGTGGGATTTGGTAAAAACCTGTAATGAAGGGCGCAGGGTTTTTTTTAGTGTAGTAGGTTGGGTTTAGCTGAGTATATACTGAATGAATGAATAAATGAATGAATGAACATCTGTAATGAGAGGATGCCTGCATGGAAACCGCTAATATATAGCATGGTTTATTATTTATTACCTGATCAATACATTATATTATATTATATTATATTATATTATATTATATTATATTATATTATATTATATTATATTATATTATATTATATTATATTATATTATATTATATTATATTATATTATATTACGGGGGGCACGGTGGCTTAGTGGTTAGCATGTTTGCCTCACACCTCCAGAGTTGGGGGTTCGATTCCCGCCTCCGCCGTGTGTGTGGAGTTTGCATGTTCTCCCCGTGCCTCGGGGGTTTCCTCCGGGTGCTCCGGTTTCCTCCCCCAGTCCAAAGACATGCATGGTAGGTTGATTGGCATCTCTAAATTGTCCGTAGTGTGTGATTGCGTGAGTGAATGAGAGTGTGTGTGTGTGTGTGTGTGTGTGTGTGCCCTGCGATGGGTTGGCACTCCGTCCAGGGTGTATCCTGCCTTGATGCCCTATGACGCCTGAGATAGGCACAGGCTCCCCGTGACCCGAGTGTAGTTCGGATAAGCGGCAGACAATGAATATTATATTATATTATATTATACGTGAACGTTTCTGCTTTTAAGCAAAGAGAAAACATCACCCACATTGCTGTATGATTTTGTGTAAGGAAAAGGTCAAACAGTTAATGCTACGTCTCAGCAGGAGGTCATCTGTTTGTTGTATTGTGTAAAGTGGGCAGTTGGATGCAGTGTGCTGGTGGATCCCAATGTACATGATGTTGCAAATTTCCTGAAAAACGAGAGAGAGAAATGCTGGCACTGCTAACAATTGTTACGGGGGCAAGTGCCCCCGATGGACCACTAGGGGGCCTTCAGCAGGGGTTTTGTTTATTTAGCCATGTGTTTGTTCTAGCCACGCCTTTCCTTAATGTGTTCATGCCTGTCACCTGTTCCTAATGTGTGTGTAATCATGTCCCTTATTTATAGTGGCCGTCTGTCTTCGTTATTTTGCCAGTCCACGTCTTTGTGTTGTGTCTTTGTGACTCTGTGTTCTTTTGTTTAATAAAACCCCTGTCCACCATCTAACTCCGCGTTGGGTCTGATATTTCTGCACCGGCACAACCAGCGTGCTTCCCTCTCCTTCAGCTCAGCTCATCAGCAGCAGTTTGTGACAACAACATGCGATCCGCCAAGCATAACAGCTAGCTACGCTTCATAAAAAATAGAAAAGATGCATGAAGTACAAGCTTATTTTCGTGCCCTAGAGGAAAGCTCTCGTGATGGAGAAGCATGTTTCAAATCTTTAAAATGTCTTTTTGTTGATCTATTTTCATTCATTGTAGAGGGAAATAACTGACAATATGGCAGCTGACTTTACTAGACATATTTTACTAGAAGGATTTTGATGTTCACTGGGGTCCTCAAATAGGATGAAGAAAGTCTGCATTTCTACCATTTAGCTAACACAAGCAAAGCTGAAAGGATTTCTGACAGGATTTATTTTGTTTGTTCAAAATGTTCACAATATCCTCTGCTAAAGCTAGCTATCTGGCTACAAAAAAAAAACAATCAAAACATTCACTCGACCAGTCAATCAAAACAAAAAATATATATTTGAACGTTACTAATATTGTAAGGATGTTAGCAGGTTTTCATGTTATGGAAATGAAATGTTTGTACATGCCTAGCGTAGCGCACTCTAGCAAATTATCCCCGCAGTGTTCCAGTGTTTGGCTCAGTAAACACTTACACACCTGTTAGCATCAACTCACACATAGCGTTTCCTAGAAATGAAGATTTCTTTTCTTCCTGACAGACATTAGCACGAACCGCGCATTACCGATAACTGACTCAGCAGTTCCAGAGCATTTTTTTACCTAGGAATTTTTTTCTTTCAAATATTATTGTACAGATTGGAGCAGGAGATTCTATAATTCCAGCTTTGAAATATATTTTTACTGGAAAAATCAGGCATCATAGCCCTAGTATATGTTACATATGTTCTTTCTACAGATGTTAAAGTATCACTGACTGAGATTTCTTTTTTAACCTTAGCTCTAATGTCTATCAGGCGGCATTTTGTAGGTCAGTGTGAATGTGAAGGAAGCTTCACCTGGATCTAGCGCTATGCAGCTGTTGCACTAAGTAACTTTCCAGTCACACGCCTGGTCCTGTGATCACATCGCTCATCACGGTGCCCTCGAGCCCCATTCTCCTCTAGCACTCATGGAGCCCGCTAGTCCCAGACTTAAAAAAAAAAAAAAATAGCTGAGGCTTATTTTTGAGTGCAGATGAATAAAACGAATGTGTTTGCCAAAAAACCTGCAAGTTATCTTTAAGACAGTATGTGGATTCAAGCTAAACCTTCCTGAGCTGTTATGAGCACACAGTCGCCATCAGTATTAAAATAACAAGCAAAGTGGAATGAACAGGGATACACACGCCAGAATGGTTTATTATGGGAAGCCGACACGATGGGAGAAGCCCGCAGAGCTGGAAGGCACAGGAAGAGGCCAAACAAAGCAAAACAAAAAAAAAAAAAGAAGAGCTTCGGAGAACAATCTGATATCATATCTACGTAAGTATGGTGGGAATGTTGGCAAGTTGAGACGCTTAATATCCAGTCAGAAAACTCATTACACGGCGTGTTTATTACCTCGCAACATTCAGCAGACATCATTACAGAGATTTATAAGAGTTTCCTATAGAAACCTGAAAGAAAGTACAAAAAAACCCTCCAATAATTCATTCTTATACATTATAGAATTGAATGGTGTAAGGTGGTGCTTTTGCTAACTCTGCTAGCCCGCGAGGAAAGCTTTAAAGTTTGCTGCACTGTGTAAAAAAAAAAAAAAAAAAAAAAAAAAAGGCAGGGTGAAATTTATTAGACAAAAAAAAGAAGACTAGAAAATTATTTCTAAAGAGTTACCAAAAGGTTGCTGTGTTCTGTTGAATGAGTTGCTAATTGCTCAGAAAGCTAGCTAGCTTAATTTGATATAGCGGGCTAGGTTGTTAGCAGCATCTATAGTTTTAACTACAAACATGTTTTCTTATAATTAGCATGTTTAGATGAAAAATGAACAGCACACACACACACGCACACACACACTCATCTTCATCATCAGGGGTTGATGAATGAATAGGAGAGAGAGAGAGAAAGAAAGAGAGATTACCACTGTCATTCATTCATTCATTCATTCATTCATTCATTCATTCATTCATTCATTCATCTGTCCATTCCTTCCTTCATTTATTCATCCATTCACCCATCCATTCATTCATCCATTCATCTGTCCATTTATTCAGTCATTCATTTGTCCATTCTATCTATCCTTCCATTCAGTAATCCATCCATTCATTCATTCATTCATTCAGAACATGCAGAAATTCAACGTCAAGGTTAAAGCGAATGAACGAGTGAATTACCGAGTGAAAAAGTAAATAAAGAAATATTAAGTGAAACATGAATGAACGAATAAAGAAATGAATGAATGAACAAATTAAATGTCTGAACAATTAAATGAATGAATGAATGAATGAATGAATGAATGAATTACAGCATGTTGTAAATAAAATGAGTAAATGACGTAAAAACAAAAGAAACCAAGTGAATGAATGAAGCAAGCCATCTTATGAATGAAGAAATTACTTAATACAAATTAATGAGTGAATAACCAATTGAAGTAATAAAGTAATGAATGAACACAACAAAAAAATTAATGTACAGTTCAATGATTGAATAACCAACTGAATGAATGAATGAATGAATGAATGAATGAATGAATGAATGAATGAATTACGTGTTGTGGATAAAATGAATAAATTACATAAAAGCAAAAGAAACCAAGTGAATGAATGAAGCAAGCCATCTTATGAATGAAGAATTGACCTAATATGAATGAAATGAGTGAACAACCAACTGAGTGAAAGAATGAATGAATGAAAGAATGAATGCATGAATGAATGAATGAATGAATGAATGAATGAATGAATGAATGAAGCACAAAAAATGAACAATTGAAATGAATGAACACTTGAATGAGTGAATACCCAATTGAGTGAATGAATGAATGAATGAATTGCAGCATGCTGTAGATAAAATGAGTAAATGAATTAAAAGCAAAAGAAAAAAGTGAATGAACGAAGCAAGTCATCTTATGAATGAAGAAATTGCTGAATACAAATTGAATGAGTGAATAACCAACTGAATGAATGAATGAATGAATGAACACAACAAAAAATTAATGAACAATTGAATAATTGAATAACCGAACAAGGAATAAATTAATGACTTAATTAATTAATTAACTAATTAATTAATTAATAATATATTATTATTATTATTATTATTATTATTATTATATAAATTAATTAATAATAACAGAATGAATGAATGAATGAATGAACACAAAAATGAATTTTAAAAATGAATGAATAAAAAACACCTGAATGAATCAGTATTCAAAACCAATGAGTTGGAATAAATAAACAAACTTATAAAGGAATAAAAAACTAACAACCAATCATCTGAACATCATACGCTATATACTCTATATTCAACATACTTTACTGAAACAACTCCGAGATTACACACACACACACACACACACACACACACACACACACACACACACATTCTATCATCTCAAACTATGGAACACCAAACAGCAGAAACACGATTTATGTAACTTTCTTTTTTTTTAATCCTGGACAGCAGGTTATTATATAATCAGGTACAAAAACGTTTCGGTAAAAATAAAGAGGAGAGATTATAAAGATGTGATGGTGAAGTGGAGCATGAAGTTCAGCTGAAAGGGACCTGGGAGTGAGAACTACAGAGCACGGGATTATGAATGAAACTTTGAAGGACAGAGATCTGTTAATTCTCCACACATACAGTGGGGCAAAAAAGTATTTAGTCAGCCACCAATTGTGCAAGTTCTCCCACTTAAAAAGATGAGAGAGGCCTGTAATTTTCATCATAGGTACACTTCAACTATGAGAGACAGAATGAGAAAAAAAAATCCAGAAAATCACATTGTCTGATTTTTAAAAAATTTATTTGCAAGTTATGGTGGAAAATAAGTATTTGGTCAATAACAAAAGTTCATCTCAATACTTTGTTATATACCCTTTGTTGGCAATGACAGAGGTCAAACGTTTTCTGTAAGTCGCCACAAGGTTTTTACACACTGTTGCTGGTAGTTTGGCCCATTCCTCCATGCAGATCTCCTCTAGAGCAGTGATGTTTTGGGGCTGTCGCTGGGCAACACGGATTTTCAACTCCCTCCAAAGATTTTCTATGGTTGAGATCTGGAGACTGGCTAGGCCACTCCAGGACCTTGAAATGCTTCTTACGAAGCCACTCCTTCGTTGCCCGGCCGGTGTGTTTGGGATCATTGTCATGCTGAAAGACCCAGCCACGTTTCATCTTCAATGCCCTTGCTGATGGAAGGAGGTTTTTACTCAAAATCTCACGATACATGGCCCCATTCATTCTTTCCTTTACACGGATCAGTCGTCCTGGTCCCTTTGCAGAAAAACAGCCCCAAAGCATGATGTTTCCACGCCCATGCTTCACAGTAGGTATGGTGTTCTTTGGATGCAACTCAGCATTCTTTCTCCTCCAAACACGACAAGTTGAGTTTTTACCAAAAAGTTCTATTTTGGTTTCATCTGACCATATGACATTCTCCCAATCCTCTTCTGGATCATCCAAATGCTCTCTAGCAGACTTCAGACGGGCCCGGACATGTACTGGCTTAAGCAGGGGGACACGTCTGGCACTGCAGGATTTGAGTCCCTGGCGGTGTAGTGTGTTACTGATGGTAGCCTTTGTTACTTTGGTCCCAGCTCTCTGCAGGTCATTCACTAGGTCCCCTCGTGTGGTTCTGGGATTTTTGCTCACCGTTCTCAAGATCTTGCGTGGAGCCCCAGATGGAGGGAGATCATCAGTGGTCTTGTATGTCTTCCATTTTCTAATAATTGCTCCCACAGTTGATTTCTTCACACCAAGCTGCTTAACTATTGCAGATTCAGTCTTCCCAGCCTGGTGCAGGTCTACAATTTTGTTTCTGGTGTCCTTTGACAGCTCTTTGGTCTTGGCCATAGTGGAGTTTGGAGTCTGACTGTTTGAGGTTGTGGACAGGTGTCTTTTATACTGATAACGAGTTCAAACAGGTGCCATTAATACAGGTAACGAGTGGAGGACAGAGGAGCCTCTTAAAGAAGAAGTTACAGGTCTGTGAGAGCCAGAAATCTTGCTTTTTCGTAGGTGACCAAATACTTATTTTCCACCATAACTTGCAAATAAATTCTTTAAAAATCAGACAATGTGATTTTCTGGATTTTTTTTTCTCATTCTGTCTCTCATAGTTGAAGTGTACCTATGATGAAAATTACAGGCCTCTCTCCTCTTTATAAGAGGGAGAACTTGCACAATTGGTGGCTGACTAAATACTTTTTTGCCCCACTGTATATACACACACACACACACACACACACACACACACACACACACACACACACACACAGAAACTGGGACATGTGCAGATGTCACTACTGGCAGAGGAACTTATGCGGGTTTTTAGGTGGATCTGAAACCTGATCTGATCTGAACTGAAGTTTCCACAACTTTCCACAGTTTTTACCCCGAATGCAGTCCGTCAGCCACGACGTGTTTGCTGTGAAAAATCTGTAAAGAATTTTCCTCCGGACTTTCTTCCCCACAGTGGGATGAATACTATTTTTGACTTCAATGCTAGCTTTGGCTTTAGCTCAGCTGAAATCGACATTTCTGTACATGAGAGCATTCAGGATGGAAGCTCTTTTCCTTCAACAAGCAGACAAACTTGGATGGTTATACGACCTACAGCAGCATCTAGGAAGTTTTTCCATGCTCAAGACCTGAACTGCTGTTCGAAAGTGTCCAGAAACACAACAGACTCTCATATCCTGTCTCTGTGGCTTTGAAGAAAAACATTCTCCTAAAAAATACATGTAAATGAAATCTAAAACTTCTCTTTTATCCATAAAACGCAGGTCCAAACCTTTACAGCACCCACACATCACACACATCCACCAAAACCACACACTAACGCCAGCTAAGAACCAGGTTAGCAATGGGCAGCAGGTCTACAGCATCCCAGTAGTAGACGATGTCTATTTCAGATTCCACACCGGAAAAAAAAAAACTGGGACGGTAAAAGTTTTCGTAAAAAAAACAGCAGTCCAGGGGATATGAGATCTAGGAAACATGTGCAAGCTGCAAAGTGGGTCAGAGTTAATTTGATTTCTCTGAATCTCCTCGTCATGAAGGCAGAAGACAGGACGTCTTCCAACATCTCGCGTTTAAACAGGCGTGTCCGGATACGATGAAGGAAAATATGGCATTCTGAAAGCTGCTAAACATGTTTAGTTTAAAAACATCATCACGATGGGCTTATGTTTTGATCCTAAAACCTGTAAAGAGCATCTTTTATAGATTTAGTGTGAACCTTCTGAAAAGGTGCACATTTTAAAAGATCATTAAAAGGCACATCAGCAGTCCATACGGTGGAACGATGCACACAACATTCACAGAACTATGTAAAAGATGCATGTTTTCGGGTGATTTCGAGGTTAAAACATCAGTGGCGAGCTTCAGGTCACAGTTTAGGCTCAAAAACCTGCTTCAATACCAGACCTGACGAGTCATAATTCTGAACAGGGACAAAACTGTCTCTCTGAAGAAAGTGAGGTAGGAAAAAAAAGAGAAGATATGATGAGTGCACGTTTCCAGGTGCTGCATTGCTACATTCCACATCCTTACATTATTAATAAATAAATAAATAAAAACATAGAGGAGAAAGAAAGAAAGAAAGAAAGAAAGAAAGAAAGAAAGAAAGAAAGAAAGAAAGAAAGAATTTAATGAGGGAGCTAGAGACGTCCTGTGGGACAATGCGACCGAGGAGAAGATGAATGAATAAACGCGTAAACAGGGGAGCGCGCAATGCGCGTACACGCGTGTGTTAATATAATGTAATAATATTTTATGTTCCGTTAAGCTTACACGAGTTAAAAGTACTCTCTGTGTATAAGCCAGGTACAGATCCAATGCAGAAGGTGTACACTTGATGGTATCACCCCAGCAACACGGGTCACATGGATTACTCTTAAACAACACTAATGTTAATAAAAGTTCCCAGAGGATTTGTTTTTATTTGGTGGAACTGACGGAGCTTGATCTTATTTCTAAGCAGCGAGGTGAGTTATCTTCAATCCCCTGCTAGAGAAGCAGCATGTCGTTTCTGGACCTGTCGTGTCACTCACCGGCGTTCCGAAGTTTCTTGTTCCGGTAGACGGAGAAAATCACCAACAGGTTGCCCAAAATATCCACCACGATGGTGAAGATGAGGAAGCAGCCGAGCGCTGTGGTGACCCAGGGCGGTCTGTGGAGCTCTCCAGCGGTGGAGCTGTTCGCCTGACTCCCATTCAGAAGCATCGCGAGCCTCTCAACAGCTGGCATTTCTCACTCAACATCTGGCTCGCTGCGTGTCCATCCAACTGCCGGGGGGTGAAGAGTGGGTGTCCTGCGGTGCGCGTCTCTCCATGGTGTGTGTGTGTGTGTGTGTGTGTGTGTGTGTGTGTGTGTGTGTGTGTGTGTGTGTGTGTGTGTGTGGGAATTATGTACTCCACCTCGACCGTGCGTAAAGTTTCTTTAACTCCGGTGCGATCGTGCGCGCGGTTGCCAGATCCTCTTAACTCCCTGTTCAACTTCTTCACATTCTCTAGTTCAAGAAAAAATATATACAAATATATATATATCTATCCGACGTCCCTGAAAAGCTCTCAATGTGGCAACACTGCATGCAGATGTGAGGGGCGGGACTTATTTTACAAACGGCGCTGCGAGTGTGTATCTAACACAGAGCAGTGTGTAAGGTCCGAGTCCACGTGTCCTGACTGATTATTTATTCATCTTCGGCACACACTTCATACTCATCAGTGTCGCAGAGTAAGAGAGTCAGGAATACACTCTGGATGAAACCTCAGTACCACACACACACACACACACACACACACACACACACACACACACACACACACACACACACACACACACACACACACACACACACACACAGGACACAATTTAGTATCAAATCCACCCACTGCCCCCATTGTGTGTAAACTCTAGAGAGATCGTGGTGTGTGGAAACCCCTGAGGATATAAAGATATTATAAACTCAACATCCATGACACAGATAAAGTGACAGAGATTTTTCTTCATTGTGATATGTGATGTAAACTTTAGCTGAAGACATGTATCATGCTCTCTCTCTCTCTCTCTCTCTCTCTCTCTCTCTCTCTCTCTCTCTCTCTCTCTCTCTCTCTGTGTGTGTGTATATATATACACAGTACACACTACCACAACCATGGGGAAGACTGCTGACTTGACGGATGTCCAGAAGACACTCATTGACACCCTCCATAAGGATGGTAAGCCACAGAAGATGATTGCTGAAAGGGCTGTCTGTTCACTGAGTGCTGTATCAAAGCATATTCATGGAAAGTTGACTGGAAGGTCAAAGTGTGGTAGGAAAAGGTGCACAAGCAACAGGGATGACCACAGCCTTGAGAAGATTGTCAAGCAAAGCCAATTCAAGGACATGGTGGAGCTTCATAAGGGCTTCATAAGGAGTGGACTGAGGCTGGAGTCAGTGCATCGAGAGTCACCACACTCAGATGTGTCCAGGAAATGGGCTACGTGTCGCATTTCTAGTGTCAAGCCACTCCTGAACCAGTGACAATGCCAGAAGCATCTTATCTGGACTAAGGTGAATAAAAACTGGAGCATTAAAGCCCTGTTTTCAGATGAAAATAAATTTTGCATTTCATTTGAAAATTAAGGTCCAGAGTCTGGAGAAAAAGAGGAAAGGCAAGTGCCAAAACTACTTGGAACCGGTTTGCTGATTGTGGTATTACTGTGTTGGACTGGCCGGCCGAGTCACCTGACCTGAACCCTATAGAGAATCTATGGGGTATTGTCAAGAGGAAGATGAGAGACACCAGACACTGCAATACAGATGAGCTGAAGGCCACTATCAAAGCAACCTGGGCTGATGGCCTCCATGCCACGCCGCATTAACGCAGTAATTTGTGCAGAAGGAGGCTCAACCAAATATTAAGTGCATAAATAAACATAATTTACTCAGAAAATATATTAAAATGTCAATGTTTGAATTAAATTGTCGGAAAAAATAAATGTTTCCTTGACATTCTAAGCAAGTTTAAAGCCCTAATCACAAGGCATGCTACACTTTTATCGTATCCTGTTCTTATTTTTTTTCCCCCTTGTATATGTCTAATTTAATTCCTTGTTCCAATTTAGTTTGCACAATCAAATTCCCATTTTATGTGAAATATTATTACATCTGTGATGAATTTTATCCTTTGTTTAAAACATTTGTCTAGCTTTATTTCCGCTCTCTCCACCGTTTATACTGTTAACAATCCCGGTGCGAGTGGCGACACCTGCTGGAAGAGAAGGGAATTTCATGTTCAGTCATTAGCATCAAAAGATGAGTGGATTCTTATTTTTTTTCTGAATTCAATTAATTTAATAGCAAATTTGGTGTTTGGGGGTATTTTTTAGTGACAACTAAATAATTAATCCTTGCATGAAAATACAATTTAAATAAACTGCATTAGCTAGTCACGTGACCTGAGCACATGTCTCACCTGTTTGTCGTTTCTTCTTGAGATCCTGAGACATGTCCTTGTCATGATTCTGTTGATGTCGTGTCTTGTGTGTTGCTTTGCTATCCGTAGCTTTGCTCACAGTCTGTAGCTTTAGCTACTGTTTAGAACATTATGGCTTGTGAATTGAGTGCAGATGTGTACAATTGTGTGAACTTAGTGCTGTGCCAGAATCTGGCTCCTGATCTTTGTTAATGTTCACCTTCCACAGTAAAATCTGCATTTGCAGCCACCATCTCCTTAAGGGGATCCTGACAACTAACACATCTCTACATCGCTTAGTGTTTCATTCAGATCTGAATTTGGTACAGATTTTGTTTAGCTTTCACACCCTAACTAGTGCACTAGAAAGGGTAGCTTAGGGACATTTGGGATTCAGGTAACAGACCACACACATTTAGGACTGTGGACACCTACAACTTTGGAACAAAACGTCAAAAATGAACACACACAGGATTCAATGCAGGGGTTTTTTTAAGCCTTTATGTCAGTTTTACCCAGTTGAGGATTAATAACCTTTAACACTTATATGCTGGCTTGTTTTGTGTTCAGAAAAGTGGCATATAAAACTTAATACAGTAAATAATTTTACAGCCACTGATGAGGAAATTAGAAAGTTGCCAGAAACTGAGTCATCACTGTCCTGATGTGTAGTGAGCCAGGGTCCTTACCAGAGTCCCAACTCGTGTACTGATTCCTGACCTAGTGCACTAGAGCGCCGATTGAGACGAACCCTTTGTTAAACATCTTCCCAGATAAATATACTCTACATGGAGGCCGGCTTTCTTCAGGAAAGTCACTTGAACAAAATTGAAGCTTTTTTATCATCATTGAAGCATTTTTTAATTACTTTTTTAAGCAGTAGGTTTGTATAACATTCCAGTCACAACATTTCAATATTCAGCAGCTACAACATTCAAGTTTCATGTGTATTTTTCACTTTAAATCAAGAGGTAGTGAGAAATCTTCTGAATAAGTCCATTTCTATGTACTGTATCTAACACCAGTCATTTCAGTAGATACACTGATCTGTGATAACGCCACTTAAATACCTTTCTCTGGAAACTCTGCCTGTGCTACGATAATGCTGCATTGTTTTCGTCTTTTCTGTTTAGTAAGACTGCAGGCGAGATTGGTTCAAGTTCACAGTGCTTTATTTGTTTTATTTATTTCAAGTTGTCTTCTTGCTCTTCCCATCGGAGTTCACGCAAGGCCTCTGTGGCAGGTTTTAGGCTCCAGAGGGCTCCTGAGCTGATAAGAGAAAAGAAAAATGGACTGAAGTGTAATATCAGAGTCGTACATAACTGAGACGCATTTCTGTTTTCAGTAAACTCCACCCAGCACTTACATCAGAGGTAGGGCACATCAACAGCATCACAGGAACACGGGGATGAACAGCGTACTGTCCAGCGTACAGACCCATAGCACTGAGGAAAACCATGGAGAAGATGGTAAAAGAGAGATCAGCTCACTATATAGAAAGCAAAAATCTTTTCGTGAACATTTAAACACCTACTGTTAGACTGCACTGCAAAATGTACGAAGGAGAAAGATCAGAGTTAAACAGGGGGAAAAACATGACACTAGAGATCTTGCTTGGAAAAACATCGGAGAACGTGTTCTCTGAAGAAAGAGTTTTCTAAGAAATTATCTGAGACACAGTTGGTTAGTGGAGTGAGTGAGTGAGTGAGTGAGTGAGTGAGTGAGTGAGTGAGTGAGTGAGTGAGTGAGTGAGTGAGTGAGTGAGTGAGTGAGTGAGTGAGTGAGTGAGTGAGTGTGTGTGTGTGTGTGTGTGTGTGTGTGTGTGTGTGTGTGTGTGTGTGTGTGTTTTGGTTTTTACTGATTGCCAAGCGGGGGCGGGGCACAGTGGCTTAGTGGTTAGCACGTTAGCCTCACACCTCCAGGGTTGGGGGTTCGATTCTCAGCTCCACCGTGTGTGTGTGTGTGTGTGTGTGTGTGTGTGTGTGTGTGTGTGTGTGTGTGTGTGGGGAGTTTGCATGTTCTCTCCGTGCCTCAGGGGTTTCCTCCGGGTACTCCGGTTTCCTCCCCCAGTCCAAAGACATGCGTGGTAGGTTGATTGGCATCTCTAAATTGTCCAGAGTGTGTGTGTGTGTGTGTGTGTGTGTGTGTGTGTGTGTGTGTGTGCGCGCCCTGCGATGGGTTGGCACTCCGTCCAGGGTGTATCCTGCCTTGATGCCCAATGACGCCTGAGATTGGCACAGGCTCCCCGTGACCCGAGAATAGTTCGGATAAGCGGTAGACAATGGATGGATGGATGAATGGATGGATGGATGGATGGATGGATGGATGGATGCCAAGCTTCAGTCCACACTCCAGTCCACTAGGTGGCGATCATACAGATTTCAGCTGCTTTGCCATCCGCCATTAAACTGCAGCAGGCGAGGAAGCATTTTCCGGAAGTGTTTTATTTTTGCGGCGTGAGTAGAAAATAAAGTCATAAAACTTTCATAAACAATGTCAGTATAAAGCTTGACTTCGGCTGTATAGTTCGTGTAATAACTGAGTCCCTCATTAATGTGGTGGGGTTTCGCTTTCTTTTTTAATAACAACACTTTAAAAGTTAGAAGAAAAAACAAAATGCTCAGTTAGCTGATAACATAACTCTGCTCATAAACAGCGTTTATATATAATTATAATTATATATATATATATAAATATAAAAGATGTACATTAGGTAAAACATTTAAAGATATAAAGATGTTTAAACATTTGTTAAAACCCGAATCCGGTATGAATTCAGAGTACTGACGGTTCACATGGTGAAATTTGGCGATGTTTTACCCCGGATGTCCTTCCTGACACAACCCTCTCTATTTATCCGGGTTTGGACCGGTACAGAGGTCACCGGACCGGTACAGAGGTCACTGGACCGTGACCCCAGGGCTAGATTCAGCCGTTCAGGGATTAGTAGCTGTAAACATTGCAGTTTGTATTGAATAAGGAACATTTGACTAGCACCACAGACTGATGCCACAGTTTTTGTTAAAATAGTTCCTGCCTGTAGTATTTAACATATATCTAGTTCTGTTTGCTGAAATAAACCAAACCACCAATGACTGCTTTTAATCATTAAAAACAGAAACATTTTCTGCAGTGAAGAAGCAGCATTCTTTATTATTGTCACATACGGTGCTGCTCACCATTACTGGCACCCTTCATGGTGATGTAGATAATGTGGAATATCTCCTGAAAAAATTAATCAAGTGAAACCGCTTTTTTCTACAGAGAACTTATGTTTGATCCAAAAGAGCTGATAAACAACCATTAAAAGCAGTTACAGCCTCCCGACGTTTCTTGTAGCCATCTAGAAGCTTCTTGCATTTCTCTGCTGTTATTTTCTCCCACTCTTCCTTTGCAGTTTGTTCAAGCTCTTGAATGTTTGCAGGGTTTTTTTTTTTTTGGGTCTTTGTCTTGCAGGAGGACTCATGAGCTTCGACTCAAACCAAGTTTTCTTACACTAGGTAGGACATTCGTTCATTGTCTACCGCTTATCCGACATACTCTCAGGTCACGGGGAGCCTGTGCCTATCTCAGGCGTCATTGGGCATCAAGGCAGGATACACCCTGGACGGAGTGCCAACCCATCGCAGGGTACACACACACTCTCATACTACGGACAATTTAGAGATGCCAATCAACCTACCATGCATGTCTTTGGACCAGGGGAGGAAAGCGGAGTACCCGGAGGAAACCCCCGAGGGGAACACACACACACACACACACACACACACACACACACACACACACACACACACACACACACACGGTGGAGGCGGGACTCGAACCCCCAAACCTGGAGGTGTGAGGCAAACGTGCTAACCACTAAGCCACCGTGCCTAGGTAGGACATTTGGCTTCAAAATCTCTTGGTAATTCTCTGATTTCATGATTCCTGTGATACGGTCAAGGCCTCCAGTACCAGACACAGCAAAGCAGCCCCACAGCATCATGGATCCTCCACCATGCTTAACTGTTGGTAGGGTGTGCTTTTCCTTATAAACTTCATTGCGTCGTCTGTAAACAAACTGTTGGTGCGCATTGCCAAAAAGCTCTATTTTTGTTTCATCTGTGCACAGAACATTTCCCCAGAAGGACTGTGCTTTGTCCAGGTACTCTTTGACAAAAACCAGTCGTTCCTTTTTATCAGTCTTTTCTTCAGCAATGGTGTTTTCCTTGGCCTTCGTCCATGAAGCCCTGCTTGGTTTAGTGTGCAGCGTATAGTACTTGTTGAAACCATGACCCCAGACTGTTCCAGGTTGGCCTTCAGATGTTAGACATGGTGTTTTTTCCACCATCCGCACCAACCTTCGAAGAGTTCTCTCATCAATTTTCCTCTTTCCCCTACGTCCAGGGAGGTTCTTGACAGGTCCACGCTTGGCAAACTTCTTAATAACATTGTGTACTGTTGAAACAGGGATACTAAGGTCTTTGGAGATTGCCTTATACCCTTTGGAGGTCTTGTGTTTGCTAATAATAGCACTTCTGATGTCCTCAAACAGCTCCTTTGTCTTCACCATTATGACAAAGGAACAGGGAGAACCGTGGCTTTTTAAAACACTGAAGTCATCATTCATTGGATAATTTATGCCACATGGGACGGACAATTCATCACAGGTGATTCTCATTTGTGGTTTTCCTCAGGTGATTATGTATTTATAATAAAAATGTATTTATAGTAAAGGATGCCAATACCAGTGTCACAACAAGCTTTCAGTTTTTCTATTTTTTTTTTTAATGGTTGTTTATCAGCTCTTTTGTACGAAACATAAGTTCTCTGTAGAAAAAAGCGGTTTCACTTGATTAATTTTTTCAGGAGATATTCCACATTATCTACATCACCATCAAGGGTGCCAGTAATGGTGAGCAGGACCGTATACATTACAGCACAGTGAAATTCTTTCTTCGCATATCCTAACCCTGGAGGTCAGAGCACAGAGTCAGCCATGAGGGGTTAAGGGCCTTGCTCAGGGGCCCAACAGTGGCAACTTGGCGGTGCTGGAGCTTGAACTCCAATCAACAATCCAGAGCCTTAACCACTTGAGCTGCCACTTCCCCAGTGGTTATTTATAATTGTGTGTTCTTTCCAAAAGAGATGTAAAGAGATGCGTAACTACTATCAGATATGGCTAACTACCTATAGATCAAATAAGGGTGTTTTTCTCGTTTCCCTGCACCTCTAACTGCAGCCATTATTTCTCAAGTGTTTTTCAGGATGTCAGGAGTAAACGAAGCACTCAGCCCTCGGCCCACCACCAGGATCCAGTCAACGGAGTCCATGCAAACGTCCAGTTGTGACCCTGAGAGTGAGGAGTCTGATGAGTTATGAGGATATGAGGTGAGTTCACAGTTCTGGATTAACATTAGATCCTCTGCCCTCTGCATTGTCATATGAAACAGGCTATTCTTCATCATCGTAGTCTTCATTCTACATCTCGGAATAGTTGTTTTTCTTTCTAGCAGGAAAAAGGGTCGCTAACTAAGATTCCCTTATGGCTCCCTAGATCTGAGGATATTAGTGTCTCTTGGCACACACACACACACAAGCAGTCGAAATTGGTGCTTCTTCTCATGCAAGCATAAAACGTTTGAACAGATTTACAGTTTACATTACAGCGTCATTCTCATGCACATGTTCTCGGTATAGAAACGGCTCGTTCACAGGGACGTGTTCCTTAACAAAAGAAAAGTGGTAAAGATTTCAGTTCAGAGATTTTTATTTAACTGGAAGGAGTCTCCAGTGTCAATGCTCTGTAACGGTCAGTCTGGGGGGGCAGTGGGGGCAGAGGTTAAGGCTCTAGGTTGTTGATTGGAAGGTCAGGGTTCAAGCTCCAGCACCACTAAGCTGCCACTGTAGGCAATTGAGCAAGACCTTTAACCCTCTCTGCTCCAGGGGCGCTGTATCATAACTGCCCCTGTGCTTTGACCGCAACTTCCTCAGCTGGGATATGTGAAGAAAAGAATTCCACTGTGCTGTAATGTACGTGTGGCGATAATAAAGGCGTCTTCTGTACTCCGTCATGGCAGTCATCCATACATATGACCAAGAAACTTGAAGATAAAAGGCATTTCGTGAGAAGTTCATTAATGTTCCTTGTTCTACCTGCAGCCCGAATCAGGAGAGACTGCTACAAGCTTCTGTGTGCCGCGACCAAGAAAAAGACCAGTTACATCCAATTACATTAGTCACAGAATCGGATATTCTCGGGTAAGTCTGAATAATCTGTTACTCTTGAAATTCCAGCTGTTTAGCAGCAGCTGTATTATATTAAAGCCCTGTTTAAAAACTAGTTTAAAAGTAAATGATAGAAGACTCAACAGTTCAGGTGACGCTGATGTACATGTCTGTAGACACAACCGTCTTTGTGCTCCATATGGAGATATAAATTGTACATAACGATTACAGACGTCCTCCAGAGTCACTGTATGTCCCAGAAGTCTCGTATCCTGAAGCGAAACCTGCTGTTTATTAGCACACCAGCTGCACAGATTATTACGTCGTAGCATGTGATGTCACACGGCACAGACGCTATAGCCATAAATGTAACGGTGCAAACTTGATGATCAGTTTTTGTGCTTGTGTGTGAACGTCACTGCGTCCAGGGACATACCGATTTCACCAGTTTTATCATACCGCTCCATGAAAAGTGACCAGTCGATGAAAGAGCCGCTGAAGTTCAGCCAAGGCTCTGATTTGAAGTAAGTGTTGTTGTTTTTTGTTTTGTTTTTGCGAAATGAATGAATTCTTTACTGTTGAACGGCAAACTGTCTTGCATTTTAGTGTTGAATTGATTTTGTGTTCAAATTTCCATCTGAAGCAGGATAATTGATGAAGTCTCTCCAACTCCCACGATGTTATCTGTTCTATCCGAGCAGTCCATGGATCCGCCTTACAGGTTCAGTTGCAGGTACGGATCGTTTTCTATCTCCGGTGTATTATTCACAGGTCTCTGCAGGTCAGTAAAGGTTCACGAAGACCAGCCGAAACATTTAACCACTAACAGGCGAAGAAAGGTGGGGGGTGTCGACTAGATGACTGTGTCAGAGCATCTCGGTTCAATTCAGATTTTGTCTAGCGCTTTTAACGGATGAACGTTTTATAAACACGGTAGCTTTTAACATGGAATTTGTCTCATTGCTCTGTTTCATACATTATACCCAGGGAGTCATGCACCAGTCTGATGATGAGGAAACACTTGAGGTGTTTAAGGTGTAAATTTATGCTAAAGGAGCCGGTGACCATCCCCTGTGGACACAGCTTCTGCAAAACCTGCATTGAATCCTACTGGAGCAAAATATCTCCCACGGGAATCTTCCCCTGCCCTCAGTGTAGGAAGAGATTTAAATCTCGTCCTGCGCTGAACCTGAACTTCACCCTGGCCAACGTGGTGCTGACGCAGCAGCACGCGGAGACGACTCCTGCTCTTCCTCAGAGCGACGCTGGACCCGGAGATGTAGCCTGCAGTTCCTGCTCTGGGAGAAAGATCAAGGCGGTGAAGTCGTGCCTGACCTGCCACGAATCTTTCTGTGAAGCCCACGTGAGGCAGCACTACACTGAGGAAGCGCTGCAAAAACATATCCTTACGGATCCCAGAAAACATAGCTGAAGCAGGAGGAGGACATGTTGCACAAAGCGAATCCTCCGGCTGAGGTGCGTCGGTTTTTAATCAGTCGAGACGGTTTTGTGGTGTGGGAATGGATAGATTATAATAGCGTTTTTCTTTCATATCCATATGATCAAAAGAAGGGAGTTTTTCTTCATTCTTGGTCCTGTAGATGTGTCATGTCTCCCTGCAGTAAAACATCACTGTGTAATGTTTCTGATGTAGCACATTGTGCTTGTGATGATTCTCTAAACTCAGATTGACTTTAATGAGCTTCTTACTCTCTCACACAGGCTTTGTCTTTGAACCTGAGCACTCCTCAAACCCTGTCGCTCTGAACTCCTGAAGACTTCCTGTTCTGTCTGCTCTTTCTACATGCACCTACTTCACAAATATGTATTTTTTCTTTTTTTTTTAAATCATGCACTTTTTCAAAAGAACTGTACAGTGGCCGAGATGTGCAAAATAACAGCTCGGACAAATGGAGGTATAGTTAGGTGTGAAAGGTAGGTGTAGTGTGCGAATGTGGAACTCTTCCCTCTGATTGGACGGCGCATCTGTCACTCAGGATGTACAGGAAGTCCAGCAGGCTGCAGCAGTAGAAAGTGTGTGTATGAACACAGCTGTGCTCTTATAACGCTCCTTACATCCTTTAATCTGGAATAGATTGGCCTTCTGAAACTAATCTTCACGCCATGATACGCTATCAGTGTATCCAAAATCACGCCGTACGTACGTCCTTCCTCACAGTAGCGCTGAATGAACTCCATTTTCTTATAAAGATAAATATATATGTTTGTTCTTTTCTTTAAAAGATTAGAAAAAAAAATGGTTTAAAGTGAAGGCAGGTCCACACACATGCAAGAAATTAAGTTAGATACACAAGTTCCTACTGCTTCTACATCCTGAGTGACGGATGTCTCGTCCAATCAGAGGGAAGAATTCCATTCGCTAACTATACCTATCTTTTCCGCTCTGTATGAATTGTCCTTGTGTTTTCCCATTTGTTATTTTGTTTGCACTTCTCAGGCACCATAGAAACTTAAATAGTCCATGTTAGCTCGGATTTAACGTTTAAACAGTTATATTTAAGAGATTATAGGTCTAGATCTATTTTAATAAAGCTTTTCTTTTGTATTATACATGTTCTCCTTGCGCTTTAGGGTTTCCTCCATGTTCTCCGGTTTCCTCCCCTAAACCAAAGATATGTGCTGTAGGCCGATTGGCCTCTTTAAATTGTTGTGTGTGTTTGTGTGCACTGTGAGTGATCCAGTGTGTCCCTCGCCTCATGCCCAGAGTCTCCTGGGGTAGATTCCCTGACACCCTAAGTGCCTCACAAAACGTTTCGAAGGGAAAAGTTTGGGTTTACTTGTATAGCTGTATAAGCACGCTGTCACAGTTCAGTCTGTTTACTCCGATCAGTGTGTGTTGTGATGAAAGGATCCACCAGCTCGCCAAAGACGATGCGAGAACTTGCCACACTTCTACCTCTCACTACATGGATGGTAGGTTATGGAAAATATTTCTTAAAGCTCGCCACTGATCATTCATTCTTTTTCTACAGTTGAGTAGCTTATAAACACTGTTATGTTTGAAGCAGTAATCCTCTGTGCTGCTCATTCATTCATTATGTCTACATGTGTGAGAATTATTTTTTTGTTTTTTTATAAAATAAAGAGCATTTAAAAGACCTCAGTGGCGGATTTGAAGTGCTGTACATAAATGATGCTACTCCTGCTTTTATAGATATACACCATAACATTAGGATCAGTGAGATGCTGAGAATGCTGTACAGATCAAGAGGTTCAGTGACTAAACATCAGACTATGATCTGATCTTAAGAGCGCACTTTGCGAACAATCTGAAGATAATTTAGGAAAAAGAAACTGTTCTCTCCATCTGTAATAAGAGAAAATCAAATCCTAATATATCTGTTTAAATACACAAACCTTCACCTTCAAAGTCGTGTCTTGCTCACATTCTCTTCCATGTGCTCAGCATGTCACTTCCTGTACTGACTTCCTGTTATGGAAGTGATAAACACTTAGCATTAGCTGTCCTATGGTAGTGTAGTGGTGAGTGTGCTGATGCTGATGCTGAAGGTCTCTAGTTCAAGGCTATGTGCTTGCTTTGGTTTTTAAAGCAGGCAGCTGGACCACAACCAACCATCAAGGTAGGAAAAGAAGTCTGTGGTGTAGTGGTTAGCATTGTGGACTCTGCTGCAGACGATCCCTGGTTCAAGACTACATGTTTGTTTCAGCTTTTAGCTCAGAATTAAGAAAACGAAAGAGAAAAGTCAAAAAAAAAACTCTTGTTAGTATGAGATCCTGTGGCTCAGTCAGATGAGCTTCACCTCTGGGTCAAGAGGTTGCTGGTTCAAACCCCAGCTGGATCTCCAGGATTTGAGCGGCAAAGGTTCAGGAAATGATGGGTGTGGAAGGTGCAGGATGCCCAGAGAAGGAAGGTACAGGACTGACGGCTGGTGGGCGTGACCTCAGACAGGGGGGCAATATCCGGGCAGCTGCCCCCCCGGGGTGAGGCGCAATGGGCACAGGGGGTTATGGAGCCTGAAGAGAGAGGTTCGACTTAGTTTTGCATATATAGAATATTTTCCCAGAATATCACCCTTCAAACACCACATCATACTCATCACACACTCCAACTGCTTTCATCACACACTGCTCACAGATATCACACACCACCTCCAGCTGGATTCGAACCAGCAACCTCCAAGTTCAGCGGCAAGGACATTACCACTACTCCATTGGGTCTCACACCAGCAGCCATAGACAGATCCATCCAGAGAAATAGCTCCAGTGGCAGCAAGCAGAAAGTTTTAATAAGTTGAAGATTTTTCTCCTCTGGATGATCCCCAGGAACAGAATGGATCTTCAGCCTTTTTAGGAGGTTTTCTTATTCTGTTCAGAGATCAGTGTGAAAAACAAACTAAACAGAGACTGGATTCTGTTGGGACACAACCAGCCACATGTCTGTTTACTGAAGTCAGGAGTGTGAATGTGCATGAGGCAAGAGGAGAGTGAGTGTGTGTGTGTGTGAGCAGAATGCCAAACCGATCAGTAAATTCAGGGACTCAGAATCCGATCTGATTTTGTTTTTTTATTATGGATTTTCAAACACTAACAGTAAAAACGATCAGGCAAGCGCCGAGTGCCCCAAGTGCTGAGAATTTAATAGGTGCATACTTGAGCATGTATACAAGTTAAACAAAGACATGACAGGAAAAGAAAAACCAAAACTCTCTTAAAATAAATGTTCAGAGTTTTTGTAAAAAAAAAAATAAAATAAAATAAATAGAATGAAAGGAATTTTTTTCAAAATAAGTTGGCAGAGAGTTAGCCTAATTAAACAAACACAAACAACATTACAGCACCCGCCCATCCCTATTCTGTGCCCAAATGACAGAATAAAACCACCCCTAATAAAGTTACTGAGAATAATAGACATGAACTAGTCCTAACTCAACTGAGAGACCATAGTAACAGCTCAGTCCAAACCTTGGGTCAAATAACAGACACATCTCCATAATGTATTAATATGAATTCTATTTAAACTCAGTAAGACGTATACAGGTGCCTGGTCAGATAGGTCCATTGTTTCGATGCTACATTTAATTACCTTATGTCTATCTTTATTAAAAATAGTTTAATAGTTTGAGTCTGAGGTTTTAGCAGTTCAGTCAGTGTTTGCTGGAAGTCTTCCCCTCCGATCTGATTTTAATACCATTTAAGATCAATTCTGCCTCCCTGGACATATCTGAGCGCCTTGCCAATTTTACTCATGATGTCCTGCCAATATGGAGAACACGTTCCTGTTGACGATTCAGTCTGCTCTGCAACCTGTCTGGCTGATTCTCTTATTTCACTCCATAGAGGCCACTCAGGTGCTTTTTCACTTACGTGACCTCTCAAGACTGGATTTCTACAGTCTACAGTTCACTTCTTCTAGTAAAAGCTAGCTAAAAGTGTTTATTAAAAAGTGCTACTAGCACTACAGCTGTTCTGTACATGTTGTGGTAAAGCCTTTTCATTCCTGTGAGGATCACCAAAGCTCAAAGCGCTTGTCCTGGAGAAAAAGTGAGTCTGTGATTCTGTTGTTGAAGAGACTGTTGGAGATAAACACACAATTAGTTTTACTTCAAATTTAGGAAATACTAAGACACACACACACACACACACACACTTACCACACAGTCTGAATGTTGCTGTTTATTGAGAGGACGTCGTAGATGTTTCTTGCCGCGACGTCAGTAATGTAATTGTGGCTGAGGCTGAAATGAAACAGATCACCATCAGCTAAACATCATATCAGGTATATAATCACTCGTAACACTCAGATCAACAGAACACTCACTCGAGGACACAGGTTTTGTGTAAGTGTGGCATCAGCGGCTCCAGCTGGTGGTCACTGATCTGGCAGTGGCTGAGGTCCAGTTGCAACAGCCCTTCAGAATATTCCAGAACCAGCGCCAGTGATTTGCAGGCCTGCAGGTTCAGCTGGGTCCCACTCAGGTCCAGTTCATCTCTCAAAGCCCGGGAGAGATCTGCCGCTCGCCTTAAACGCTCCTTCTGGGTTCCCAGTTCCACACGGGACAGGAACTGGAGCAGCAGAGCTTTACTGCAGCTGAGATAAAGACTCAGAGATTTATAAATATATACACCTTCATTTCTGCACAAATGCACTGACGTGTTAAACTACAAAAAGCATCTTACTGCAGCGTGACTGTGTGTAGAACAGGAAACAGCTCTTCCACTGCCGCCTCCTTCATCTCACAGTCCCGAATAACGAGCTGAACGAGTGAGTTAGCTCTCTGGATAGCCGTGGAGATGACCCTGCAGTCCTCGCTGCTTAGCGCCAGACCGAATGCTGTCGTGTCTGCTGTGAGGTCCAGAGCGTCGTGGCAGGAGAAGTCCAGCTTGTGGTGTAGGGCAGAGAACAGTAATGTTGCCTCCTGCTGGATTTCAGGAACATTGCAGCAAAGGAGCAGTCTCAGCAACAGCAGACGGTCAACCCTGAAAACACATCCATGAAGCCAACAAAAGAGTAAATATTACACAGAGTAAATATTTAACATAATAAGACTTATATTAGACTTATTAGGCTAACACATCTGAGCTCAACCATATTATCACAAAACAAATATTTTGGTTGAAAGAGAATCTAAATCAGAATCTGAACCTAAAAACAAACCTGAGATGGGAGACATTGCGGAGTAGTGGTACAATGCTCTGTAGCGCCCCCTCTGGTACAGAGGACCATAACAGGTTGAGAAAGACGCCTGTGCAGTGCTGCAGGATGAAGCTCAGTGCAGCGCAGTCCACAGAGTCCAGCTGTCTGTTCTCCAGGTTAATGCGATTATTTGTTGAACTCAACAGGCTGGACACCAAGTGAGCAGAACCGGTCTCATAAAGCTTTCTCATGATGGACAGCAGAAAGCTGGACTTCAACCTACAGACAACACACGCATATTTCCATATAGCAGTGCAGGATTTTGGATGGAGGCTGGTGGCAGTAATACAAGACACAGGCATCTACATGCTGGATACTACAGGAAGTACTAAGAAAAACATAAATAAGCTGTGAAGGCATTTTATCTCACCCTCTGAGACGAATTTTGTCCAGCACAGACAGAAGGTCTTGGAGGTTTTCCTGTTTAATGGTGCTTCTTTTAAAGTCTACAGTGACATGGTGATGCTGCAGGAACCAGTGAATCACATCCCAGCTCAGAGAGCAGGAACTCAGGTCTCCGTCCACACTTTGCAGGAAAAGGCGAGCGAGACCCTCATCCCGAAGTTCATGAACAATGGCAGCTCGCTTCTGGAGAGTCTCTTCTGAGAATCTACACACACAACATCAGACACT
Source organism: Hemibagrus guttatus (assembly GCA_033459395.1). Taxonomy (NCBI): domain Eukaryota; kingdom Metazoa; phylum Chordata; class Actinopteri; order Siluriformes; family Bagridae; genus Hemibagrus; species Hemibagrus guttatus. The sequence goes on along the minus strand of JAUCMX010000029.1, from coordinate 13,895,599 downwards.
TTAAATCAAAGGTTTTTAAGTTGCAGGAGTTATGATTATTTATTTAAAAGTGAACCATTTTCCACAAGAATTTTCATGTTCCTCCACCTGACTGTTAGAGGTCCTTGATGATTGAGTAAGTCTATCAATGACTCATCTGCTGTTTTGTACTCGGTCAGGTTCAAACGCTGTACTTCCCAGCATTTCAGAAGGAAACCCAGGCTTCTCAGGATCTTACAAGCCATTCCCTCTGGTTGGTTAGTGCTGCTCTCGGTGAGTAAAAGCTCATCAAGCGTCACAGGAGTACGACACCTCAACGACTTTGTCTGTGCCATTTTTACCAGTATATCACTGCACAGCCTGTAAGAGTGCAAAACGACAAAAAAACATGTTAAACAAATCAAAATGGCCACATTGATATGAGCCACCTTTCCTTCGCAGCTTGTTGACCAATCAGATTTGAGAATTTACCAGCGCTGTGTTATAAACCACTCTAGAGTAGATGAGGGTCAGACCTGAGCTGAGAGATGTGAGGGAGGCACTGAACGAGGCTTCTCACTTTCCTCTTCTCATTCGACCAGCCCGTCAGCTCTACCACTTTCTTCACTGTTAGAAGTTTCAGCACTTCCAGGAAGAGTGAAGCTTTTTTGTCTGTCAGGTTGATGACCCAGACTTCAGGAAGTGACTCATAAATTGACTGTAATGCTGGAAGGACGCTCCTGCAGGTTTCAGACTCGTAGTCCTTCGCATGCAAGTACAGGTCAAGCAGCAGGTTACAGTGGGCAACGCTGTCAAATTCCTGATCTTCTCCAGAACACGAGAAGGTTCTGAAGCTGCACAGAGACGCCAACAGTTCAGTGAAGTCCTCTCCTGTTTCTGCACAGTGCTCTGCGGCTACAGCGATCAGCTTCACCAGAAACTGCAAGGTGGTCTTCTGCCTTCTTTTTCCACGCAGAACGAAGCCAAATCTTAGACAAAAAAAAGACAAAAAGCAGATTTATTGCTTGAGATACAACACCGTTGAGGTTAAAGGAATCGAAGCAGGATGTTTTAACCCTCACCTGAGCTGGGAGATGTAGGGCAGACAATGGAGCAGGATCTTCATTTCACTCTCATCCTCTGACCACCCTGTCAGCTCCACCGCTTTCTTCACCTGCTGGAGTTTCAGCACTTCTAGGAAGAGCGAAGCCTTTTTATCTGAGAGGTTTATGGACCAGATTTTAGGGAGCGACGTGTAAACGGACTGTAACGTTGGAAAGACGCTTCTGCCTGCTCTCGCCTCGTAGTTTCTGGCATGCGAGTAAAGAAGCAGCAGGAAAACGGAGGTTTCTTTGTCCGTCTTGAAACATTTCTCCACGATTGTCTGAATCTGCTCGTTCTGGTGGAGAGCTGCTTGAATACACAGGTCCAGCAGAAATCCTCTCACTCTCTTCCTCCGTTCTTGAGGACATTCTCTTTGAGGCTGGAGTGGAATGAAACTAGAGAAACAAACAAGTTTAAGAGTAATCGGATGGCAAAGGTAGATAAATTGTCTCTTGCAGAAAAACAAGTGTTTTCATCAGAACTAATACATTCATTCATTCATCGTCTACCACTTATCTCGGGTCACGGGGAGCCTGTGCCTATCTCAGGCGTCATCGGGCATCAAGACATTGGGCATCAATACACCCTGGACGGAGTGCCAACCCATCGCAGGGCACACACACACACTCTCATTCACTCACGCAATCACACACTACGGACAATTTAGAGATGCCAATCAACCTACAATGCATGTCTTTGGACCGGGGGAGGAAACCGGAGTACCCGGAGGAAACCCCCGAGGCACGGGGAGAACATGCACACATCGAGGAGGTGGGAATCACCCCCGCCCCCCCCCCCGAGAACTAATACATTTTATAGTAGTAGATCATACAGTAATATGATCATTTTCCTATAACAGCATGTTACCAAGTGTTTTATTTCTGTTTTAAATCAGCATCTATAATATACAAGCCACTGCAAATGAACTGTTATTATAGATGCAATAACAGACTGATCATAGTCACCTGAGCTGAGAGATGTAGGGCAGACACTGTAGAAGGCTCCTCATTTCACTCTCTTCCTCTGACCATCCTCTCAGCTCTACTGCTTTCTTCACCATCTGGAGCTTCAGCACTTCCAGGAAGAGTGAAGCTTTCCTCTCAGACAGGTTTATAGACCAGACTTCTGGAAGTTTCTGGTAAACAGCCTGTAACGCTGGTCGGACCTTCTGGCCTGTTTGAATCTCGTAGTCCTTTACACATGAGTACAGGTCCAGTAGGAAAGCAGACTGTTCATGGTAAGTCTTGAAACAGTGTAAAGGCAATTTCTGTACAGTTTCCAGAATGCTGTCTTTCTGATGGATTGCTGCTTGCAGACACAGATTTGTCAGGAATGACGTCATATTATTTCTCCATGCGTGGAGTGATTCTCTCGGAATCTGAGGTGGATCAACACTACAAAATAGCAACAGGGAAAGATCACAGAGGCAAGAACATATAAATCAGAGACAAGACTACACCATAGCAGGTTTACTCCAAAGGTATAAGAAATGCCATTCTACCAATCTCAAATAATTTCAGAATTCAAAATATGACAAGAATGACACAACATGTTTTACCTCAGCTGGGATATGTATGACAGACACTGAAGGAAACTCCTCACTTCACTCTCTTCATCTGTGCAGCCTCTAAGCTTTACACATTTCTTTGTTGATTGGACTCGCAGGACCTCGAGGAAGATGGACGCCTTACTCTTGGAGAGATCGATGGACCATACTAGAGACAAGAGATTCAAAATGTATACATCCATCCATCAATACATCCATCAGTTTTCTGGATCACTTATCCTACATAGGGTTGCATGGAGCCTGGAGTCCATCCCAGGGAACTCCGGGCACAAGATGTTGGCTACCCTTGACAAGGTCCCAACCCCTCACTGGGCACAATCACACACTCACTCACATGCTACAGATCATTTAGAGATGCCAATCAGCCTACAGTGCATGTCTTTGCACTGAGATAGGAAACCCACAAAGGAACCCCTCGAAGCACAGGGTGGAGACAGGAAAAAAACCCAACCCCAGAGGTACGAAGACAAATGTGATATATCCACTAAGCCAGTAAGAAAATACAGCACCAAGTGAACATAAAAACCAAATAAATCATGCTTACCACGAACAGGAATCTTTGTTTCCTCACTTGGAGTGCTGATGTCTCCTTCTCCATAGACAGCAGAGACTCTGGCTCTATAACAGGTGCTGTATGGAAGAGTTATTTTGCACTCACACACAGGCCCATCGGTTTGAATGGACTGCCAACCGTCCAGCCCAGCCTCCAAGTACTCCACTATGTAGTAGAGCACAGGGGAGTCTTCATCAGTCTCAGCCCTCTGCCAGGCAATGTACAGAGAGTCCTTAGTCGGTTTCAGCACTGTCGGCGCTCCAGGTCTGTCTCTGGAGGTTGTCTGAAACTCTATAACTTCACTGTAGTCAGTCATTTCATAACTGTCCATTATGGTGTACTGGAGTTGGTAGAGAGTTCCTGGTGCAAGACCTGAAACCACACAGGTCTCTCCAGTGCAAGAGATGACTCTCCATTTCATATCTACATAACTTCTGTCTGCCTGCACTGCTCTGTACTCCACTCTGTAATATTCAGTGATTTGGGTCTTTAAACTTTGCAGTTTCATCGTCACACGTGTCTGTTGCACTGTAATTATTTCTGGTGTATCTGGTTTTATGCTGAGTTTTACGTTCCGGCTGACCAAATCTCCAGACTGATAAAGATGTACAGCAGAGCCAGGAAAATGTAAATCAGGTACAGATGCAGCGATGAACATGGTTTCTTCCATGCTCTCACTTGTGGTTTTCTTTAAGATGAATGAATGAAGTTCAGAGAGAATTGTCTGACTTCGATCCAAAGTCCTGAATGCTTCCTGAATGTTTCCGGACTCATTTTGCTGCCTCAGAGCTGAAAGAAACGGATCTTCTCCCTCCAGTGAGGTACAAATGAAACCCCACACTTTGTCTGCTTGGCAGTCCTGGACAAAGTGCTGTAGGTCCTTTTGATTGTTGAGGATTCTGATGTTAGCAGATCTGCACTGGATCAAAGCTATAACCTGAGCGTTTTTGTTTTGGAGCCACTGAAGCCTGCACTGTGAACTGAATGGTGACTGGTCGTCTCTGTCCAGAAGATCTCGCAAGTTCTCCTCTTCCTCTAATGCTCCTGTGCTTCGTAATGTCTTAATAAAGGAGGCCAGTCTTCTCTGAAAATGGCACTTGTACTGCTGCAGAAGTGAAGAAAACTCAGACAGAGCTTCTTTTAAAGCTGGAAACTGTGTAAATACATCATGACCACCAACAACAGACATCAGATGTTGAGAAAAGCTGGTGTCCATCTTTAGTTTTGCCAGAACGTTCTCTGCTCTGTATAATTGATCTCGACTGATGTCTTTAACGACACAAGCTGATGTTTGGTTCAGTTTCTTCAGAGGGTAGAGCCAGACTTTAAGAGGAACTGCTCCTGCTTTCTGAGGTACACTATCCACAGAATGTTGCAGAACATCTCCATCGATAAAGGAAGCTGCTTTTCCTGTTTCAGCGAGCCTGGAGAGTAGATCAGTCTGACTGGAGGAAGCGCTCATCTTCGTGATCACGTCTTTCAGGTCTGTGTTTTCAGTGCTACTGTCCTTCTTGCTATCAAAGACAAAAAAAGCCTGAGAACCGTACAGCACAGCTACAACCACGTGTGTGGCCGTGATCGGGCCGGTCACTGAGAGAAATCCGTCCTGTAGCAGTTCCTGACTGAGCATGTCCAGTCTGGTGGAGTTTCTGTAATGCACAGTGACTCGGTCCTGCACCTCGGACTGAACGGGATGATTAATAAATGCAGAAGCCCCAGTCATCTCAACCAGCCCAGATACAACACTAGCCCTCAGAGAAAAGCTCAGGTTTAAAGCTGTAAGCCTGTCCTGTAGAGAGTCTCCATCTAAAATCCTCACATCAGTCTGGGGTCGAGGGATCGACAGCTTCATGAAGGATATTAGGTTCTTTTCCCACAAAAAGATATCTGAAAAAAATCAAATAAAATCCCGCAGCATCACAACATTAATCTGAACTAGTTTCATAGAATCTGCTAAAACCGAACAAAGTATCCACGTTCCATTTTCACTTCTCTGAATTAAACTGTCACAAAACTCTTCCTGAGTGGATCCACACTTCCAAAATCTACCAGAAACAGTAGAACATCCAGCTATCTTGAGGGTCCTCATTCAACATACCATAATTTGGGACACTAATTCTAATCTCAGATGCTGTTTAGGACGGATAGTAAGTGAATTTAGGACATAGTTCATTCCAGCAAGCAACATGATATAGTCTCGGATATAGATCGGAGGATCGGAGGATCGGGGTTCAAGCCCTAGCACCACCAAGCTCCAGTGTTGGGCAACTGAGTAAAGCCCTTAACCCTCCCTGCTTTAGGGGGCGCTGTATCATAGCTGCCCCTGCACTCTGACCTCAACTTCCTCAGCTGGGATATGCAAAGTAAAGTATTCCACTGTGCTGTAATGTAGGTGTGGTGATAATAAAGGCTACTTTCTCTCAGTTCTTCTTCTTTCTTCGCAACAGACTTCCATTTCCGTTCTATATGAAATGCCACAGATGTTAGCGAATGCAGGAAGTGAAACCGTGACATTTTAACAGAGATTTTCTCACTCTGAGGCAAATGATGTATTCGTTAAAGCGACAAGGTAAAGGATTAGTTCGAACGATTCCTTGGACCAATCTGAATGTAAAATGCATTTTAAACAAAGAATTGTTTATAAATGACATAGCAGCTTGTACTCTTGACACTTTGACTACTAGTGTTTTATTTCTCATTAGAAATTACACTCTGTTGTGGTTATTAATACTTGTTACTACATGGTACGACTTATTTAGTAGAAGCGTGTTCCTACCAGAGCTGAAGGAATCACTGCGGCAGTCATACAACATCCCAAGATCCAACCAGCGACCCAGTGCAGCAACTTCTACAAACTCTGAGGTCAAATCTGAAACTGGTGATGTGAAGACATACTGATTAATTTTGGAAGTGTGTAATGACATGACACACAGCACTGTATTATAACCCACCCGGGGCATCCTGAAGTCCTCTGAAGAAATGCTTGGACAGGTGAGACAACTCGGACTCTGCTCTCTCGAGGCTCTGATACAGAAAAGACAAGGGGAGAAGTTATACATTTCAAAATGCCAGAACTTTCCACATGAGGCTTATAGAGTCGGGGTGTGTGTACCTTGACTTTTGCTGTCAGCTCTTCATTGTGTTCGAAGAGACGCTTTATCTCCTTCTTGCACTCACTGAATTGGATTGCTAGTTGGTGAACATCTGCCGTTAATTTTGCCTAACCAAAAAAGAAAACTGAGTGAGACATACAGAAAACTTTAGGAGTGTGTCGTGATCTTTATGTTTATCCATCACACAGACAAGACAAATGAAGACCTGATCGCTTTTGTAGAAGACCTCCAGAGCTGTGTGGTGAAGCTGGCAGGTTCTCGTCTCTGGATCCCTTGTCATGTCTGTGAGCTTGTGTCTCTGCAGCGCTTCCACAGTGTAGTGCTGCCTCACATGGGTCTCACAGTACGCTACACTGCAGGTCAGGCACCACTTCACTGCTCTCCTCCTCTTACCAGTGCAGATATCACAGGCCACGTCTCGAGCTCCAGCGTAGCTCTGAGCAGGAAGTGCAGGACTGAATCCAGTCTGATTCAGTATGTTATCCAGTGACATATTTATCTTTAGTGCAGGACGAGTTTTAAATCTCTTCCTACAATGAGGACAGGAGAAGTGATGTGAAGAAGGACAGGAGAAGTCTTTCTCATGAGATGGCTTCTCCCAGTAGAACAGGATGCAGGTTTTGCAGAAAGTGTGTCCACAGGGAATGGACACGGGTTCATTCGGCATCTCTTTACAAATCAAACACCTCCAACTATCCCATCTGTTGTGCAATTCTCTACATATTTAATAGAAATACAAAAAAAACCTGTCAGAACCCTATGAGGAGAGAGTGTGTTTTTAAACACATCAGTATGAAAATCACAATAACCCGAAGCTGCACTTCATGCTTATACCTGTTGTGTAGAGAGATGTATTTACTGCTGAATGTCAGGGGTTCACCCATAGACTGATCACTTTTGTAAGACAGGCAGGGAGATGGGATCTGCCCCAGTTTCATCCTGAGGATAAACATTAGGTTAGTTTATGAAAATCCTGATTGAAGTAGACTCTAAATCTAGAGCAAATGTTGCAAATAGTACACCAATCAGGCATAACATTCCGAGCACTGACCGGTGAAGTGAATATATTAGGGTTGGATATATTAGGCAGCAACTGAACATTTGCCAAAATGGTTCAGGAATGGTTTGATGAGCACCACAACCAGTTTGAGGTGTTGTCTTGGCCTCCAAATTCCCCAGATATCAAACCAATCCAGCATCTGTGGGACGTGCTGGACAAACAAGTCCGATCCATAGAGGCCCCACCTCACAACTTTCAGGACTTAAAGGATCTGTTGCTAACATCTTGGTGCCAGATCCCACAGCACACCTTCAGAGATCCAGTGGAGTCCATGCCTCAATAGGTCAGGGCTGTTTTGGGTGCAAAACGGGGACCAACACAATATTATGCCGGTGGTCATAATGTTATGCCTGATCAGTGTATAATGTGAACTATTAACAGAACTAAATCGTTTTGTCTCCAATGTGAGAAACACATGATGCAGATGAAGAGGCTCTTTCTCTTCATATTTAATATAAATATAAATTTAAAAAACTGTCAGAACCCTATGAAGATAGAGCGTTTAATATATCTTCAAAATGTAAAACAGAAAAAAAACACATCAGTATTAAGATCACGGTAAACCTGAGCTGAACCTCCCGCTCGTACCTTGATGCCCTGGAGTGATGATTTTATCGCTGAATGTCAGGGGTTCACCCATAGACTGATCACTTTTAAAAGACAGGCAGGGGGACGGGATCTGCTCCAGTTTCATCCTGGGGATAAACATCAAGCTAGTTTATGAAAACCCAGACTGAATTGTGGACTAGACTAGACTAAATCCAGCTGTGTGCTCATTTTTTGTGAGTAAAGAAACACACCTGCTTTTAAATGAACCGTCTTCATCCACTGACTGGTCAGATGTGGGAGCTGAAGCCCACATTGGAGATGCAGAGTTGCTAAGGAACTCATGATAGCTGCCTGTTTGACTTTAAAAGAAAAAACCAAGACAAAATATCAGCACTTTTATAATCCTGGATCTGATCCTCATGTGTGAATATCACTAGAACCTTTACATTTCCATATACATGCTGAGGTAGAGTTAAAATACACCTTTCAAATGAAACTTTAATAAAACCCATAATAAAAAGGTTTATATTTGAATGGTGTGTCAGGACTCTCATGTCCCCCATTCAGACTCTTACATAACACGAGGTGAGAAAATCCTCCGTCTGAACGTGCCGGCCGTTGACCAATCGCTCTTCATAGACCGAGACGGAGATGGAGACGGCATGTCTGCCCTGTAACAGATAAAACTGTATTATTTTATACACATGGTAGTACTTCACTTTCATGTGCTGCATTTAGACAAATAAAATACAATCTCAAACATCAAATCTGAAATTTAGAAAACATCACAGAGTTACTAACTGTGTAAAACCTCCAGCTCTTTTAGGTGTAATAAGTCGTTCCACTGGCTGGCTGCTTCTCACAGAGATGTATGATGGAGCTGGTCCATGCAATGCATCCTGGGAAAAACTAAAGTTCACAGAGATGTTTGTTTTAATTCTCTCTACAATCTTCCCAAGTGGATTGCTTAAGGTTTTACTGGTGGAGGCTTCAGATGACTGGAGGGCTGCAGATGACTGGAGGGCTGCAGATGACTGGAGGGCTGCATGCACTGGTTTTTATAGGCATTTGTTTTTTTCTGTTGTTCTGAAAGAATCTGAGGCATCAATGTTCATATTAGAAGTTCAGAAAAAAATGTCTCTTCTAACAGAAAATATTCTTCTTGTTAAATAAAGCATCAATTCATTTTTATTTTTTTTTTACATATCTCCCACACCCTGATGAACCTCTTCTCCAGATATCTTACCTGCTTTCACACTGAACCCTGGCTAAACCTCACTCCAGACTGACGGCTTGGGCCTGGATTAACGGCACACACACAATACAAACAATATAAGGAAGAAGAAGAAGAATATGAACAATAGCCATGCATTAACTGTCAGGTCACACATTCATACTGTACTGCTGTATGGTTAGAGCCCACAATAGGCAATAACAAAACAAAAAAGATATGTTCATAACAGGGATGCAAAATCCATGTATATTTGTTAAACTTATTTTAGTGCACCTGATTGTGTGTGTGTGTGTGTGTGTGTGTGTGTAAAATTCTGCACCACTTATATAGTATGACATTGTGGGTTGCCAAACATTAAAAAAAAATGATCTATCATACACTTTATACAAATGCCAAAATAAACACAAAGGCAAGTAGGTGAAAATATATAAATAATAAAGTTTACAGGACATAACTGTTGTGTTTGTTTGTTTATAGCTCTGATAAAAGTGGACAGCCTTTAATGTGAATGAACATGAATAAATGATGCACAGAGGTCAAATAGGAAGATGACGTCACTCTTCCGGTCAGCGAGTCAGATCAAAACGCCCCGCCCAAAAAGTAAAGCTCGTTCACCAAACACTAAGTCCGTCAAATATATAATCAATATAAATTATATGATTAATATAAATTATATGATTAATATAAATTATATGATTAATATAAATTATATGATTAATATAAATTAATCAATAAATAAATAAGCCGTTAAAACTATCCAGCTTTCACCGAAGAGAATCGACTCAAAGATCCGACTCGCTCCCACACGAATATAATATTAATGAATAAATAAAGTATTTAAGGTAAATGCGGTAAATATTAATTGTACAATACGTAAAAAAAAATCATTTAAATAGCCCACTCAGTGTTTTCCTACAACATGAAAACTAAATCTAAACTAAAGAGGAAATAGCGCTGACAGAAATTTTAGCAGTTAACTCGTCAGGTTTCCGCCAGCCGCCATTTTCTAGTTGTTGTCGTTTTTGTTTTTTTTTAATTGCCCGATAAACACTTTCCGTCTCTGATATGCAGACAATTTTGACACTTTACCCTGCCAAGGCGCGTCAGGTTTTGAGGTGTTTCCCCATTTACAGTTGATTCGTGAGGTTCACTTTCGATTCGACTTTCAAGAGACACATCAGCGTCTAGCACTGGGCTTCAATCCCAAATGACTTCCTTCACTATATACAGGCGCCCTAACTAGTGCAAGAAGTGCTTCTCAATACACAGTATGTTCTGCACTAAATAGCATTCAGTGTGTAATTGGGACGTGTGTGTGTGATTGGGCCAAGGCTATGTGATGTCACACTTTTCCCAAAGCCCACGCCTTCTTAGGAGTTTAGTAATAAATATAATAACGTCCTGAAACATATACACACTTACTTCTCCTATATATAAAACACATGTATGCGAAGCTATAACATTAACACAGCTGTGTTCCGTTTGCATTCGTACCGCGATCCTGGAAAATACTCGTTTCTGATTGGCTGATTTGGTTCTCCTACTGGGACGAAAACTGAAACCTTAATCAGTGTTCCTCATAGTGAGTGTAGAGTGTGTTGGAGTGTAACCACAGAACCAGGCCAGAATTAAGACTAGACCAGAAGCTACACCATGGTGCAGTGCTACATGGTAGTGTTGCTGCCTCAAACCTCCAGGATACCTGGTTTATTGGGTATATCCCAGTATTCCTGGGAGAGGGAATGTACTAGATCCTAGATATTAGAACTAGGTAATGTAGAATATTCAAGTATTCCCAAGATAAGGATTATAGTACACCTGAGTTTTCCTGAAAGAGAGTATGCAGCATATCACAGAATTCCCAAAATAGGAAATATTGTATCCTAGCTTCCAGGGATAGTGTAAACAGTCCAGTTTTCCCAGGCAAGGGAATAGAATATATTCAGATTTTTCCCAAGGTATCTCAGGATTCCCAGAAGAAAATATACTGTATACCGCTATACCAGTAGATGTCACTTTAGTTCTCCTGTGGAACATGAATCGGCTTTCTCTAGGGTCAGTAACAAACTGACGTCATCAGAGAAATATGTAAATTTTCATATTTTCTACAGGTATGGCAAAATATAATATAAATCTTATTTACGTTCTCATGTGGTTCTGATGAATGCATGTGAAAAATGTTTATGAAATAATCTGATAGTTAAGGCTCTAAAAGTAACTTTTAAAGTAAAATGCCACACTATCACCACAATCTAACTGCTCATTATTGTTGTTATTGTCAGAGTAAAAATGACTAAGTATATATGTATATGTGTGTGTGTACATATGCACATAATTACATATATTCATACATGATGAATGTTTAGAAGATGGATTATTGTTTATTTTGTACTGTTATACACTTAATCAGACAGATATTCGGAAGTGTAACGGACATTTATAGTTAAAGATGATTTTACTGGCTGAAAAAGCCGATACACGAACATGTACTTTACAGTAGATAGTCAGTAGTCTAAAGACTTGTTTAAATTCTTAACATACTGAAAAGAACCGACTATGCTATGCAAAATAAATCAATAATTGGAGCAAAGCAGCTAAGATGTAGTTACATACATCAGAGAGCACTGTGATTGTACATACATCAGTGTTCAGCTGTGCAATATGCCATACGTCAAGTTAACAGATGCTATCACGTTACACAAAACTCTTTTTTTCTTTTCTTTCTCCTGATATTATTAAGACAAAAAAGAAAACCACATAGAATGCAAAAGAAATTATTTTGCACTAATTATCCACAATGATTTTCTCAGTTAGAGAGGACTCTCTGATGCATTTAATGAATGTTTCCGGACTCATTTTGCTGCCTCAGAGCTGAAAGAAACGGATCTTCTCCCTCCAGTGAGGTACAAATGAAACCCCACACTTTGTCTGCTTGGCAGTCCTGGACAAAGTGCTGTAGGTCCTTTTGATTGTTGAGGATTCTGATGTTAGCAGATCTGCACTGGATCAAAGCTATAACCTGAGCGTTTTTGTTTTGGAGCCACTGAAGCCTGCACTGTGAACTGAATGGTGACTGGTCGTCTCTGTCCAGAAGATCTCGCAAGTTCTCCTCTTCCTCTAATGCTCCTGTGCTTCGTAATGTCTTAATAAAGGAGGCCAGTCTTCTCTGAAAATGGCACTTGTACTGCTGCAGAAGTGAAGAAAACTCAGACAGAGCTTCTTTTAAAGCTGGAAACTGTGTAAATACATCATGACCACCAACAACAGACATCAGATGTTGAGAAAAGCTGATGTCCATCTTTAGTTTTGCCAGAACGTTCTCTGCTCTGTATAATTGATCTCGACTGATGTCTTTAACGACACAAGCTGATGTTTGGTTCAGTTTCTTCAGAGGGTAGAGCCAGACTTTAAGAGGAACTGCTCCTGCTTTCTGAGGTACACTATCCACAGAATGTTGCAGAACATCTCCATCGATAAAGGAAGCTGTTTTTCCTGTTTCAGCGAGCCTGGAGAGTAGATCAGTCTGACTGGAGGAAGCGATCATCTTCGTGATCACGTCTTTCAGGTCTGTGTTTTCAGTGCTACTGTCCTTCTTGCTATCAAAGACAAAAAAAGCCTGAGAGCCATACAGCACAGCTACAACCACGTGTGTGGCCGTGATCGGGCCGGTCACTGAGAGAAATCCGTCCTGTAGCCTGTTACCTGTTATAACGCAGGCATTCTCATCCACGAAGCAGAGGTCATGTTTCCAGCAACCTCATCTACCCTCCCCTGTTGTCTCTAACAGTGGTGGTAGGTGGGCTCTGGAACTGCCAGTCTGCTGTAAGGAAGGCTGATTTCATCTCAGCTTTAGCTTCTCACTATTCCGCACTAACCGAGACCTGGATATCACCACAGAACACTGCTACACCGACTGCTCTATCCTTTCTCTCACTCTCCACGAGAATCAGGCAGGGGTGGTGGTACAGGTCTGCTGTTGTCACAGAGATGGTGTTCCTCACCTCTCCCCTTGTCTCATCTAACCATCTCTTCTTTTGAATTCCATGCAGCTTCAGTTACCTCTCCAATCAACCTCTTCATCATTGTCATCTACCGCCCCCCTGGTCCCCTAGGTAACTTCTTGGATGTAATGGACACACTCCTCAGTGTCTTCCCTTCTGACAGCACCCCTCTGACAGTTCTTGGAAATTTCAACCTCCCTTCTGACAAGCTTCACTCTTCTGGCCTTCTGGCTCTTCTGAATTCATTCTCCTTGTCCTTCAACAGCTGCCCTCCCACACACAAGGAAGGAAATGTCCTGGATCTAGTCTTCACTCATCCTTCTCCAGCTACAGACATGACTGTTACCCCACTTCATATCTCCGATCATCACCTGGTATCCTTCACTATCACTCTCCCTGTCCTGCCTAAACGTAACTCCCAGCACCTCTCTCTCACCCGCCGAAACCTCCACTCTATCTCTCCTTCCTCTGTAGCTTCCTGCACTCTTTCATCTCTTCCTGACCATGAATCCTTCTCCTCCCTTCCCCTGGACTCAGCTACTGACACTTTGCTCTCCTCCCTTTCCTCAACCATGGACCTTCTCTGCCCTTTGTCCACTATACGCAAGAAGAATTCTTCTACTGCTCCTTGGCTGTCAGATGTGCTTCGCAACAATCAGAGAGAACTACGATCAGCAGCGAGGAAGTGGAAGAAATCTAAACTCGACACAGACCTCATCTCTTATCGCACACTCCTGTCCAAATTCTCCTTGGACGTGACTTCTGCCAAGACCTCCTTCTACAAGGAAATGCTTGAAACTTCTGCACAAGATCCCCGAAAGCTCCACAACATCTTCTCGTCACTACTCAACCCTCCGGCTCCAACTTCTCCATTCTCCCTGACCGCCGAAGATTTCGCCACTTTTTACACAGAGAAGATTGAGAGGATCTGTCAGACATTCACGTCTCTCCCAACTTCACCTACATCACACAGTCAGCACTCTGCTACTCCTTCACTGACGCAGCTCTCAACTGTAGCATCAGAAGAGGTTTTGCAAATTACTCAGTCCTGCAATCCTACCACCTGCCCACTGGATCCAATCCCTTCAGCTATGTTCCAGACCATCTCACCTGACCTCCTACCCTTCATCACCACAGTCATCAATGGATCCTTAACGTCTGGTCATGTTCCAACTGGCTTTAAGAAAGTCATGGGTCATCCCCATCCTGAAGAAACCTGCTCTGGATCCTTCAGACATCAGCAGCTACAGACCGGTATCACTTCTCTCATTCCTTTCAAAAATTCTTGAATGCATTGTTTGTAATCAGCTGTCTGACTATCTCATGCAGAATAACCTCCATGACCCCAACCAGTCTGGCTTCAAAGCAGCACATTCCACAAAGACTGCCCTTTTGGCAGTCACTCAGAAACTACATACTGCTAGATCAGCCCAACTGTCATCGGTCCTCATCCTCCTCGACCTGTCTGCAGCATTTGACACAGTAAACCACAAGACTCTCTTGTCCACCCTCAGGAGTCTTGAAATCTGTGGAACAGCATGGGAATGGTTTGCTTCCTACCTGGATGGTCGCTCATATCAGGTAACATGGAAGGGATTGACATCTGCTCCACGCAGACTCTCTACTGGTGTCCCGCAAGGCTCAGTACTTGGTCCTCTCCTTTTCTCCCTCTATACTCACTCTCTTGGCAAAGTTATATCCTCACATGGATTTTCATACCACTGCTATGCCGATGACACCCAACTTATCTTCTCCTTCCTTCCCTCAGATACCACAGCTTCTGCTCGGATTTCAGCGTGTCTCCCACAAAAAAGATATTTGAAAATATAAAACATCACACAGCATCAGAGCATTAGACTTCAGACATTAATGGAATGCTGGACACCACAAGAAAAACAACAATGTTGTCCATCGCAGGACAACGCAGGAGGTCATATTTTCATAATACTAAGTGACATAGTGATATATGGTTATAGTCATAATGAGAGATGTTCATTTTCCATGTTATGTCAATATCACAGAACCAAAATGTTAGCGTATGCAGGAAGCAACAAAGCTAGGCTGCATTTGTTATCAAAGACAGCTTAAAACACTTTCATTTACATAATGTGTTTCCAACATACAACCAGAATGTTCATTCCCTGAAAAATGAGAGAGGAAAGACATATTGAAGTAGGTATATCTGGATATGTAACATGAAAGGTGCATAGAAGGGTGAACCTCTGCACCACTTGGGACAGTCTGACCCCATCTCAGTGTTCCTCTACTCCCCCTAGAGCCAGCCCCTGAAGCAAGCCTTCCCAGTAAGTAGAGGCATAAAGTGTGGACTGATGAATGTGAGTAGGTGTTTCAGGACTGCATTGAGTGCAATGAGTGGGAAGTGTTTAACACACCTACATGTGTGAGAACAGTTATCAGCTACACAAGCACCTGCATCGATACCACTGTGCCCTTTAAACTGATCTGGACATACACCAACCAAAAGCTTAAATAACCCGTGAGGTTCAATCCATGCTGTGTGCCCGCTCTACTGCATTTGTCTCAGGTAATGCATTTGATTATACAAGATGTCTAGATCTGACTTTTGTGAAATCATGAGAGATGCCAAGAAACAATACAGACTGAGGCTGAAGTGTCATTTCATCAAGGGTCTTCTGAACCAGAAAAAGAGCGCCTTTAGGGACGGTGATCAGCAAGTCCATATCAGGGAGCAGTACAAGTGGAAGCTGGAGCAGATGTTGAAAGCAGTGTGGAATGGGATGAAGATAATCACCGGATGCAGCTCGAAGCAGGGTGAGACCATTGAAGGAGATGTGGGAATAGCTGAACAACTTCTTCAACAGGTTTGACCACCCTAACTCATTCACACCTCAGTACTACTGAGTACCACTTCTGCTTTCTCTCAGCCCCCTGGAACCAACTGTAGCACAGAGAAGAATGTCCCTCCACACTCACACTCACACTCAGGTGTGCAGACAGCTGAGGAGGCTTCATCCCAGCAAAGCATCCGTGCCAGATGGATTATCTCTGAGACTACTGTTCCAGCGCATTGGAACTGGGAAACCCTCTACAGCGCATCTTTAACCTACAATGCATGTCTTTGGACCCTTTGGACCGGGGGAGGAAACCCTCGAGGAACGGGGAGAACATACAAACTCCACGCACACATGGCGGAGGCGGGAATCGAACCCCCAACCTTGGAGGTGTGAGGCAAACGTGCTAGCCACTAAGCCACCGTGCCCCCTCAACAGCTACAAATACGTTTCATTTATTAAATGCAAAATTGAGAGAAACAGTTATAATCAAGGTTTAATTTAATAAATAAATTACTGTTGTAGACAAACTAGGGGCATTGGTGGCTTAGTGGTAGGTTTCTTGCCTACTATGCGGAAGGCCCGAGTTCAAACCCCAGCCACTGGATGCAGTGCCGGTCCCAAGCCCGGAAAAATGGGACGGTTGCGTCAGGAAGGGCATCCGGCGTAAAACCTGTGCTAAGTTGTTGTGCGGACCAATCGGTCTGCTGTGGCAACCCCAAGTAGGGAGCAGCCGAAAGCAACTTCTTGCTGTTGCAGACAAACTCCTATTAATACAATGATACTCCTAGTAATACAGCATGGCCAGTGCATTCAATAAGAAGTGCTGGAAAACAGTGTTTTATTTCTACTGCTTACTGAGTAGAAGCGTGTTCCTACCAGAGCTGAAGGAATCACTGCGGCAGTCATACAACATCCCAAGATCCAACCAGCGACCCAGTGCAGCAACTTCTACAAACTCTGAGGTAAGATCTGAAACTGGTGGTGTGAAGACATACTGATTAATTTTGGAAGTGTGTAATGACATGACACACGCTTGGACAGGTGAGACAACTCGGACTCTGCTCTCTCGAGGCTCTGATACAGAAAAGACAAGGGGAGAAGTTATACATTTCAAAATGCCGGAACTTTCTGCTGAGGTTTATAGAGTCGTGTGCAGTGGTGGCCAGTGCTAAAAAAAATTTTTTGGGGGGAAAGGGGGGGGTTCAGAGGAAAACAAACTTAAAATCAGACTGTTAGTAATGCAGGACTGTAAATATCCATTTATCAGATGATTATGTATCATTACTGCTAAGATACAATATTGAAATTGTTACTGTTAAAGTCAATTGTTAAAGCATGCAATAAAAGTATTTTGAATCAGTGAATTTGGGTTCAATGTGGGTTTATTATCAGTAATGAAGTAAGAAAGGTAATCATTTAAAAACACACACACACACACACACACACACACACACACACACACTGGAAAGTTGCCTAATCACAGGCTTCCTTTCTTTCTGGCTTGCCAGTTTTTCAATGACCTTCTGGTTGAAGGCAGCCAGCATGGCCAATGCATTCAATAGGAAGTTCTGGAAAAGCACCGAGTGGAAGCTCCACCACCATCACCGAATTTGCAAATTGAGTCGATCTGCTCCAAGCTTCTTGATTCTTTTCTTTTTCTTTTCTTTTCTTCATCCGAACGCCTTGTGAAAGGGTATTTTTGTAAAGATATAACTGAATTTTCTTTCATCTTGAGATATTTCGCTTGCTTCCACATTAATCAGTACACGTCCATTAACTGACCATCTGCTGAGCGCTAATGAGACTCGCTGAAAACGGTCCAATCACATGAAGCCAAATATATAAAAACAATACTGATTCGCTAACAACAAAAGTGGGCGGGTTCAGAAAATTTGAAACAAGCCAATCAGAGCTCAGCCTCAAGTCACATGCTTTACATAAGGTTTACGGACCTACATACGCACTCGCTTGTCCGGCGCCCCACACCCCACACACACACAAGCACACACCCACAAATGAACGAAATACAGTTTTGATTTTTATTTTAAATAAATAATAATATGACTAACAGAGCAAGAGTATAACTAAATGATTTTATTTTGTTATTAAAATATATAATTATTGTTAAAATAGAAGTCTTCTCTGGCTAACTTTAAGGTCCCCAGCACCGCCTATTGACCGGCCACCTCTGGTTGTCTGTGTACCTTGACTTTTGCTGTCAGCTCTTCATTGCGTTCGAAGAGACGCTTTATCTCCGCCTTGCACTCTTTAAGCTGGATTGCTATTTGGTGTGGATTTGCTGTTAGTTTTGCCTAACAAAATAAGAAAAGCAGGTGAGACATAGAGAAAATCTTTATGCTAGATTATATTTCTGCTAACAAAATCTTCAGACAGCACACCTCAACTGCATGACTTCCACCTTTGGCCAGGACAGTGTCATGATCTTTATGTTCCTCCATCACACAGACAAGACAAATGAAGGCCTGGTCGCTTTTGCAGAAGACCTCCAGAGGTGTGTAGTGCATCTGGCAGGTTCTCGTCTCTAGATCCCGAGTCACGTCGGTGAGCTCGTGTCTCTGCAGCGCTTCTACAGTGTAGTGCTGCCTCACATGGGAATCACAGTATGCTACCCTTGTCACGCCACCTCCAGGATCCGGCCACAGGAGGGAGCCCTTGCCCGAGTTTTGACTCACTTCCTGGTTTTCTGCCCGGACATAAAAGTGGAACGGACACTAGACACCACGCGAAGTATCGTCCTTTGTGATTTACTAAGCCGTTTCTTAGCTTTGTGGATTATTGTGTTTGTGTACCGACCTTGGATTGTTTATCTCATGTTTACGAGTTTGCTTCTGCCTCTGACTTTACTGTTCGCTGTGTGTTGACCCTCGCCTGTTCTATGTTTCCTCTTTGGATTTACCCTTGTGGATTATTCTGTGTGTGACTGCTTTCCTGGTTACCAACCCTGCCTGTCCCTGACTACGTTTCTTTGGCCTACCTCGCACCCTACTCTGCACATGGATCCAGCCACTTCAGCTGCCAGTGGGCAGCCGTCACAGAATACTTCACCTCCCACGGATCCAGCCGGAGTTGCAGGCGATTATCATTCGTCAGGGTGCGCTCATCCGCGCACTCCAAGACCAGGTCAAAACGCTACAACAGCAGCAGCCTAATGCTAACCAGCCTGCCGCCGCGGCCACAGCGCCCACGCCATCTGGAGCACCCCCCCCCAGTTTCTCTATGTTTTGGTAATCAGAGTGTTCCTGTCTCAGCCTTAATAGATTCCGGCGTGGCTGTTAACCTCATTGACCAGGCACTCGTGGAGGAGCTTCACATCTCCACTTTCCCCTGCACTCCTCCGCTGAGAATAACAGCCATTAACAGCCAGCCGATAGTAGGCGGCTACCTCACTCATCAGACTGCACTTCTGGAACTACGGGTGGGGCTGTTCCACTGGGAGATGCTGGCGTTCCATGTGATCTCGTCTCCAGCCAACCCTGTCATTCTGGGCTTCCTGTGGCTCCTCCAGCACGACCCACGCATCTCATGGGCCAAGGGAGAGCTACTTCAGTGGTCCCCACGTTGCACCGAGCAGTGCCTCACCGCGGCCGTAGAGAGCGCCGTAGAGAGCACCGGAGAAAACGCCATTGCATGCATTCCGCAGCAGTATGTGGAGTTTCACGAGGTGTTCAGCAAGGAAAGGGCCTCCCGTCTCCCTGCTCACTGCCCATGGGACTGTGCCATCGACCTGCTCCCCAACACCACCCCCCCAAGAACCGTGTTTATCCTCCCTCCCTGCCTGAATCTGCCGCCATGGAGCGTTACATAGAGGAAGCTCTCGCATTAGGCCACATCCGCCCGTCTACATCCCCAGCGGCAGCAGGGTTTTTCTTTGTGGAAAAGAAAGACGGGGTGCTTCGGCCCTGCATCGATTACCGGGGACTCCACGCCATCACGATCCGCTACCCCTACCCTCTCCCACTGATGCCGCCGGCGTTGGAGCAGCTACGGGGCGCTAGCTTCTTCACCAAGCTGGACCTTTGCAGTGCGTATAATCTAATACGGATTAAGGAAGGCAACGAGTGGAAGACAGCGTTTCACACCACTCAGGGGCACTATGAATATCTGGTAATGCCCTTCGGTCTCACCAATGCCCCGATGGTTTTCCAGGCACTGACCAATGGAGTGTTTCAGGACGTTCTTAATAAATGTCATAGCATACATCGATGACATCCTGGTCTACTCCGCTTTGTTTGAGGAGCATGTGCATCATGTTCGGGAGGTGCTCTCGCGCCTGCTAAAGAACTGCCTTTACGTGAAGCCGGAGAAGTGTGAATTCCACCGCCACGTTTCTGAGCTATGTGATTTCGCCGCAAGGGGTAGAGATGGACCAGTCCAAGGTACAAGCTGTCACGGGGTGGCCAGAACCCACCCACAGTAAAGGATCTCCAGCGCTTCCTAGGCTTTGCCAACTTTTATTGTCGTTTCATCCGTAATTACAGCTCCATAGCTAGTCCCTTGACCTCGCTGCTGAAAGGGAAGCCTCGTAAACTGCATTCTCTCCTTAAGCCCGTCTCCACTCGAGCAGGTGACACCTCCACTTCGACGCCCGTCCCTTCGCCTCCCCCTCTGGACATAGACGAGTCACCGCCGTATCAGGTGAGGACACTTCTGGATTCCAGACGGGTCAGGTCGGGCCTGCAATACTTGGTGGACTGGGAGGGGTATGGACCTGAGGAACGTTCATGGGTGGGGGCGACGGATATCCTGGACCCGTTTTTGACGGAGGAATTTCACAGCGTTTATCCAGGGAGGCCCGGTCCGTGCCCCCGGGGCCGCCCGCGATGTAGAACACCAGGAGGTGTTTCTAGGGGGGAGGGGGGCGGGGGGCTCTGTCACGTCACCTCCAGGATCCGGCCACAGGAGGGAGCCCTTGCCCAACTCACTTCCGGGTTTTCTGCCCGGACATAAAAGCGGAACAGATGCTAGACACCACGCAAAATATCGCCCTTTGTGACTTACCAAGCTGTTCCTTAGCTTTGTGGATTATTGTGTTTGTGTACCGACCTTGGATTGTTTATCTCATGTTTACGAGTTTGCTTCTGCCTCTGACTTTATTGTTCGCTGTGTGTTGACCCTCGCCTGTTTTACGTTTCCTCTTTGGATTTACCCTTTTGGATTATTCTGTGTGTGTGACTGCTTTCCTGGTTACCGACCCTGTCTGTCCCTGACTACGTTTCTTTGGCCTACCTCGTGCCCTACTCTGCACATGGATCCAGCCGCTTCAGCTGCCGGTGGGCAGCCGTCACAACCCTACAACTTCACTGCTCTCCTCCTCTTACCAGTGCAGATATCACAGGCCACGTCTCCAGGTCCAGCGTAGCTCTGAGCAGGAAGTGCAGGACTGAATCCAGTCTGATTCAGTATGTTATCCAGTGACATATTTATCTTTAGTGCAGGACGAGTTTTAAATCTCTTCCTACAATGAGGACAGGAGAAGTCTTTCTCATGAGATGGCTTCTCCCAGTAGAACAGGATGCAGGTTTTGCAGAAAGTGTGTCCACAGGGAATGGACACGATTTCATTCAGCATCTCTTTACAGATCAAACACCTCCAACTATCCCATCTGTTGTGCAATTCTCTACATATTTAATAGAAATACAAAAAAAACCTGTCAGAACCCTATGAGGAGAGAGTGTGTTTTTAAACACATCAGTATGAAAATCACAATAACCCGAAGCTGCACTTCATGCTTATACCTGTTGTGTAGAGAGATGATTTTATCGCTGAATGTCATGGGTATATCTATGGACTGATCATTTCTGTAAGATGGGCAGGGAGATGGGATCTGCCCCAGTTTCATCCTGAGGATAAACATCAGGTTAGTTTATGAAAATCCAGACTGAATTGAGGACTAGACTCTAAATCCATCAGCGTGTGGATTTACATGTAACCTTTAAGTATGAAAACACACCTGCTTTTAAATGAACTGTCTTCATCCACTGACTGGTCAGATGTGGGAGCTGAAGCCACCAATGGAGATGCAGAGTTGCAAGAGCACTCTTGAGTTTAAAAGAAAAAAACAAGACAAAATATCATCATCCTCATCCTCAATCCTCATCCGTGGCATAGTTACAGCATTTGACTATGTTCTTGTGTTGTGAACGCAATCATCTGTCTGTTTAGTGTTGAAAACTCTTTGGGTTTCCACACAGTGACTGAAAATGGAAAATATGACGCTTGTAACATCCTGCAGGTGTGTTCAATGTTAAATAAGCACTTAGTGTTTCTTATACCACTCTTTAGAGAAAGTACATAATTAGAAGGATTAGCAACCATTCAATTGTGTCAGATGAAAGCTCTATGTAATGGTGTGTACCGTTTTCATTTTATGCATTTTATAAAAGCTACGTATCATAAAACATTGTGTGTCTTTCAGGATCATTTCAATGTTCTTCTCATATCTCCCACACCTTGATGAACCTCTTCTCCAGATATCTTACCTGCTTTCACACTGAACCCTGGCTAAACCTCACTCCAGACTGCCTGGATTAACGGCACACACGCAATACAAACAATATAAGGAAGAAGAGGAAGAATATGAACAATAGCCATGCATTAACTGTCAGGTCACACATTCATACTGTACTGCTGTATGGTTAGAGCCCACAATAGGCAATAACAAAAAAAAAAAAAAAAAGGATATGTTCATAACAGGAATGCAAAATCCATGTATATTTTTGTAAAATACTGAACTAGCTTATCTTAGTGCACCTGATTATTATAGAAGTTAAAAGTAGTAGGACTGTGTGTGTGAAATTCTGCACAACTTATATAGATTGCCCTTGTGGGTAAAAAGAAAAGAAAAAAATGAACATGTACTTAATACAAATGCCAAAATAAAAAATTCCCTTAGTCTCAAGTTAGTGAATATAACACATAAGCTCAATGACAAACAAACTATACATTTCTCCGTCAAATATTTAATACATAAAGAAATAAATCGCCGGTTAAAAAGATCCATCTTTCACACAAGAGAATCGACTCAAAGATCCGACTTCTTCCCACAAGGGCAAATAGCATTCAGTGTGCACACCGCTCATCACTTGAAAGCAGCTATGCATCATCGCACCTCTTATTAGTCAAGAACACTTTTAGTTAAATCAATAAATAAAATAAAAACTCGTTTATTTAAAACCAAATGTTCCTATTCTTCTTGTTCAGTGGTAAAACATCTGGGGGTATCTGGCACCAAGACAAACTTTCACTATTCTTTTTTTATTTGTCAGAGAAGAAAAAAGAAATAACAACAATAATAAGCAAAACAGAAAAAGCCAACATAATTATAAATAAAAATAATAATAAATAAATTTTTAAAAAAAATAAAATCACAGTATGGTGTTAATGAGGACACGAGCAGCAGTTCCAGTTCTTTTCACCACTAGAGGGAGACACAAGACTGATCTAAATAAACATAACGGTTTGTTAAACTATTAAGGAATAATTAAAAAACAAAAAAGAAATGGGGGCACGGTGGCTTGGTGGTTAGCATGTTTGCCTCACACCTCCAGGGTTGGGGGTTCGATTCCCGCCTCCGCCATGTGTGTGTGGAGTTTGCATGTGCCTCGGGGTTTCCGCCGGGTACTCCGGTTTCCTCCCCTGGTCCAAAGACATGCATTGTAGGTTGATTGGCGTCTCTAAATTGTCCATAGTGAGTGAATGAGAGTGTGTGTGTGTGATGGGTTGGCACTCCGTCCAGGGTGTATCCTGCCTTGATGCCCAATGACGCCTGAGATAGGCACAGGCTCCCCGTGACCCAAGAATAGATCAGATAAGCGGTAGACAATGAATGAATGAATAAAAAAAGAAATAAAATATTTACACACAAACACACCCATATATATACATACACACACACAGGTGCATCTCAATAAATTAGAATGTGGTGGAAAAGTTCATTTATTTCAGTAATTCAACTCAAATTGTGAAACTCATGTATTAAATAAATTCAGTGCACACAGACTGAAGTAGTTTAAGTCTTTGGTTCTTTTAATTGTGATGATTTTGTCTCACATTTAACAAAAACCCACCAATTCACTCTCAACAAATTAGAATACTTCATAAGAACAATAAAAAAAACATTTTTAGTGAATTGTTGGCCTTCTGGAAAGTATGCTCATTTACTGTACATGTACTCAATACTTGGTAGAGGCTCCTTTTGCTTTAATTACTGCCTCAATCAGGCGTGGCATGGAGGTGATCAGTTTGTGGCACTGCTGAGGTGGTATGGAAGCCCAGGTTTCTTTGACAGTGGCCTTCAGCTCATCTGCATTTTTTGGTCTCTTGTTTCTCATTTTCCTCTTGACAATACCCCACAGATTCTCTATGGGGTTCAGGTCTGGTGAGTTTGCTGGCCAGTCAAGCACACCAACACCATGGTCATTTAACCAACTTTTGGTGCTTTTGGCAGTGTGGGCAGTGCCAAATCCTGCTGGAAAATGAAATCAGCATCTTCAAAAAGCTGGTCAGCAGAAGGAAGCATGAAGTGCTCCAAAATGTCTTGGTAAACGGGTGCAGTGACTTTGGTTTTCAAAAAACACAATGGACCAACACCAGCAGATGACATTGCACCCCAAATCATCACAGACTGTGGAAACTTAACACTGGACTTCAAGCAACTTGGGCTATGAGCTTCTCTACCCTTCCTCCAGACTCTAGGACCTTGGTTTCCAAATGAAATACAAAACTTGCTCTCATCTGAATAGAGGACTTTGGACCACTGGGCAACAGTCCAGTTCTTCTTCTCCTTAGCCCAGGTAAGACGCCTCTGAGGTTCAGGAGCGGCTTAACAAGAGGAATACGACAACTGTAGCCAAATTCCTTGACACATCTGTGTGTGGTGGCTCTTGATGCCTTGACCCCAGCCTCAGTCCATTCCTTGTGAAGTTCACTCAAATTCTTGAATGGATTTTGCTTGACAATCCTCATAAGGCTGCGGTTCTCTCGGTTGGTTGTGCATCTTTTTCTTCCACACTTTTTCCTTCCACTTTACTTCCTGTTAACATGCTTGGATACAGCACTCTGTGAACAGCCAGCTTCTTTGGTAATGAATGCCTGTGGCTTACCCTCCTTGTGAAGGGTGTCAGTGATTGTCTTCTGGACAACTGTCAGGTCAGCAGTCTTCCCCATGATTGTGTAGCCTAGTGAACCAAACTGAGAGACCATTTTGAAGGCTCAGGAAACCTTTGCAGGTGTTTTAAGTTGATTAGCTGATTGGCATGTCACCATATTCTAATTAGTTGAGAGAGTGAATTGGTGGGTTTTTGTTAAATGTGAGCCAAAATCATCACAATTAAAAGAACCAAAGACTTAAACTACTTCAGTCTGTGTGCACTGAATTTATTTAATACACGAGTTTCACAATTTGAGTTGAATTACTGAAATAAATGAACTTTTCCACCACATTCTAGTTTATTGAGACGCACCTGTATATTTATTTATTTATTTATTTTAATATGTAGAAGTCAACATAGACACGCTTGTTTATGTGGATAAATATTCAAGACAAAATAAACAAAAATTTTGTTAAACGCACAAATATTATGCACAAAACACACTACAATGTTTGGAAGGATTGAGGATCAATGTATTAAAAATCCCATTTGCTTTATTGTTTACACCGAAATTTCCTCGTAGCGCAGGGTTCGCAAGGAATTTCAGTTAGCGGTTGATGCTACATGTAAATAATGTGGATTTTTACTTGAACGGAGAATTTTTGGAATAATCGACCAACATATCCGAGGTAAATGTTGACATTCCCGATAAGATAGTGTGGTTTTCGCTGACGCTGCACCTTTACATCGCCCATAGGAACAATTTTTGACAAGCTAAATCAGTATTTATCATATTTCCAGATGCCCATCAACATCCTCACACCTTTACATGAGGCAGGATCTCTCCCTGCGGTTGTAATTAACAATACTGCAATATTTTCTAGGATGAATTACCTTAATCAGCTTGAATATTGGCACAGAACTAATCTGAATCTAAATGAAATGTTAACAGGATATGAGGGGCTTTTCATTTACATCACATCACTAAAGCTGCTCCAGGGTTTCACTGAAAGGAAAAGAAAGTGATGTAATATTCCTAAATTGATCAGATAAATTATTCACACTGCTGTCATCCTGAATGTGGTACTAAGGAGAGTGTGTGTGTGTGTGTGTGTGTGGTTTGCAGAGCCAGGAGAAACCATGTTGTCATGATATTACAGTCCTAAGGTGTGTGTTCATCTCTGGATCAAGTCACGTACATTGCTCCATAAGAAGTGAATATTTATTATACAATGCTGTACAGAAACATATACACACTTACTTCTCCTATATACAACACATGTATGCGAAGCTATAACATTAACACAGATGTGTTCCGTTTGCATTCGTATCGCGATCATGGAAAATACTCGTTTCTGATTGGCTGATTTGGTTCTTCTACTGGGACGAAAACTGAAACCTTAATCAGTGTTCCTCATAGTGAGTGTAGAGTGTGTTGGAGTGTAACCACAGAACCAGGCCAGAATTAAGACTAGACCAGAAGCTACACCATGGTGCAGTGCTACATGGTAGTGTTGCTGCCTCAAACCTCCAGGATACCTGGTTTATGGGGTATATCCCAGTATTCCTGGGAGAGGGAATGTACTAGATCCTAGATATTAGAACTAGGTAATGTAGAATATTCAAATATTCCCAGGATAAGGATTATAGTACACCCTAGTTTTCCTGAAACAACATATCACAGAATTCCCAAAATCAGGAATATTGTATCCTAGCTTCCAGGGATAGTGTAAACAGTCCAGTTTTCCCAGGCAAGGGTTTAGAATATATTCAGATTTTTCCCAAGGTAAGGAATATATTATATCCCAGGATTCCCAGAACAAAATATATACTAGTTTTCCCAGATTGAGGATCAGAGTATTTCCCAGTGATTTCAGGATATCTAGAACGTGGTAGTCTTCCTGGACTAGTGACTAGAGTATATTCCAGGGAATATTTCACATCTGAATGTTTCTGGGATGGAATAATAACAGTGTTCCAAGATAGCTTCCAGACCCACACTGTAGCTCCGACCAGGATAACGTGCTAATGGAAGAAAAACAAATGAATTAATCGAATGGA
Source organism: Hemibagrus guttatus (assembly GCA_033459395.1). Classification (NCBI taxonomy): domain Eukaryota; kingdom Metazoa; phylum Chordata; class Actinopteri; order Siluriformes; family Bagridae; genus Hemibagrus; species Hemibagrus guttatus. The sequence continues at coordinate 13,868,473 of JAUCMX010000029.1, read as the reverse complement.
TTTATTTATAGCTAGAGCGTGTTGTGAAGTCATAACCTCTGATGTAACCATAGCAACAATCCAAAATAGTGTCATACTGATATATTGATACTGGAGCGGACTAGAAAATTAGCTGAAGTTTGGGAATGATGCTATTTTCACGTGAGTGTAAAGATCAGTGAAACGTCCCAATGTCAGACCAAACACCGGCCACACACACACACACACACACACACACACACACACGTAACATCTGATCTCCGTCATTCTCATCACAGAGAGACTCAGATCACGCTTCTCTCACAAGAGTCGATATCTTCTCTCATCATCTGGGGAAATAATCGCTCGGATTCAACAGGAAACAAAACTGCACAATTATCCACAGGATACAGCAATGCTGGGACACAGCAGCACGCCCTTTTAGGAAAACGATGACGTGTAAAGTTACAACATTAACCAAGGTAACAAAACTGGTTTTAAAAAAAATGTAATAAATTTAAAAAAAAAAATGTAAACAAAACTCACAAAGGTGAAAAATTATTGTAGAAACAGGTCCAAAAATCAGAAATGCTACAATTCCATTGTAAACAAACCCCGCCTCCTGAATCAACTGCCTTTTTTTTTTTTTTTTCCCCACAGAATGATGTGATGTAGTCTTATTATGGCTGCAACCTGAACTGCACCAATTTCTCCATTTTGGAGCTATAATGCTGGAAAAAAAAAAGAAAGGAAAAAAAAATTCCTATCGTGCCTAATATTGTGTTGGTCCCCCTACTGATTTGCTGCTAAAACAGCCCTGACCCGTCCTGCACTGCGTATTCTGACACCTTTCTATCAGAACCAGCATTAACTTCTTCAGCAATTTGAGCAACAGTAGCTCGTCTGTTGGATCGGATCACACGGGCCAGCCTTCTCTCCCCACGTGCATCAATGAGCCTTGGTCACCCATGACCCTGTCTCTGGGTCAGCACTGTTCCTTCCTTGGACCACTTTTGATAGAGACTGACCACTGCAGACCGGGAACACCCCACAAGAGCTGCAGTTTTGGAGATGTTCTGATCCAGTGGTCTAGCCATCACAATTCGTCCCTTCGTCAAACTCGCTCAAATCCTTACGCTTGTCCATTTTTCCTGCTTCTAACACATCAACTTTGAGGACAAAATGTTCACTTGCTGCCTAATATATCCCACCCACTAACAGGTGCCATGATGAGGAGATACTCAGTCTTATTCACTTCACCTCTCACTGCTCAGAATATTATGGCTGATCGTTGTAGCTACTAAAAATAATAGAGCTAGTCTGTATTTCCTCTCACAGGTTTCTCTCTGAAGAGAGAATCTCTATCTCCTCTCAGCATTCTGCGAGTGTGTAATGACGAGGGATTCTATCGTATCTGATGGGTGTGTAAACATCGCTGTCTGATTCTGCTCTCAAGCCAATCAGATTGTAAAGGAGGCGAGACTGCGAGCTCAGGGACTGGCCTCATTTCTGTCCTGCTTTCTGCCTTTCATCTCGTATTTCAGACTCTGCCCTTTTTCCTGCTGCTAAATTACCTTCTGTCTCACTCTCCAGCCGTCTCACTGTGTTGAATTCTTTCCTCAGTCTCTTCATCCACACAAGCCCTCTGGTCTGTTTACCACCTTTCACCACCTGCTGGGGAATTAGAAAGAACCTTGACCTGACAGCCAATCAGAACAGCATACAGGTTTGATGGACCGCTAATTCAGTAACAGCGCTGAACACAGGTGTGTTAGTGTAGCACCTCTTTTGCAATTACTCACAACCCATAATGCCTTGCAGCGGCTACCCCGGTGTTCTGAACTCTGTGGTTTCTAGAGACTTCCATGGCCTCTGACTGACAGCTCGACTAAGACACGCTGACAGACTGAAGTCAATGAACAAGAGAGGAAAAAAAATAATGTAAATCTCACACACACACACACACATTTCTATTCCTCTCATTGTAACGTAGATACACAAGACCACATAAAAAGGCACAATATCAGGAATGAGGAGAGGGGGGAAAAAAGAAGAGAAGAAACGACAGAATATAGGAAAGAAAAGGAGGAGTGATCCGTTAGGAATCGAATATTTTTTCCCCCTCATCCATCCACGGCTTTGAGGAGCCCGCCGTGTCAGCTGTCAGATTTTTTTCATCCATCCATCCCTAGGTTCATCCATCCTTCTTTCACTCATTTCTTCATTCCATCCATCCCTTGTTTTCTCACACAAGGAGAAATCGATGATGAAAGAAGAAAAAAAAAAAAGAATCCCAAGACATGAGGAGATTAACTGTGGCTAAGTGAAACAAATGAACTCCTGGTTAATGTGTGTGTGTGTGTGTACCACCCACATCTCTGAGTTTTTAGCATTCCTCCTGATGAAGGTTAGTGTGTGTGTGTGTGTGTGTGTGTTTGAGAGAGAGGGATCAGGTCTTTCTGATGCCTCCAAGTCCAATGAGAAAGCTGTACAAGAATCACCACGGAAACAGTCCTCAGGGGGCGGAGCATCACAGCTTGACGGCGACCACACAGGCTCCAGCTCGACCCAAGCACAACGGCGCCACCTGCAGTACGTACACACACACACACACACACAATCTCAGGTCATTACAGATGTTTAATTATATATTTTTTTGTTATGTATTTTTATTTTTTATTATTAAACCAGCTAATAGACAGAGACACGAACCAACAAGGCTACATTTTCACTCTTTATTATCAAACCTCAGGATAGAAGTGTACAAAAATAGAGTGTGTGTGTGTGTGTGTGTGTGTGTGTGTGTGTGAGTGAGGTGCAAGAAGTCCACAGTTTGCATTTTCACTCTGCAGTTATAGAAAGGTGACACTAACAATTCACCACACACACACACACACACACACACACACACAGATCCACTAACACTTGTGTATACATGACATTCAGTGAAACTAGTCTCCACATTTTTAATAAAACCAGGAACTCAATATTTCTGCTCTGGTATTTTTCTATATATATATAACTGACTGTAACTCAATAATAAATAACCAAAGTGAGGGATTATTTATGAAGACTTTCTAACACAAGACATGCTTGCAACAAAAAACTATTTTATTCTTTATATTTTCTTCTAGTCTGGTGAAGCGGTACCTTTGGGTGGGGGAAGGGGTTTTAGAGCATGTTTCTATGGTAACCACTTGAAATATTCATTGTTTAGTTTGTTGGAAAGGTGTGTGTTGGGTTTAGAGTTAAGAGAGTGAGATGTTTTAGATTTAGAGAGAGAGAGAGAGAGAGAGACCTGAGTCCACTCGTTGGTCTGGGGGTCATATGCCTCCACGGTGTTCAGGTAGACCTGGCCGTCGTACCCTCCCACAGCGTACAGCCGGTCCCCGAGTAAACACACCCCCACGGCGTCCCTGCTGACGCTCATCGGGGCCACAGCCGTCCACGTGTCCGTCTTCGGATCGTACCTGCAAAAGAGGCGGAGCTTCAGTAACATCACCACTAACACTTTCGACACAGTGTACCAGGCATCACAGACAAGGAGCTGATCCTAGACCAGATTTAATCAGAATTCCTAGACGTTCTTCTCAATAGATAGATAGATAGATAGATAGATAGATAGATAGATGTTAGACTTTATTGATCCCATGAGGAAAATTCTTGTGTGGTGTCAAAACCCAAACAGCACAAACACAGAGAGAGAGAGAGAGAGACAGAGAGGGAGAGAGAGAGAGAGAAACAGAGAGACACAAACAGGGAGACAGAGAAACAGGGAGAGGGAGAGAGAGAGAGAGAGAGAGAGAGAGAGAGCAGAACATTTACAGACAGAATTAGTCGTGAATAATGAAACAGAACAATAACTCTGGTATTAAAGTTCTTGCTCAGTGCTACATGCTGTTGGATTCAGTTGAATATTTTATTAAATCTGATATTTACAGAGAATAAAAGCGTTCGCTCGGAATGTTGACTCATGTAGATCAGTGATGCAAAATACATCAAGGCTTAAGGAGATCACATTAATAATAATATTACACACCACACAATGTCCCGATTTCCCTCACACACACACACACTCGGAGAGAAAGTTCAGATATACAGGTCACTTTACCTCGAGTCACAAACACAGCCTCATGCACCACACAAATTCTCACTCACACACACTTTCTTAAGAGCTTCTTAACACACTAAGAAATAAAAACGCTGGCACCAGCATGACCTTTGACCTCTCACCTCTCGACGCAGTCAGAGAGCCGGGAGGCGAGGCTGGACGCGGGGGCATCGTGGCCGCCGATGGCGTACAGGAAGCCGTTCCAGGTTGCCACGCCGACGCCGCCTCTGCGCTTGGCCATGGGAGCACATGCACTCCATTTGTTTGTGTGAGGATCAAAACACTCCACTGACTTCAGACACGAGCTGCCGTCTCTCCCTCCTACTGCATACAGCCTACAGAGAGAGGGGGGAGGAGAAAGAGAGAGAGAGAGAGAGAGAGAGGGGAGAGAGAGAGAGAGGGAGAGAGAGAGAGAGAGAGAGAGGGAGAGAGGGAGAGACACAAGAAGGAAAAAGAAAAAAAGGGGCGAGACATTATAAAGGCAATCAAAAGAAATCCAGAAAAGGTATCATGTGTCTTGACATTTATACTGTGTGTGTGTATTGAGCACACACTTGCTGTTAAGCACGGCGACGCCCACTGTGCTCCGGGGCGTGGCCATCGATGCGACGAAGCTCCACTGCCTGGCCTGAGGATCCCAGCGCTCCACTGTGCTCAGATAACTCCAACCATCATGGCCTCCTACTGCATACATGGGTCCCTCCAACACGGCTACACCTACACACACGCGTGCACACACACAATATTACACTTTATATAACAATACAATTCCACATCCTCATTGCCCCGCCCTCATGAAACACAACCCCACCCACAGTGAAAGGTCAGAGTTCAGCGGAAACGCCGGCTCACCCAGGCCATGGCGGTGCGTAGCCATAGGAGGCATGACGCTCCAGGTGTTGCTGCGCGGGTTGTAGCACTCCACCGTGTTGAGGGTCTTGAGGCCGTCGCGTCCACCCACCACGTAGAGCCGCTGGTCGATGACTGCTACGCCGAACTGCAGTCTCCGCCCACTCAGCACGCCCACCTGCCTCCAGGTGTCTCGCCGTACGCAGTACTGCTCCATACTCGTCGCTCCTGGGGGAAGAAAAAAAAAAACGCAGATTAGCTTATACGGTTTAAACACATATTGTTTACATTTTCAGGTTATGATCCGGCTCACGGTTATAAACTACACATGAATACGGTTTACCCTTGGTGGCGTCCATGCCTCCGATGGCGAACAGCGTCCCCACCGTGGCTTTCCGTGGCCGCGTCCTCGGGCTCTGCAGCAGCGGCCGGCGCTCAGGCAGCAGGTGGTACTTCATGGCCTCCATGATCAAGCGCTGGCACTCCACACTGTCCCTCAGTAGCGGGTCAGCCTCCATGTCCCCTAAAAACTAAAAAATGTTCTGGCTTTACATTCTGATGCGGACTTGTTTCCTAAGACACAAACAGAAACATTCTCCAAGGTAAACAAGAACTCCCCAGCTCGTTATTCTCTCCCCCCCCCCCTCTCCTTTCACGCTCCAGCAGACGGGAAGGTGTTTAATGAGAAAGACGCTGCAGCTCTGTGTCCTAATCTCAAAGTAATGAAGTCTAATCCCCACCCACAGCGACCAGCTATGAACACACACACACACACACACACACACACACACTCTGACTTCTGGGCCAATAAAGTCACTTAAGCCTTCCAGGATAGTAAAGCTGTTTGGAAGAAAGCATTAGCTAGTATTCTATTAGAATAATGATTTCCTGTTTTAAGGGAAAGTGAACAGTCTTGAAAAATAAGTCATTGGAACTCTCTGATATTATGTGAAATTCTCTGGAAGACCCGCCCCCCCACCACCGTTTTTCAAGTTTTTCGCGCATGCTTGTGGTGTTTGAAAGACACCGATGCCTTCGTGACCCTTGAACTGGAAGAAGTCCAAGAGATTCCATGAAGAAGTCCATCGATCCGAGTCCTGAGTTACAGCAGACCAGAGACTGAAGAAAGGCACCACCCACGAGGGGAAAACTGGAAGTGTTCCAGGTATGGAAGTGCATGCATGAAGTATAAAACACCTGGGGGCCATGTGGTTATAGGACAATAATCAACAGTGGAGTGATGAGTTATTGTTAGAGTATCACGTTTTTCCATTATATCACATTTTAAAAAGAGGATTTAATTAGGAAATAATTTTTTTTTTTTAAACTGACTTGGATGGATGGATGGATAAAGGAGACTATGGGGAGGAGACTATGAAAGGGAGGCTCAATCTATGTGATGAAGGGATAAGACTATGACAGGAAGGTTGGTCTATGTAATGAACAGATGGATGGATGGATGAAACTGACAGGCAGCCTGGTCTCTGTGATGGAAGGATAGATGGATGGATGATGAATGGATCGACAGATGGAACTGTTTGACAGACAGGCATGTTAAAGTGAGTGATGGGTAGATGATTAAGATAGATGGGTGGATGGATAGATGGATGGATGGATGGATGGATGGATAAAGAAGACTGAAAGAGAAGCTTGTCTATGTGATGGATGGATGGATGGATGGATGGCTGAAACTATGACAGGAAGGTTGGTCGATGTGATGAATAGATGGATAGATAAATGAATGGATGGAGGAGACTGTGACAGGCAGGCTGGTCTTTGTGATGGAAGGATAAATAGATGGATGAATGGACAGATGGAACTGTTTGACAGACAGGCATGTTTAAGTGAGTGATTAGTGGATGATTAAAAGGGTGGACGGATGGATGGGTGGATGGATGGGTGGATGGATGGGTGGATGGATGGGTGGATGGATGGATGGATGAATCTCTCTGTGAGTGAGTGTTAAGATCCCTTGTTGCTGTAACAGGATTCTGTGTGTAAAACTCTTACATCATGTTTCCAAAAGCGTAAAGTAAAAATGTAATGATTTCATATTCTGAGTCATATACATTCCCCGACTCCAAACCGCAGTGTTTATTAAATCCATCAGGTGCACCAAGGCTACAGAATTCATAAACTCGGCTCTCCTTCCATCCGTCTTTTTTCCTTTCCTTCCCATCAATCCCTTCATCCATCATGGCTCCTACTTTCCTCCCCTTTCTTGATTTTGCTAAAAAAAAAAAAAAAAAACCCAAACAAGAACAAAACAAAAAAACGCAAACGTGTTTTTTGCCGTAAAGCCGCGCCGTGGTGACAGCTGTGGCGATCCGTCAAAGGGATCTGTCTAATATCATATTTCATCAGTGAGGCAGCAGAGCAAGCTGGGGGCGGAGAGGGGAAAAAAATTCCAGGAAGAGGATGAAACACGTCGCAATTTCCATTTAGATTGAATCGATGTCTCACTCGAAACGCATTTGAATATCATCTCTGCTTCTTTCCTTTCACGACTGCAATCTGTGGTTAAAATTGCACAGGAGTTTACTGAGAGAAAGACGGACCAAAGGCAGAGATGAGAATTTGAGGGAGATGTAACGCGAGCTGAAGGAAGAGAGAAGGTAATTAGAGACAGGGAGGTGACGGTGGCGTGGAGAAAATAGTCAACACTCCCACCACTTCTGCTGCCTTTTTTACGCTACGTGCAGTGTATCACGCAATGCCGAGCGGCTGATGAACTGCTCGACAAGTCAACAAGGTCTTTAAAAAAAAATAAAATAAAAAAGACCTTTTGTTTATTTTGTCTGTGGCTTATGACAAGAATCTGTCAAACAATTATATTTCAGCAAACTACGAAAGAGTGAAAAAGCTTAGCCAGAACTAGACAAGACAAAAATAAGTTAGCAAGAAGAAGTTTTTTTCCCCTCATTTATTTTAATAGGCATATTCCCCCAGGCTTCACAATAGTGTGTGTGTGTTTTGTAGCTGGTAGATGAATCCACAGAGGAGAAGTTGCTGCTTGAGGCGGTTTGTGTGGGTGTGTGTGTGTGTATAAATAAAGAGTGTGAGGAGGAACATCCTGTCTAAATAACCCAGACCCTCTCCTGATACTGCCATCACACAGACACTACTGCACCCCTGCATGGCTGTACTGGTTATGTACTGGTAAACGAAATGGCAAAATGAGGGACGTGGGGGAGGGGCTAACTGGTGGACTGACCAGTGACAGACTGGCATGTTCAAGTGGTTGGTCATTTATGATTGGTGTGTTATGAATGGACGGATGGAGACTGCCAGGTTAGTCGTCTGGTTAGTAAATGGATGGATGGGACTATGACAAGCAGGCTGGTCTATGTGAAGGATGAATGGATGGATAGATGAAACTGCTTGAGAGTCGGACTAGTTTTTGAAACGGATGGACTGTTTGACGAGCATGCTGGTTTTTGTGATGGACTGATGGCCAGATGTACTAATAGCCCTGCTGGACAGCAGACTGACCTGGGGTTTGAGCAGAGGCAGGCGGACGTGTTGAAGCAGAGCAGGGAGCTGTGACTGGCGGCTGGCAGAATCATACCGCACCCAGCTGAGTAGAGCAGACACCACTGTCTCCTCATCTGGAACATTCATATCATCCGACACTAAGAGCTTCTCCACCTCACACGCCGGGAGCAGCAGAAACTCTTGATTCTTCATCACACCCAGGAAGTGCTCCTGAAGAGAGAGTGCATGAGGTTAGACATTATCTTCTCTCATTCACTGGGTCTAAAGTTATAAAAAGTTGCTGCAAAAAGCAATGACAGGGAGCCAAGCACCGAGCTAATCAAGCGTGTTCATTTGAATATGAGGCCACGCCCACTCAAACAGTTCTCACAGGTCTGACCAGTGACCTCTGATGAAGGCAGATGATGTTTATCAAATGTATATCTTTTTTTTTTTTTATCCAAATGATGACATCACACAAATATATTATGGAATCTTCTTTATCTGTTAAGCTGAATGACTGCAGAGAGAGAGAGAGAGAGAGAGAGAGAGAGAGAGAGAGAGAGAGAGAGAGAAGCAAGCAGGTCTGAGCCATGGACGAGGAAGGAGTCAATGTAGCAGTGGAAATGGAACAACAGAAAGAAAATGAGACAGGGTTTCCAGACTGTCTCCATGACAACCCCTCAGTCTGTAACCATAGACAAGCTATTATGGGATAGAATTTTTGTGATCCTCTGGGACGGTAAGACATGAGACGAGAGACTCCAGAGTTTCTCCAGGGAAGCAGTGGCGTGACCAATTAAACACACACACACACACACACACACACACACACTTTCCTTTACACAGAAACTAGAAACTTGGGGGGTGAAGGCAGTTCGGGTATAATTAACTACGGAGGAGGATACATCCTTCAGGAAGTGGATTGGGGGCCATGGAAAAAAACAAAACAAAAGGAAGAGACAGTGAGAAACTGAAAAGGCAAGTGGTAATGAGCCCACACACACACACACACACACACACACACACACACACACTCCCTACATGGCAGTAAAGTATATTGCAGCAGAACAGTTTTCTACAGAGTACAGAGTCATAAAAAAGTGTTTGAGATTTGAAAAAAATAAGAAGAGAAGGATTGATGAGAAAAAAAAGAAACCTTTTCAACTAATTGCAATTATGGGTCATAAAATTTCTCGGTCAGTCAGAATATATTCTCATAAATGTGTGCGTGTGTGTGAGTGTATGTGTACCATGGTGTAGTTGTGGGCCACTTTGTGCAGGTCCTGGCAACCCTGGGCGTCGGCAAACGAGCGGATTCCTAAGCAGTTAGACGGATGCAGCTGCTTCATCAGGTAGCTACAGCAGGCCTGAACCACGGCCGAGAGCTGCAGCAAACACGCCGCTGACAGCAGAGCCTCGATGGTGTCCTCCCTCAACTCTAACCGCCCTGAGACAGAGAGAGAGAGCGAGAGCGAGTGAGAGAGAGAGAGAGAGAATCAGTGCTACATGGTCGATCAAACTACAATTTCCATCCTGAATTAGTAGAAAGTCAGAAAATACAATACACTCTTACCGGTGTATGCGTACTGCACCAACACCCACAATGCATCTGGGTCCATTCCCTCCATCTTCACCTCTTCTTGCTTGGCCTCTCGGACGTCACTGGTGAACATGGCTGCAAAGTAGTCGGATACGGAGGACAAGACTAACCTGTGAAGGGGGGGGGATAATTAATTAATTAGAACAACAAAAATTTTAACATAAGTGTTTACCAGCTGCCTGCTTTAATGAGAATGAAAACTTCCTTTAGTGGAACTGAAAAAGAACCACACCCCTTCAATGGAAATGAAGCCCAAGAGCCCTGCCTCCTTCACTAGAACTGAAACGTAGAAGTCACGCCTCCTTCACTAGAATTAAAAAACATACAAGTAACACCTCCTTCAGAGGTATTAAAATATAGAAGCCACGCCTCCTTCACTAGAACCGAAACACAGAAGCCACACATCCTTTAGTAGAACTGATACACAGGAGCCACGCCTCCTTCAATAGAACTGAAACACAGAAGCCACACCTCCTTCACTGGAACAGAAACGTAGAAGCCACGCTTCCTTCTCTAGAACTGAAACACAGAAGCCATGCCTCCATCACTAGAACTCAAAAACAGAGAGGCCACGCCTCTTTCAATAGCACTAAAAAAATAAAAGCCACACCTCCTTAACTAGAACTGAACCACAGAAGCCACACCTCATTGACTCAAACTGAAACAGAAGCCATGCTTCCTCTACTGTAACAAAAAACTAACTGAGACACAGAGACACAGAAGACAAACCTTCACTGGAATGGAAACACATAAGCCACGCCTTCTTCACTAGAACAGAAATATAGAAGCCACTCCTTCACTAGACCTGAAATGTAAAAGCCATACTTTCTCTACAGGAACAAAAATCTAAGAAGCCACACCTCCTTCACTGGAACTGAGACACAGAAGCCACACCTCCTTCACTGGAACTGAGACACAGAAGCCACGCCTCCTTCACTCAAACTGAAACATAGAAGCCACGCCTCTTTAATTCGAACTGACACATTGAATCCCCGCCTCCTCCACTGGAACAGAAACATAGAATCAATGCCTCCTTCGCAAGAACTAAAACACCGAAGCCACGCCTTCTCTACTGGAACAGAAATTTTGAAGCCACACCTCCTTCACTAGTACTGAAACCTAGAGATTTAACACTACTGTGATGACATGATAATGCTGAATTCAGCTCTAATCTCTCTCCCTCTTTTTCTCTCTCTCACACACACACACACACACACACACACACACACACACACAGCTTGAAGCCTTAAATCTATTAGCCTGATGATTTTAGACAGAATGATCATTAATGACTGTCGAATAAAAAGAAACACAGGTACAAGGTATGTGTGCGAGTTTGTGTGTGAAGATGTTTGTGCGTATGTGTGCGAGTTTGGGAAGATGTTTGCGGGTGTGTGTGTGTGTTTGGTGGGAACATGTCAGCAGATGATGTATAACATGCTTCCATTCTTCCTGCAGTCTCCTGTACAGTAGACAGTGCAGGCAGGTTGGAATGGGTGGAGATAGGTGTGGGGAGTTCTGTGTGATAGGAAAATATCAGCGAGAATCAAGGGGAAGGTGTACAGGACAGTGGTGAGAGCGGCCATGTTGTATGGTTTAGAGACAGTGTCACTGAGGAAGAGACAGGAGTCAGAGCTAGAGGTAGCAGAGCTGAAGATGTTGAGGTTCTCTTTGGGAGTGACAAGATTGGACAGGATTAGGAACGAGTACATCAGAGGGACAGCTCATGTTGGACATTTGGGGGACAAAGTTAGGGAGGCCAGATTAAGATGGTTTGGACATGTTCAGAGGAGGGAGAGTGAGTATATTGGTAGGAGAATGTTGGACATGGAGCTGCCAGGCAGGAGGCAAAGAGGAAGGCCAAAGAGGAGGTATATGGATGGAATTAATGAGGATATGAAGCTAGTGGGTGCAAGTGTTGAGGATGCAGAAGATAGGGATAGGTGGAGAGAGATGATTCGCTGTGGCGACCCCTGAAGGGAGAAGCCGAAAGAAGTAGTAGTAGTAATGTAGTTTGCTACAGCCGCGCTGGGTGGACTGAAATTTCAGAGTGAAAGAGGAAGCATGGGCGATTAACCCAAGCTGCGGTTAATAAAGTGACATTTTCAGACTGAAGAGAGAATCCCTCTGAGATCTGACCTCAACCACAGCCACTGACATGCCTCTGTCACGGCGCTTCCTCTGAGTGATTAAAGTAAAGACAGAAGTCAGGAGGAGAAGAAGGAAAAGTAGAGACGTTTTCTAAACTGCATCCTTCCTCAAGGGTTGATATGCTCTCATACGCCTCGTAACATAAACCCTCTTAATAACAGACCTGAAAGCATTTCAAAGAATCCAACTAATGATAAAAAATACATAAACCGATAAAAAAATGTGCTGTTTATCTGCCCTCCTCCACGTACCCGAGAGCTATCTGCCCTCCTCCACGAACCCGAGAGCTACCTGCCCAGCTTCAATGATTCTCATCCTTTTGTGCGACAGATTGCGAAAGCAACATCTGTAATGTTTGCCTGAAACCTTCATGGCGATCCGGTTCAGCAAACAGAAATCCTGACATCTGGTTCTACTTGTCTCATGTGAACGTTAAAATGATGGCACATGGAACTGCAACCAGAAATACTGTAATACACGGCACGCTAACAACAAGGATGGAAAAGATGGATGGGGGAAAGAAAAAAGGCGAGGCGGGACACCGTGTCTGTACATCCCCCGATAAACAGAGCTGTGTTAGTAGCTATCAAAGTGCTGCCTTCTCAGAGGCATAGGCATCAAGGAATAAATGCAGCCGCCATCTGTTTCAGACACACCTATGTCTGAAACTAATATCAGAGAGAGAGAGAGAGAGAGAGAGAGAGAGAGAGAGAGAGAGAGAGAAATTAGCTTAAAAATTGTGCACACGTGTGCATGCGTCTCGTTATCTGCTAACGCAACCAAATCTCAGGCTCCCGTCCAATTACAGCTGACTAACTAGGTCACGGACTATGAGAGAGGAGAAATACGAGAAAGCGACAGACCAAGAAAATGTGATGCAGGAAGAAAACTACAGAGCTGCAGAAACTGCACAGTCATCGCTGAAGTGCAACTCAGCCGTAACAAATACAAGCTGTTTCTTGTGTGCAAGAATGTGTGTGTGTGTGTGTGTGTGTGTGTGTGTGTGTGTGTGTGTACCAAATATGTCCTCACAGTGAAAAGACAGAGTTCAATATCCTTACAAAAAAAAATACACCTCCTTCAATAGGAGACAGAAAGACCACACCTCCTTCACTAAGAGACAGAAAGACCACACCTCCTTCACTAAGAGACAGAAAGACCACGCCTCCTTCACTAAGAGACAGAAAGACCACGCCTCCTTCACTAAAAGATAAAGACCATGCGTCCTTCACTAAAAGATAAAGACCACGCCTCCTTCACTGAGAGACAGAAAGACCACGCCTCCTTCACTAAGAAACAGAAAGACCACGCCTCCTTCACTAAGAAACAGAAAGACCACGCCTCCTTCACTAAGAGACAGAAAGACCACACCTTCACTAAGAGACAAAGACCACGCCTCCTTCACTAAGAGACAGAAAGACCATGCGTCCTTCACTAAGATAAAGACCATGCGTCCTTCAATAAAAGATAAAGACCACGCCTCCTTCACTAAGAGACAGAAAGACCATGCCTCCTTCACTAAGAGACAAAGACCACGCCTCCTTCACTGAGAGACAGAAAGACCACGCCTCCTTCACTAAGAGACAGAAAGATCACGCCTCCTTCACTAAGAGACAGAAAGATCACAGCTCCTTCACTTAAAGACAAAGTGGTCACGCCTCCTTCACTAAGAGACAAAGAGGCCACACTCCCTCCATGAAGAGACAGAAAGACCACGCCTTCTTCACTGAGAGACAAAAAGACCATACTTTATTCTCGAAGAGACAAAGAGGCCACACCCTCTTCACTGGGACTGAGACACACAGACCACGCCTCCTTTTTGCTTCTTTCTTCCATCTGTCTGTCTTTCTTCCATTTTTCTCTCTCCCTCCATCTCATCCAAACACGTCCTAGAGGATTTATTGCATGTTCCTTAACGCTTCACTGTGCCAAAACTTTCCAGCACACACACACACATTTTGTAGGTCTTCTCTTCAGAGAAAAGAACTCTTTGTCTGCGCACTACTTTTCTTTTAATCCTGGGAGCATGTGTGTGTGTGTGTGTGTGTGTATGTGTGTGTGTGTGTGTGTGTGTGTGTTTTGTGTACACGCACTGTAACTGAAACAACCCCAACAGCCCTAACCTCTCTCCTCTTGCCAACCAAACCATCTGCTACAAGATGCATGCTTTGTGTTTACCGCATAATTCTGAAATCTGTGTGTGTGTGTGTGTGTGTGTGTGTGTGTGTTACCTATGCGCAGGTATTTTGCGGTCCCCAGCTACAAGCACCACGTCACACAGTTTGCGGGTCCTCAGGTAGGTCTCCATGCGCTTGAAGGTGTGCTCGGCGTGGCTGTGCGACTGGAAGAGTTCATCAGGCACGCACGGCTCCATGGACACGCATGAGGACAGAGTCGCGCTGCTGTTCGATGTCCTGAAGTAACACACACACACACACACACACACACACACACCCACCCCCACACACACACACACACACACACACAATAAAACATATGAGTTGCAAAGAAAAGCATACTATGACTGACATGGTGACTGTTAGGAAAGGAGTCTTCAGAATTGGTGAAAAGGTTAACATCAACACATCCACACTCGACAAGAAGAAAAAACACACCCCCACACACACACACACACACCCCCTTCACTGGTATGAACAAAAACACACACAATTAACAGCAGCCTAAAAATAACTGCTTTGTTTCGAGCAGCAGTGAAGCGAGATTTGGCCATTAAACATACAAAGCAATTAATTCACTCCCTGATGATTTGGTGTTCTTTCTCTCGCTTTCTCTCACCAACTGCTTCCTGTTTACGTCCCTTTCCTCCCATTCTCTCTTTCTCTCTCTCATTCATTCTCTCCTTTCTCATCTCGCTCTCTTTCTCTTCCCGTCGGAGCAAAAACAGCCGTGATGTGCTCTATAAATCTCTCTATTGTTATCGCTCTCCCTCTCTGCTCTTAACTTCAAAAGGCCTCAGGGCGTCAGAGAGCTTTTAGAATAATTAATACCGTTCACGCCGATAATTAATCACACACCTCGAACTGCAGCCTCGTTACACGCCGGACATTTCCCGCCCGAAAGCGGCGCCTTGCACTCGGGAAGTGTAACCTTGACATTTAAAGGAAAACGATCGGCGTCTTTATCGAGGAGCAACGAGGACACAACGGAGATCGAGTGAAAATCCTTCAGGTGTAATAATGAGATTCTGTTTCCACCTCGGGAATGTCAAAATTCTCCTCACATTTGCTGATCTTACCTCAAACTCAAAAAGCTCTCGCAATCGTTACTCTGAACTCAAACACAAAAAGCCACTGCCTTTATTTCTTGCACACAACAAGCTCTCGCATTTTGTACTTTTACCTCACACTCACAAAATCCTTTAGCATTTAATATTTTTCTTCTGGCATTTACTCATTTTATTTCACACACTCGCAAAATGTCTTTACATTTACTACTTTTACCTCACACACAGAATACCCCTCACATTTTTTACCTCACACACAGAATACCCCTCACATTTTTTACCTCACACACAGAATACCCTCACTTTTTTTTACCTCACACACAGAATACCCTCACATTTTTTACCTCACACACAGAATACCCTCACATTTTTTACCTCACACACAAAATACCCTCGCATTTTTTACCTCACACACAAAATACCCTCGCATTTTTACCTCACACACAAAATACCCTCGCATTTTTACCTCACACACGAAAATACTCACTTTTTTTACCTCACACACGAAAATACTCACATTTTTACCTCACACACAGAATACCCCTCACATTTTTTACCTCAAAACACAGAATACCCTCACATTTTTACCTCACACACAGAATACCCTCACATTTTTTACCTCACACACAGAATACCCTCACATTTTTTACCTCACACACAAAATACCCTCGCATTTTTTACCTCACACACAAAATACCCTCGCATTTTTACCTCACACACAAAATACCCTCGCATTTTTACCTCACACACAAAATACTCACATTTTTACCTCACACACGAAAATACTCACATTTTTACCTCACACACGAAAATACTCACATTTTTACCTCACACACGAAAATACTCACATTTTTACCTCACAAACAGAATACTCACATATTTACCTCTCACACAAAATAATCACATTTTTACCCCCCACACACACACAATACTCACATTTTTACCTCACACACACACTTACCTCTCACACTCACTCACATTTTTTCCTCACACACACACAAACTTACATTTTTACCTCACACACAAAATGCTCACATTTTTATCTAACACACAAATACTCTCGCAATTACTCATACATACACATAGCTCTCACATTTACTACAATTTCCTCTCAAACACACTCAAAATGCTCTCACATTTATTTCAAGTCTCTAAAAAAAACTCACAGCCATTGCTTTCGAGTCAAATTGCTTTCGCATTTACTGCTTTTACCTCAGACTCACAAAATGCTCTCACATTCACTATTTTTTTTTTTTCCTCTTACACACAATATACTCTCATATTCAATACTTTAACTCGCACAGAAAATACAATGCTCTCACATTCACTGCTCTTTTACACAATTCGCTAATAAGAATGAAATGCTCACGTATAAAGTAAGAGTAGAGAAATGTTAGTTCCTGAAGAGACACCATACTTCAGATGTGCCCTGAATCAGTGAAATGGCTCATAATTTATAAATCCAATTACAAATCAAGGAATATTTACACACACACACACACACAGCTCGAAAAGATCCTGAACACTTGCTGTAGTGTGGGAAGTGTGTGTAGTGCACTAGGGTGGAGCGGTGTGTGTAGTGCACTAGGGTGGAGCGGTGTGTGTAGTGCACTAGGGTGGAGCGGTGTGTGTGTAGTGCACTAGGGTGGAGCGGGTGTGTGTAGTGCACTAGGGTGGAGCGGTGTGTGTGTAGTGCACTAGGGTGGAGCGGTGTGTGTAGTGCACTAGGGTGGAGCGGTGTGTGTGTAGTGCACTAGGGTGGAGCGGTGTGTGTAGTGCACTAGGGTGGAGCGGTGTGTGTAGTGCACTAGGGTGGAGCG